>JANAVB010016512.1:0-46625 GCA_029216955.1 Iris pallida
TACGAATAAAAAAATATTTAGAAAATGAAGAACAAAAAAAAAAAAAAAGTTGGAAAATACTATTTTACTCCATTGTCTTTACTAACTTCAGCTTGCCTGAATGTTTTAGCAGGTGAAGCAACTAGTACCTTCGTCTAATTGTCATGGAGTTGGTGAGAACATGGGCACGAGGCACGTGTCAATCATTGTTTGCACTCTTTTTTTTTTTTTTAAGTTTTCAACGGAGTTGGAATGGCCTCTATTCAGGTTGGGCCCATTTGGAGACCACCAGCCCCAAGTCCACAACATATGACGGAATAACCATCATTCCATTTTGGATGAGTGTTGGATCTTTTTCCGTTTCAATCGAACCGATAAAATTGAATAAATCAAAATTCAAAAAAATCAAAATCTAAACTAAATCAAAATTAATCAAAATTGAAACTGAGCCGACGATTCAGTTTTTTGATTTTTTTTATTGTTTAATATGTCGCGACAAAATTTGGGATCGTGGTTAAATTCTATTGAAGATTGTAATTTTTATACACATGTTTGTTGTATTTTAAAGTTACTTTTAAAGCTGGATTATTTATTAAATTATCAAAGTTTGACTTCAAAACATATATATACTTGTTATTTTTAAAATATACACAATTATAATCAAAATATGTATAGAATTGAGGTATTTACATAATTGCACAAGTCCTATTCAGTTTTCGGAACCGAAACCCAAAAACGAATAAGAAATTTTAGTATACATAAAGACTCGATTTTCGATCCAAAACCGAATAATGCTCACCCCTACGATGAACATAGCTAATGAGAAGTGGTTGTAACTAAGGTTGGCAATTCTCGTCAAATCTATCAACCCGATTTCTTAGACAAGTTTGGATAAGATTAAATGGGTTGACATAAACGGTCGAGCCATAATAAAGTGAATAAGTGATGGGTCTGGATCTATGGCATTGATTCGTTCAACCCGGTTGGACCTGTTTAATTTTACGACTGATTTTATGTTTAAGTGGCACCCCATATTCAAATACCCAATAGTTCATTAAACTAACTAAAAGCTCTCAGTCATGGAAGACAAGAGCATCAAGATTGAGCTAGCCCTCGCATCTACTTCCCTCTCAATCCACATATAACTCACATCTCCTAGCGTCTCATTCTCCCTTCTAGTGCCACACTTCTCGTGGTTCACTATGTACTACCCGCTGTTTGCTGACTCAGTCTTGACTGAGTATTGGGATACATTGCCGGTATCGCACTACACCAAAATGGCAAATTAGGAACGTTAGACATTTTTACTCTGGAACACTTATTTTCTGTACCTAGGTTCTGGAACGGTAAAAAAGTGTTCCTGATCAGAAAACGTTCATAATATGTTTTATTTTAATTTTCAATTTTATTTATTTACTTAGGTACACTTTTATACCGTTTCAAATCTGTTCCAAATACTTGGCCTCAATAACCTAACCCTATAATGTTTCTATTCTCTCTCCACCCCATTCCAGATTTTAAGAAGAAAGAGCCACTTCAAACCATCTACTTCTCCACAAAACCCTTGACTCTAGATTCCTTCACTTCTTCTCCACCATAAAAAAACCCTAATCCTAATTTACAATCTCCTCAATACCCTTCCCCTTATCCTCTCTCTTAGCCCCGACTGTACCATCCTTCCTCCGTGTCGGCGAGTTCTCAGGCCGGCGTGTGCCCGGAGGGCCTAGCCAGAGTTCGCGAGTTCCTCGGACTCCTCTGTCTCATCTCCTCCACCGTCAACCCAAATTTTCTCACCATCTACCTCTTCCTTCCAAATATCGTCTATCTTCTTCACCTCCCTATGCTTCGGCCGCCTCAGCCAACGCACGGACGAAATATAAGGTAATCTCGATGAAGTACTCTTCTTTTTAGTTGAATTTAGTTCCATTTCTTTATTTGCAATTTCTAATTGGTACAATAAGAGCTGTTGAATTACATATGGTGGGTATATTTTTGTTGTGGATAAAGGCTTCCTTGTGTTATTCTAGTATACGATGTGAATTATCTTCAGATTTCGTTGAATTGCCATCAGAGACTGACAGCTATGGCATAATGTGCAAAAATTGGGTTGAAAATTCATTTCTTATGTATTATTCATATGCTGCAGTGTGACCATTAGTAGCCTAGCTACTTGGTATAAGTAGACTGCGAATATGTTTAGTTCATTTAAACTAGCAGATGACAACATTGTAGTGGTAGATCCTACTCGTATATGGATGTTATTTTTTCCGGTTGGATAGGTGGTGAGGTGAATAAATTCAGTTTGATATTTGTTTATTAGGCAACTTGCACATGTCAAGTGTTACCAAGGTGGTTAATGATTTTGATTAGCCTAGACGAACTTTCAGTAAGGATAAAGATATTTGTTGATATTAGAAGTGTGCTTGGCATATCTACCAGAGCAAAGAGAGTTGTCAGCCGGAGGAAGTACTCTATCAAGTGTAGTTATAAATGGGATTCCCATCTATTGAAGGGTGCTGGGCTTCCATCGATCCTATTTGGACATTTTTATGTCTTTGTAAATCAAAAATAAGGAAGAGTTTGTTGGTCAAAATTCAGAGGCAAAGCAAAAACAGGAGCTCATAGAATCAGACTACAAACCCAAGATGCACCACAAACACAAACACAAGCCTTTTGCTACTGCTTGTTAATGCTCTACCGAGTTTTTGTGAAGTATTTAAATGCTACTAGACTAACAGTGACATAGTTTTGTGTATCTTTCACCACTTCATGTTTAATCTTAGAGAAACTCGTGAGTTCTTAATTTTAAAACTCGGCCATGAAAAGTTGTTAGATTACATGAACCATTTATATATGAAAATACAAACAAACAACTGAAGTAATAACATATCCATATAGATTACCTGGAGGCTCTATGTTTTGTTGAAATCGGTTCAACCGCATCGTACTAGAAGCCATCTTTGCTCTCTCTCCAAACCTGTTCATTGCTGACATAGCTCTGTCCATGTGTTCGTACTATATCCTCCTGAATACCAAGAAGCTGTAGCAAAATATACTGTCAACTTAAACTGCAAAGTATTGGTCATTTCTTTCACTCCTTGGCTTGATGTGTCATAGAGATTAATGCACTTCCCGATAGCAAATTGTGTTATATATCTTGCCTCTTCATTCGGACTCTTTACAGTCTAGGAAAACTTGGATGATGCTAAGTGGTTGCACGAGTTTAAACTATATGGCCAAAGTAGGTGTACATACCCACCAACTAACCAGTCTAAGTTTTATGGCATGAACCTCTCATGCTCATAGCTACCTTGGCTAGGAACTTGACAACAATATTAGAAGGTTGATGACAGATTGGTCATTAAACTTTGTGAATTCTTTTATGGAGCTTTCTCATTCTCCATAGTTGATCCCATCGGATGGGATAAGGTACTTTCAAGTTTCATGTCTGAGTTTATATAGGTCAGTTCTTACCCTTAACCGTTTTTCTGGCATTTGATTTGTAACATTCATGTCTGTCAGATGTACCAGGAATGACATTAGCAAGTGATCCTCAATCCCCAATTGTCTTCCTACAACTTAAGAAATCAACAGGCTCTCCTAAGAGTGATCTACAGCTGCTTGAGAAAATTGTTGGCAGGGTAAGCTAATAGCAGATGCCAATTCTCCATGAGGCGTGCTTCTATTGCAAACCCACATAACTTGTGCTCTCCCTTTTGATCCTTTTGTTCTCCAGGTCTTAAAGGAAGATTCAGTTTTGACTGTGACATGAAAGAGGTCTTTTTTGGACAAGTGTCGTCTTCCAGTGGGCATCCGAATGTTCGTTTCTGCAAGCCATTTTGAGTCTGATCTGCTTAAAGCTTCAGAATCGTTGAAGAGGGTTGCATCCTCTCTTGATATTCAACTTGCCAGCAAGTGAAAGAAGTGGCCATGCCTCTCATAGATGAATACCATATTCTCATCAGGTCTTAGCATATTTTTTTAACTTTTATTTTTCTTGTCTAAAGCTACAAGATGTATTTACTATAAGTTATAGGCACGGGATCTGCTTCCTTGTTTTTACAGAGGGTGGATTATAATGTTCAATAGGAAAGCCTAGGTGTTTAATATGACTAGGCAATGTTGGCATATATGTCGTTCTTGCCTCCTGAGGATTCTTATAGCATTATCCAGCCGAGATATTTACTAGTCGGTGAATTACTTGAGATGGTCCAAAATTGACTTGTACCTACTCTTGATTTTCTGTGTATACACCAACCACATGGTGCATATGTGGATCAAGTAGTTGGCACTATATATGGAGACCTATTACTTTGAAATGTTTTCCCTGAATCTCTGGTTTCATCTCTAATTTCGTAACCAACCGAGAAATTTAACCTTTTCTTATAACTGAGATTGCCAGACTTTTTAGTGAACTGAAATTTATAATGCTTGCCATGTTCAGAGGTTACAATTACTCAATAATAAATGGAGCCATCAATATGATGGGCATATATAATCTTCTTGGGTGTTTTTCTAGCAAATATGTAATTCAACATTCTAGAACCTCTTGCTTCCTGGGACATAGCCAAGGTTTGACAAAACTCGCTGCTAGACCTCTTTTTTGCTGGAAAAATAACCAAGAAAGAAGGTGAGTCTATTTTCATCTGTTTCCATTTTCTACACTACTAAATCTGAACATCTTTACAACAGAAAGATGGATTCGGGAAATTACACGATCCTCTAGTTATTAGTGAAACTGAGCCAGCCAAATCCGGATGAGCTGGGATATGCCGACTCAGTATCAGTGGAAGAGATTGGTGGTAGTCGGGTATACTCATCTATAGAGAACTCTAGTAGCATATATTCATCATAATTGAATTTTCTAGACGACCTGTTGACTACTTTCTTCAATAATTTTTAATAGGTAACTGTTGTGAAGAATGAAGAAGGGGGAAACTCAGTTTCTACACTGGTTTTGCGAGGTAGTACTGATAGTATACTGGATGATCTTGAAAGAGCTGTTGATGATGGCGTTAATACTTATAAGGTATTTCTCTTTGAGTCTGAATTTGCTAGTTTAGGGTTTATGTTTCTAGCATGAGAGAGTTTCCACTTCAGTCTTGAAATTGTGGATCCCATTTGCAAAATTTGTATGTTATTTGGTTTGACATTGGTTTCCATCACTTATCAGGCAATGTGCAGAGACAGTCGCATTGTTCCTAGAGCCGCAGCAACAGAAATAGAGTTAGCAAGAAGATTGAAGGAGTTTTCCCTTAAAGAAACAGGGTACTTTTTTAAAAAAAATAATAGCAGAGGTTTATAATGGTACATATAGGTTATTATAATAGTTTTTAAGCACCAGTACACTTTATAGTGAATACTTTTTTTCCCCTTTCACACTGATAAACTTGTACGATGTCTATTACATTTGTTGAGGAGCTTTATCAGTTTCCTTCAAGTATTTAAGGTAGCTTGTTGATATACTGAAATGGGAGTCAATGTATATTTTTATTGCCCCCTTCATAGGTAGATATTACTAACAATATGGGTATAGACCGTATACCTTCTCAATTATCTGATTTGATCTTGAAGCCGACCAGTAAGATTATAGTTCAAGAATATATTTCCTTCCTGTAAATACTACAGGTATCTCCTTGTAAAATTCATTGTGGTCACTTATATTGCTAAGAAATCTGGGTTATTATTTCAAGCACGGCACAATGTTTTGACGATGTTGTCAAGTAAGCAGGCTTCAGTACCATGACTACTTGCTGACTTGGGGCATGACATGCCCAATCATGATAAGGTCATTCATTGCCTTTCTGTCGCTCTGTCATGTATGTGTGCCTGATAGTGTGGGAGGGTTGACAAGGGATTCCTTTTGTATGGAATTGAGTTAGTTTTCAGGCTATGTATTTATTTCACTCCCTATTTGAGGTCGTTCATTTTGTTGGACGATGATGTGTAAGATAATAAACTTTTACAACACAATTTTTTGTCTTCTTTGTTACAAGTCATTTTAGATATTGAAGATAAGAACTGTTTGTGGATTGTCAATTTAGCTCCTCCGCTAAATTTTTTTTATAGATCTATTGGATTTGTGCTCAAATCCATGTGAACAGCCTCTCTCCATTTGGCAGACGTGTGTGTGTGCGTGAGTTTCTTTTGCATACAAAAACCTCACACAGACACGGGTATGTGCCCTTTCTAGCTTATCCATGCTGTAACACTAAGCTTTGATTTCTGGCGCAGATTGGATCAGTATGCTATTGCAAAGTTTGCTGAAAGCTTTGAAATGGTACCCAAAACCCTAGCTGAAAATGCTGGGCTTAATGCCATGGAGATAATTTCTTCGTTATACGCGGACCATGCAGCAGGAAACCCCAAGGTTATAATCACAAACTTTAGTGCAGCTCATACTCATATAGAAGGAAGCTGTGGTATAATCCACAAATATGTTGAGCATGTTAAATCATTTATTTATAGCATATTCAAGATTTGGTTTTGATTTTGACAAGTTCAATCCGAAATATTCATGTCAAAAAAAATACATTTATATCCATCCTTTCCAAATGCAACTTGTGTGCACTGATATACAGTTGCAATTTGTAAGTCTGATGACATCAGATGCAGAGAATTGTTGTGTGTTAAGATGATTATTTTTCACTTTGATCTTCTGCCCCAGCTCACAAGAAACTATAATTCACCTATCGAAAATAGAATTGTTGACTATTAAATGTTCATTCAGCAAGCAACAAGTCACTACAGGAACAAGGAAATTCATTTGATGATTTCCTTGAGCAATAAAATGCAATTTGCAATTTTAAATGGTCAGGAAACTATAGTAACCAAATTTCAGGAAGTTGTAAAAGTGGGTACTCCAAGAACTATCACACTGACATGGCAGAAGCTTCAGGTGGGCTTATGGAGCACAATAAAAGCTTAAGCTCAAAAATGTCCTTAAGAAGCTCCAGCTTTTCGGAATTCTTATGTTGAACCTCAGTCTCCAAGGCTGCATATATCAAAAGGTATTTTTGAATCAATAATACCATGTTTCAACTGCCTGAGTTTGCTTTTGACTTCCCCTTTTTGCTTTTGACTTCCCCTTCCTGTTCAGGAGCCTTTTAGTTTCTTTTGAACGAGGATCAACTTTCACTACATTTTAATTGGTTGAGTTGGACTTATTCAAATCCAAAGATTTTGTGGAATTTCCTTGGTCTCCAGAGTCGGTTACAGAATGAGAGATTTCAGAAGCCTCGCCTGCACAATGTGAAAATCACGGTTAATCAGTTCTTTGATTTCTAAAATCTAAGTAACAAATTGCTCCCCTCATGTCCACATTCTCTAATAGCTTAGTGCATACTATATGACAACCATGAAAAACGAGATAATCAATTCTCTATGAACCTATTCTGTATGGTAGAGAAGTGTACCTCTAAACCTGGTATGTGGCACCATTTTTTGACTACTTGGCAAAAAAAACCCTGCAAGTCCATAACCATTCTCTATGAACCTATTCTGTAGCATGTTCTATATCACATAACCATTATGGTGATGAGTATAAAGATTTTTTTTTCACTGAGCACTTACCTGCATCACTTTATTGTCTTAATACAGTTCTAATTCATAGTTCACATACAGTTTGTTGCATCACTTTATGGGCTTGTGGTCCTGGTAATGTTGATTGTTCAGCCGTTCAGCCTAATCGGCCTTGTTATCAACCAGATACTTTGGCTTCTCATGCTAGTTTTGCTTTCAAAAGCTATTATCAACAAAACAGAGCCACATGTTGCTTTCAGTTTTGGTGGTACAAGGGTCAAAATTATTAAAAACCTGAGTATGTTGTTTCTTAATATGATACTCAAGCAATCGTCTTATAGACTCGTATGTTCCTCTCCATGATTTATGTGATTGACTAGTTTTTGTACACTATAGTTGTAACAGTTGGTGCAGTATCAGAATTGCACGCATTCCAGTAAATTCCAATAGTATATGATTGTTATAGTTCTAAGGATCAAATATCAACTGATCTAATGTGCACCCATTGACCAAGTGATTTATTTCTTGTTCTTCAGGATTTCCATATAAGCCCGAGGAATTTAAGTCAGAATACAGAAATGCAGTATTTATCTTTGTTTCCAATGCTGAATATATGTGTGAAGTGGATTGTCATTGCTACTGTTGCTTATCCTAAATTGTTTTTTCTTTTCATGTGTCTTGTTTAATGAATAAGTTCTTAATTGTGACCAAATTATTTTGTCATAATTTTAATAATCTTTTAAATGTCTACAGGATGTCACATTTTTTGCTTCCTCAATAATCATCGTTCCAGGCCTATGATCACTAAGAAGAACATCAAGTGTGCGGGTCACTAAGAAGAACATCAAGTGTGCGGGATTCAAATTATTTTCACAACTCACTTTTTTTCCCTAGTATGATAGAGAAGTTGTATTAAACATATATACAATGTTTATGTAAGACATTTGGGTATTTTTATTATGTAGCTTTAACAGTATCTATTCTCCATGTACTTGTCATATGAAAATTCGTTCACTTCTACTTATTTTTGTGAGTTCTACATTAATAAATTCTTAAGATAATTACAAGCTTGTGTCAATTGTCATTTATTTATATAATTTCTTGGATTCCTACAGGTTTTGTAATTCATAGTATAACTACTTATGCTATATTATTTTAACCTACATGTTTGTAATTTCAAATTATGTGGGCAACCAATTATATATATGACACATTTATACCGTTCAAAAACTGGAACACTTTTTAGTTGTTCCAGAAAGTGACCCAAAAATTATTCTGGAATGCTTGTTTTAGGAACGTGTTTATGGTGTTCCAAAATTGGAACTCTTTTTGGCCGTTCCAATAAGTGAGGCAAAAAGTATTTGGAATGTTTTGTTGGAACACTTTTTTGGAACGCTTTATTGGCGTTCCAAAATTGGAACACATTAACAGCGTTCCAATAAATGTTTACTGGAACACATGTTTAGCGTTCCAAGAAATCTGGCAGCCCATAAATAGGCACGGAATATAGGTGTGCCTAAAATTATTAGGAATGGAATTTTAGCGTTCCAAAAGGACCTTTTTGGTGTAGTGTCGATTGATCACGGACAAATGCAATGAACCTTTCTAACTTATGGATCGGCTTCCGTTAGAATTAGTCCTTCTGTTGGATATTTTGTTGCTGCTTGATTTTGATGAATGCATTTTTGTATTGGTTTTCGATAATTGGTTTTTATTGTTCGTTTCCATCGCATTTCGCATTCATTCTTAATCTTGAGAGAAAGAGATCGAAGTATGATAATCAAATGTTGGTGCAAATGCATGACGTTTAGGCGGGACGTAAGCGTTGCGTGAAACCTCCTTCTCCAAAATAGCTAGATTCATTTCGGTGAGTTGCTTTAACCGGACGATCTTTTATTTTCACGCCCTAACAAAATATCTCTAGTCCATTCTTGAATTGTGTTTTGTGATCAATGATGTCATAACAACAAAAGATAATTAAGTTAATAGAAATGAATTACATGTTGGGATCATAAAACTGCTGATGTACTTCTAATTTCCAGTAAAATGAATACATGTTTCCTTATAAGTATGCTCTAATCTTAGACATGTATAGATGAACCTATATATGTTGAAATGAATGAGAAGTAATGATAATAAAGGAATTATGGCTCTGCGATAACGAAAAAAAGAAGGTACGAAATGTACGCGTCGTTTAAATTCTGTAATGTTAATATTTATATGATAGAATTGTAAATCATGCATTGGTCTCGGATAACTTGCACAAGGTAATGATCTCTCGGGTGGTTCATGGGGCATTGGGAATCCCTCAGCATAGGAGAGATTGTAAGGCACACTGAGATAAAAGAAATCTCGCGATCAGGGATGTTGTGTCTATTAGTGAAAATTAGTTGAACTACGAGTCACAGCTCTTAATCATGGGGAATGGCCCAAGACCACCATGTAGTTAGGATCATGCATAAAATAAGAATTATTGCAAACTTAACACTGGCTGCAGAGACGAAACTCAAGTTTATTCATATATGCAAATTATGCTAATCCTTGTCTTAATTGTGCAAGGATGGATCGTCGACCGTAGGTAAGATTTACATTATAAGTGATGACTTTTACTGTTTATGTTTCTTATTATGAACTGTTTAAAAAAACCTAGACAAGTAGAAAGAGTACAAATAATAGATGCTAGTTCACATATGTAACCCCACTGTTCCTAAATAATAGAGATTTGGAATTTTTCCCTAGTATTTTACTATTTTTATTTATAGCTTATGTTAATTAATTATTTGATTGTATTATTATTCATCCATAGTTATTCAAGTCCAACCTTTTAATCAGCCACATTCCTTCAGTTTTTTTTGGATTAAATACCAAGCCCATAGCTCAAACTAAGCCCGGCCTGTTTTGTTAGCCACAGCCGGCCAATTAGCCCAAGCCCAACCAACTGTGAGCCCACCAGTAGTAGACTTAGACCATGCTTTACTAAGCCAACCCGGGTTAGAATCTGTTTTAGAGGTCAAACCCGTTAACCCTATACCCGACTCCAATAGGCTAACACCTTTTCTTCTTGTCCAGATCTGAATGAGCAGCTCTCCTGCCGCCTGTTCTTCTTCCCCTTCCTTGTCTAAGCGACCGGCCAGCAAGAGCGCGGGCGACGACGACGACCCTTCCAGAGACTTCCCGATCTTTCTCTGCCCCGACTTAGTTCGAAGTATCCCCACCCTTCATTTCCACCGACCTAGCCACAATTGATCGTCGTCCAACTCTAACGGTCGGCCAACCCATCTCGCCTATAAATAGAGGCCGCCCCTCTCTAATCTTCACCCTCTTCCCGACGGCGAAGCCCTGCCCGGTCCTTTCTTTGACTGCTCGTGAAGCTTGGCCATGGCGATTGTCACTCTCATTTTCCGTTATACGTATTTTCGTATGCGTATACGAGATTTCTGGCATTTATCAGGTGGACCGTAGTTAGACTTGTTTTGCTTATCCTAGTCTTAGTTTAATCTTGACTTGGTTTATTTGATTGGTTTGGTTCAATTTGCTTTGGTTTGGCTTGGCTTGGCTTGACTTGGTTTGGTTTGAGATGGAGAGGGATGATATATAACCCAACTCCTTCTCTCTCTCTCCTCATTCACTTTTCATCTTCGTCATTTACTCCTCCAACCTACCAAGTCCTAGGCAAGTGCAACTTGCTTCATGATGGATCTCCCATTTTAATATTTTTTCTCCTTCTCTACATGATTCTAAGCATCTTTAGGACTTAGAGTTTTCGGTTTGGACGGATGAATTTTTGTAGATCTAAGTTTGTAGCCTTTTTAATTTTCTTAGGTTTTAATCTACCAAACTTTATTATTTTCAAGTTTTGATTGTTCTATATTGTAGAGAATTCGATTTTACCCAAAATGGACCTTTGAAAAGTTAGATTTTGACTTATTTTGAGGAAGTTATGGCCAAAATAAGATTTGGACATTTTCTAGTTCGTCTGTCCTAAATCTGGCAGGAACGATAAATATTGTCGCATGAATAGTACCACAGGATGAATAGTGCCGCAGGCTTGCATAGTGCCACATGGCTTGCATAGTACCGCAGGAATGAATAGTATCGCAGGAATGAATAGTACCGCATGGCTTGCATAGTGTCGTATGGATGCATAGTGCCGCATGGCTTGCATAGTACCGCAGGAATGAATAGTGCCGTAGAAAAGAATAGTGCCGCAGGATGAATAGTACCACAGGCTTGCATAGTACCGCATGGTTTGTATAGTGCCGCAGGCTTGCATAGTGTCACGACCCGTACCCTAGAGTAAGGGCACGAGAAGTGGGTACGTCCAGCCTACGCCACAGTGTCGGTGGTAGAACGCTGTTCTAGGTCA
Organism: Iris pallida; assembly: GCA_029216955.1. Classification (NCBI taxonomy): domain Eukaryota; kingdom Viridiplantae; phylum Streptophyta; class Magnoliopsida; order Asparagales; family Iridaceae; genus Iris; species Iris pallida. The sequence continues at coordinate 11,867 of JANAVB010016512.1, forward strand.
ACATCTAACATATAAAGGTACCTGTACAGTATATACACTCCGAATGGAGGTGACATAGCAAATACAGTCTCAATCACATCTAAGGCAGAGCATGATAAAAGATAGATAAAATATGAAATCTACAAAGAGATACCGCAGATAGAAGTCTAAGTGTCTAAGATACACAAACCCAGAAAACATCTCAAATCTCAAATACAGTAATCCATAAAGTAAAAACAACTCAAGACAACTAAAATAACTATCTATACAACCTCTACTGTGTCTCCTCAAGGCTAGCAGGCAACCCCCAAGCTATTTGTAAAATTTATCAACAGGTCCAGTCAGGACAGGAACGAGTACAACTCATCAAGAAAACCCAAGTAATGACAGAGAACTATAAAGCAGTTATAAATAGTTTTATTGATGAATATGACAGTTTATATTTAGGTGATAGTATAGAGAAGCAGTAAGATACAAGGAAAGTAAAGTAACTAAAACAAGAGAAGAATGATGGCAATGAAGACTGTAAAATAAATCTAGCTGAACTAAGGTAACATAATAAGTCCAGGTAGTAAATGTAAACAAGTGCAAAACTCAAGTAAATCCAGACAACATGAATCTGATACCAGGTGATTCCAGTACAAGATGAGTCCAGTATAAGATGATTCCAGTCATAGTGATCAATGATTCCAGGGTGAGTCCATCCTATACTCTAACAGTGTGTTTTAAAATACCGAGATCGATATGTAAACGGTTGTAGGTAATACGACACATCACACACCTGGCCGGGTGTGAGATGGCTATCATTCCAGTAGATTCCAGTAGATTCCGATAAAAACGGCTGTTGGAAGATTCCAGATTGGGGTATGTCTACATGTCTTACTCAAGTATTTCCCCTCCCAGCAAGTACAAGTGAATCCAGAATACGACACGAGAATCGAGATGAGTCCAGCCAAAATATAATGATTCCAGAAATAGATTCTGGAATGATTCCAGTGATTCCAGTAATAGAGGTCAGATAAGTATGGTATGTGTGTCGCATACATGAATCCAGATATATCCATACATGTTGTAACAGAGAATCACATAAACTAACTATAACTGAAGTACAGTAATTGACAATTAAATGAGAGAACTATTAGAGAATGTACTCGCCTGCTAACTGAATGTCCGAGATGAAAGTACTGTCCGAGGAGTGGTGTCTGGCTCCTATTTACACTACTAAAATACCCCACTTTACCGACGGACTTTTAGCGACGGACGGATTCCGTCGCTAATAGCGACCAATTTCCGACATCTTAGCGACGGATTAGCGACAGACAACACAACATAATTTTTTCAATTTTAAATGTAAAAATTTGTCGGGTTTCCGTCGCTAAGTCGACGAACATTAGCGACGGATTATTTTTCGTCGCTTATTCGTCGCAAATGTTGGCGGCAAAATCTTTATAACATTGGCGGGAACTTTGGCGACTACCTAGCGACGGATATAGCCGTCGGAAAACACCTTTTAATTGGCGACGGTTTAGCGACTAATTTATTCCGTCGCTATTCCGTCGCTAATTCTGTGCCCTAACTTAAATTGAACCGACGGGGGGGAATTTTTCATTCCCCCCAAAACTCTCTCTCTCTCTCGCGGCTCTCCTCTCTCGCACGCGGCTCTCTCTCTCTCTCGCGCGGCTCTCTCTCTCTCTACCAGGTCTCTCTCTCTCTCTCTCTCTAATTTTCTCTAATTTTGTGTTTTGGGGCCGGAGGGGGGGGGAGTGGGGGGGGGTCGGCTTCGCGGGGGTGGAGAGGGGGGGGGGGGTGGTGAATGGGGTCAGGGGGTCGGGGGGGTGTGGGGAATGGGGGCAGGGGGTGGGGGGGTGGGGAATGAGGGTCGGGGGGTCGGGGGGGGGGGAATGGGGGCGGGGGTCGGGGGGGGGGTGGGGGGTGGAGAGGGCAGGGGGGTCGGGGGGGGTGTTGAATGGGGGCAGGGGGGTCGGGGGGTGGGGGGTGGAGAGGGCAGGGGGGTCGGGGGGGGGGTTGAATGGGGGCAGGGGGGTCGGGGGGGGGGGGGGTCGGGAATGGGGGCAGGGTTCTCACTCCATTTTCAATTGTAATTAGTCTATAATGTTGCTAATATACTGTTATATATGTGTGGGCTGTGCCATGTGAATTGGAGAGGGTTTGATGGGTTATTTGGCCAAGGGGGAGGCTCGGGTTATGATATTCTTTGTGTTCACTGTTCTGTGGTGTGAAGTCTGTCGTTTTGGTTATACCATGTTTGTTTAACACTCTAAACACCCTAGATGCATATCCTAGCATCTGTGCACCACCCATATTGCTAGGAACACAAATTTTATACTGCACTTGTCATGAAATTGCCATCATCAAGATGTCCTGTACATATTTAGTTTGTGCATTGCTGCTTGAGCATCACATTACCTTTTACTGCTACTTTGTATTGCTTTCACAATGTCACGTACCCTGCACTAAACATCCGATACTTCGATCCGATACCGCCGATACTACCGATATCGCCGATACCAATACTACCGATATCGCCGATACTACCGATACCGCCGATACTACCGATATCGCGCGCCGATACTACCGATACTACCGATATCGCCGATACTACCGATACCGCCGATACTACCGATTCCGATACCGATACTTTGAACCTTGATTTAAATACATGTTAGTATAGTGTCTTCACATATATGTTAAGAGTATATACATGATTAGCAAGGTAACTAGATACAAGTTATGATACAATGTAAATGCAAGTATACATGTTAGCTAGATAGCTTAGACTTATATTGCAATCTCCTATTCACACGAGTATTGATATCGCCGATACCAATACTCGTAGGAATAGTCCGATACCGATATACATTGTAGAGCTCTGTTTTGCTATTCTGGACATGTTGTGACCTGTGCTGTTCTAAATAGGAGCCAGACACACTCCTGAGACGGGGGAGTATGTATAGTGATGTGGATTCTTACTAACTTATCATGTGAACCCATTTATGGGCCCTTCATTGAACCTTCTCATGTGCAACTTTCAGTCCATTCACAGTTCCCTATATTGTACTCTACATCACCTAGTTCACTTATATCTAACATCCTAACCCTAATCCAAATTTATGAGTATCGGTATCGGGCTATTCTTATGTTTAGTTTGTCTTACGATACAGATTTTCACATCCAAATTGAGGATGAGTCGTTATTTTGTTGATCGTACATGGATGTACAAACGGCAACACGAGAGTAGAATTGGTGTGAGTGACGATTTTCAGGCAGGCGTGGAAGTATTTCTTAATTATGCAATGAGCAAAGCTCAGTACATGGACGGTAACAAAATTAAGTGTCCATGTGTTAAATGTCACAATAGACGTTACGAAGAAGTGGTGACTGTGAGAGATCATTTGACCCGTAAGGGTTTCGTACGTAATTACGGCCTGTGGTCATCGCAAGGTGAACTATATTCGGAAAGACAGGCTGCGGAAGCTGCTACTTATGCTTTTGATGATAATGCTGCAACGGATGTCATCGAAGACCACGGATGCTCTGTTGATTATGGAGATCTGCAGAACCTTGCACGAGATATGGTGTATGATACGGCAGGGCCTAATTTTGATCCGGAGGATCCTAATCCCGAGGCGAAGGAGTTCTATGACATGTTTCAGGACGCAGATACTTCTCTATATCCTGGTTGTGAGACTCATTCCGCACTGTCAGTGACGATGCGGTTGTTGAACATAAAGTCTGATTTTAACTTGCCACAAGCTTGCTATAATCGGATCACAGAAGTAATCAAGGAGGTGTTACCGAAGGAATCAAAAGAGCTACCAAAAAACTTCTACAAGTCAAAGATGATGGTCCGACAACTGGGACTGGGGTACGAAAGATAGATTGTTGTCGCAACGGATGCATGTTGTACTACAAAGAGAATTGCGTATCAGAAAGTTGCAGCTTCTGTAATGCGGATCGTTACAAGCCAGTACAGGGAAAAGGAAAGTCGACTAGAAAACGACGTCCTTACAAGTATATGCATTACTTGTCGATCACGAACGCTTGCAGAGGATGTATATGTCTAAATACAGCAGAACACATGACGTGGCACAGCGAAGAACGCATAAAGGACGAAGGAGAATTGTCACATCCTTCGGATGGAGAGGCGTGGAAACATTTTGATTTGTGTCATCCAGATTTTGCTGCAGAGCCTAGAAATGTACGCCTGGCGCTATGTGCTGATGGCTTCGCCCCTTTCGGACAGTCGGGATCTCAGTACTCATGCTGGCCGGTCATTCTTACCCCTTACAATCTGCCCCCATGGATGTGTATGAAGACTCCTTATATGTTTCTGACAGCTATCATACCCGGTCCTAAAAATCCGACGAATAACATCGATATATTTACAGCCGTTGGTGGATGAGCTGAAACAGCTGTGGGAGATCGGCGTCACGACCTATGATATTTCCAGGAAACAGAACTTTCAGATGAGAGCTTCACTCATGTGGACAATCAATGATTTTCCAGCATACGGTATGCTGTCGGGATGGAGTACGCACGGCAACATGTCTTGTCCGATATGCATGGAAAATAGTAAGGCGTTCCGCCTTAGGCATGGAGGAAAAACTTCTTTCTTTGACTGTCACCGTCAATTTCTGCCCGCGACCCATCCTTGGAGAAAGAATAAGGACGCGTTCAGATATGGAAAACAAGAATTTTCTCAACCTCCTGCCAGATTTTCGGGATACGATATTTGGGAAGCTGTAAAGGAATTGCCCCCGCAATGGAAGATCCATCGAACCATCGTGTCGAGGGGTTCGGACAAAGCCATAACTGGACCAAACGGAGTATCTTCTGGGACTTGCCTTATTGGAAAGATAATCTTATAAGGCATAATCTTGATGTCATGCATATCGAAAAGAACGTGTTCGATAATGTCTTCAATACCGTAATGGATATTAAAGGAAAGACGAAGGACAATCCAAAAGCAAGACAAGACATAGCCGAGATATGCAAGCGTCCTCATCTGAACTTGATACAAAGGGGTGCTGGTGGACAATTAAGTAAGCCTATAGCGCCATACACATTGAGCAAGGAAGATAGATTAATAATCTGCAAGTGGATATCTAATTTAAGATTTCCCGACGGCTATGTTCGAATTTGTCTAGATGCGTTGATCTAATGAACGCAAGCTAACGGGAATGAAGAGTCACGACTGCCACGTGTTTATGGAAAGATTACTGCCCATTGCTTTGAGAGAGTTGTTGCCTTCTGCTGTATGGGTTCCGTTGGCCGAGCTGTCTACATTCTTCAGGGATATCTGTTCAACTAAGCTGACGGTGCAACATATGGTACAACTTGGAGAAGATTGTCTTAACAATCTGCAAGTTAGAGAAAATATTTCCACCGGGCTTTTTCGACAGCATGGAGCATCTACCGATTCATCTAGCATACGAAGCCCGTGTCGGTGCATCTGTTCATTATCGATGGATGTACCCCTTTGAAAGGTAAATAAAAATCGATATAATTTAAGTGAAATTTAAGTGCATTTTACAATTCATTGTTAATTCTCAAGATAATTTGTCTCTTTAGGTACCTACACCATCTAAAGAAGAAAGTTGGCAACAAGGCTCATATAGAGGCTTCGATATGCGAATCATATCTTATCGAGGAGGTGTCAAATTTCTGCTCCATTTATTTCGATACTCATGTCGAGACAAATCGAAATAGACCTCAAAGGAATGAAGAAGACGTTGAGGATGGAGGTATATTCAATTTAAGGGGCAAGCCTATTGGGGCTAGTAAGAAACGGTGGTTGACCGACGATGAGTATGATACCGCTCACCGATATGTCTTGTTAAATTGTGACATACAAGAAGTGAGAGATTTGGAGAAGTAAGTGACTACGCCTCGTTATAATCTCTAATTTGGTGAATTAAGTGACTACACTTATTTTTATTCTCTCTAACAGTGTATTTAGAGGTGAAGTCAAAATGAGGACACCATATATTACAGATGAGGGACTTCAAAGAGAGGTTGATTGTACGTTTCCGTCCTGGTTTCGTAAATACGTAAGTAATTGAGATAATATGTTATGCGGCTACCATTAAAATATATGCAGCTAAAATATTTAAATTATCAATACATGTTTACAGGTTTTATTGCCTGAAACAACACTCATAAATGAGAGCATTCGTTATTTGGCATTGGGACCGAAGAAGCATGCAAAGACTTTGTCAGGCTATGTCGTTAATGGCTTCAAGTTTAAGTCAACTCAGCATGCTATAAATGCCGAATTTCTCAATGACGGCTTCGATACCAAGAATTCTGGTGTTTGCATAAGAGGCACCATCTATGACGACGAGCCGGACTTTGACTATTATGGAGTGCTTCGGGAGATTGTAGATTTACAATATAGTGCCCCATATGATATGCATATTGTGATGTTCAAATGTGAGTGGTTCGATACGAGACCAAATATCGGTTGGAGAATCGATAAACAATTTGGATTCGTCGATATAAATCATCGCAGGAGGTATAGAGGGTCCGACACGTTTGCGATAGCAAGTCAGGCTGTTCAAGTCTACTATACAAGCTACCCAAGACGTCGTAGAGATCGATTTGACTGGTGGGCAGTATGCAAGATTAAATCTAGAAATACATTCAACGTTGGAGACCCATTCTTACAACTTAGTGAATTCAGTTTAGACGGACACATTCTTATTTCAGTTTATGTTTTTGTCGTTCGATCATCTACTTATTGTATGATTTTCTTTTTACAGATGGCACTCTTAGTTCTCATTGTCTTGACGGCACTCGCCGCCCTGCTGCTGGTATATATTTTAGTTCAGTTTTATATTCATTTATACTTCTATATTGTTAATTATATTTATGTCTGCTCCTTACAGGTCATGGTCACTACCACTCGTGCTGCTGGCAGTGGCCGTGGACGTGATGGTAGTGGTGCTGGTGGTGGCGGTACTGGCCGTGGTGGGCGTGGTGGTAGCGGCACTGGCCGTGGACGTGATGGTAGCGGTCGTGTGGTGGTAGCGGCGCTGGCGTGGACGTGATGGTAGCGGTCATGGTGGTAGCGGTCGTGGTCGCCTTCCACATTCCCCGGATATAGAGTCCTCCGATCCCGACCTGGAGAGCCCGGCCACAGACTCTTCCCGCCGTCGATCTGCCGAGCGCTACCTTCATCTTCATCGAGGCCTGAGACTCCATCCGCTAGCGGATCCGTTCCGCCCCGGATGCACCAGCGGGTACACCATCAGTTACTGCAGGGTGGGCTCCGGAGTACCCCCGGATTCAGCTTCATCCTGCTACCGGTGAGTACATCGCGGATCCGCGGATCCTCCGACGCCTCCAGAGAGGCCGATAGGCGAGAACCGACGAGAGCTATGGCCCGCGGGTGATACGTAAGTAAATTTAAGTTAATTTATTAAATTTGTTTCATTTATTCAAGTTAATAATCCAGTCTTTGCTTCTTTGTAGGTTTTTCCCGTATGATGCTGCCCGAATACTCGGGCAAATTATCCGGGAAAACTACCATGGCCCCTACCTCAATTTTTCTGAGGTGCCTCAGAACATGCAGTACGTCTGGCTCGAGGAGATGAAGGTATATAATATCTTTTGGTTAATTATTAATTATTCTTTAATCCACTAATTTTTAATTACGTGATAATTTAATTTGTATGTCAGACGACGTTCTGGTGGCCCCCCCATCGCGAGGAGTTGATTCGCAAGGCCTACAAAGCCGCCGCCGGGAAGAAGATACGGGATGCGGTGTACGACGTTCGTACGGCGCATTCGAGGAAGAAGTGGCTCCGGGAGGAGTACTACGAGCAGATGTTGGATAAGATGAATACTGCTCAGTACAGGGAGAAATCAGAGAAAGCGAAGGCGAGCAGACAGGCCGCTGGTCTGCATACGGGAGGTTCAAGGGCCCACGCAGCGACGCGTGCAGATTTGGTGAGATACCGCAAATTCATTTCACTATTAAATTCGGTACTATTAATATACGTAGTTAATTAAATTCGACGTATATTCGTATGCAGGCACAACGGACGGTAAAGGAGGGGAGAGAGCCGGAGTCGGTCACCGCCTACGATGTATTCCTGCATACACACAAGAGGCGGGCAGACGGGAGCTTCGTCGACGCGAGGGCCCAGGCGACTGATGTAAGTAATTACGTTTATGAGATTTATATTAGAAATATAATTATGTTAACTTAATTAGGTGAACGTAGGATTCAAATTATAACTTAGGGAAACATAGGATTTAGATTATAATTAGGAAAACTTATAGTATAAACACATTCATTGGATAGGCTGCATATCGTGAGGCCCTTAGTCAGATTGAGCCCCCTGCCGAGGTTGTCGGCGAAACGACGCCCACCCAGACGCCTCTTCTATGGCCGCTCGCTACGACGACGTGTTCGTAGAGTCTGTCGGCGGCTTTAATAAAGGGCGCGTCTACGGCGTAGGTTCCCTGGCGGCGTCGTTGCAGGGCGCGACTCCGAGATATCCACCGCCCCGCCTCCTCCCGCGCCCCGTCGGACGATATGAGGAAGAGCAGCTTGCGACTCTCACCTCCGATATGTCGGAAATGCGGAGTCTAATGTCGGATGTGCTGGAGCGCCTTCCGCGTCCTTCTGCTCCCGGTCCAGATCCGTCTGCTCCCGGTAGTCTATGCGGTTGTCGGTCCTTCCGACCCTGGACGTTATTCATTTGACCGTAATGCCGAGGTCCGCCTGGTACCGGATACTGCGCTCATTGGGCTCATGGACATGATGTCGGCAGAGCAGCTCCGCACGCTTCCAGAGCATGTGTTGTCCCAGGTGCCGGCGTACATGGTGGAAGAGTACATCCGCAGAGCCGAGCGGCGCCGAGACGACCACGCGATCCATCTCCGGGAAAATGATATTTGTACTGTTTTTGATATTATGAATTTGGATATTTGGATATTTGTTATTGGATTTGATATTGGATATCATGAATTGGATATTGGATATTGTTGATCGTACATGGATGTTTGGATGGATATTTGGATTTGTTGATCGTACATGGATGTTTGGATATTGGATATATGAATGTGTAATATTTACGAAAAGGAAATAGAATGTTTCTGTAATTTTTTTAATTGATGTTACATTTAGCGACGGACTAGCGACTAACTAGCGACGGATTATATAAATATTTGCAGTTACCGACGGAAGAGCGACGGAATATCCGTCGCTAACTGGGTGATATAAAATATTTGCAGTTACCGACGGAAGAGCGACGGAATATCCGTCGCTAACTGGGTGATATAAAATATTTTGCAGTTACCGACGGAAGAGCGACTACCTAGCGACGGCGAATCCGTCGACATGGTTTGGAAATATGGTAGGTTTCCAGAGACTTGGCGATGGATAGTTGGTCGCTAATCCGTCGCTAATCGGTCGAGGATGACGACGGGCTAGCGACGGATGAGCGACCAATTATCCGTCGACATGGTTCTGGAAATATGGAAGCTTTCCAGAACCAGGCCGACGACCTACCCGTCGCTAATACGTCGCTATAACATCGAGGTTAACGACGGAATAGCGACTGATTTTGCGTATCAGGAACCTTTCTGATACGCTTTTACCGACCTATTGACGACGGATTAGCGACGGATATTTTAATATATATGGCATGTAAACCGACGGGAACATGTCGCTAATCCGTCGCTAAGTAGGTGAAAGACAACCGTCGCTAACCAGTCGTAGTCCGTCGGATAATTATTTGTCCGACGGCTTAGCGACGGACATTTTTAGCGACGACGTTTTCCCGACGGCCATTTTCATCAAATATCCGTCGCCATTACGTCGGTAATTTATGTTACCGACGGATAAGCGACGGATCTGGCCGTCGCTAAAGTTGGTTTTTTTGGTAGTGTTAGAACAGTACAAGTCACAACAAGTCCAGAATAGTAATAAGATGTACTACGATGCATTCTACATGAATCTAGGTCAATCTAGACCAAAGTCAACTCTTGGTCAACTCTGGTCAACCCTAGAAGTCAAACTAGGTCAACCAAGTCAAACCTAAGTCAAACTAGTCTATTCTAAGTCTAACAAGCCTTTCTAGGTCTAACAAGACTAATCTAGACTTACCAGGCAATACTAGCCATAAGCCAACCCATAACACATCTACACAAGCCAATCTATAAGCCTAACCATAATACACACAAAGATATATAGGAATAGGAAAGCTATATATAGGCACATACATATATATATATATATATATATATATAGAGAGAGAGAGAAAGAGAGGTAAAAGAGTAAGTGAGTATGTGTGTGTTTGGCATGTGTGAGAAAGGATATGTGTTAATGTTCTAAAATTAGTGATAGGTAGGTGTATGTGACATGGGATACATGATGTCAAAGGGTGTATGAATGCATGTGTGAAAAGGTTATAGGTTAACTCAGTTTATAGAAATACATACATATATACTTACCTTGTATACATGCATACATACATATCATGTATATTACATTTACATGATACATACATGTATACTTGTATATATTATACTTACATTCATGCATATAGATACTTGTATTTATATTAACATATTGCAAACATTCATTTCATTCATGCATCTATGCATTACCTACATGTTTTATACATATGCATATAGTGTATATTCATATCATTTCATACATTAACATAGAGACATAAAACATGCACAACATCATATATTTCATACCTTGCATTATCCTACATATCATGTATATATCATTCCTTCATATATTACATTATATTTAAGTTGAATACATCATATATGGATACAATACATTATCTTGCATGCTTGCATTCATATATATATTCTATATTACCTATATACATGTATTTTCTCCATCATTCATGCTTGCATCATATACTCTACATACCATATATGTTATCTTTATATATTGTATTACAATATTTATACAATAGGCATTCATATCTATCATTACATATATATCTTGCATTCATATCTAGCATCATTATATACTTTTATGCATACAATGTATATCATTCTTTCATTCATGCATTGCTAATGCATTATATTAATTACATTCCTACATGCTTGCATTCAACCATATATATACATTAATGTAAAGAGAATATATCATATATATAATTATTTCATTTATCTAACATATCATGCATTACATACTCTATTCATTTAATATCCATACTACATAGGCTCATAGGTTACACAAAATGCATATATCGTATAGTACTCTTCTACTTAAAACCAATACTGTACCAATTGGGCATTCACTAAATTCTAGGATTAAAGTATGTTTTAGTCATTCGTGTTAGCTTTCCGAAACTTCAAACGGATCGTATTTTCGTGTCCGGAAGCTCCCGAAATCGCAAAAATACCGAAACACGTTCGTCTTTCATACAACTGACACTCAAATAATTCTACAGAAAGTTACAGAAAGAATTTGGCTTATTAAAAAATATATTTGGAAAGCTAACTTCGATTCGGTTCTTTTAAAAAAAATGGGAGATAAATCGGAGTTCTAAGCTAAAAGTTATGACATTTCTAAGTTGTTTTGGTTAATAAAAACGTGGATGAAAATTATGACGGATTTGACAAAAGATCACATATAGGCCAAGATACTTGGATACAAACATAGGTATCCAAATGAAACTCATTCTAACCATCCTAAAAGATCAATCCACTCTAACCATTATAAAACTGAATTTAATATCTATTTAAACTATTATCATACATACATAACATGGGGTGTCCCAATTTGGGATCTGTCAAGTAGGACACAAGGCACATATCTAAAATCCTCAAGAGAGCTCTAAATGGCCTCAAATTGAATCTAAATGGGACACATGCATGAGGATGGTTCCTACAGATTCAAAACTAATTTATATGCAAAGAAAATCGATTTAGAGGATGGGTTTACCTATTGGGAGTGGAATCCCAATGAAATCCTTTAGGACACGGCTCCGATACGAAGATCCCTCAAGTGGAACTCTTCCTTGCATCCTCTTCCAATCCGTGGCAGCACCCTTTCCTTGGAGAATGTGAATGATTGAGGGAAGGTTTGGTGAAGGAATGATTTGATTTGGAGATCAAATCAATGGGAAGGCTCTCTAAAATTGGGAAAGAACAAAAGGAAATAAAAGAGGCAAGATTGTAATGAATGAAATGAATCATCTCTCCTAAAGGTGGCTGCCATAAAAGTCCATTAGGGCTAATGGAAAATGTCCTAATTTTCCCTCTCTAGTCTTATATGGTTAAGTCTAGACTAGGTTCAAGTTTGGGGTCAAAATGATCTAGTTTTGAGTCTCTAACTTAACCATTCTATCATGATAAAAATTAGTTTAATTAACTAACTTAATGTTGGGTCTTGTGAGCCATGCTTAACTTAATATTGGTCCCATCTAGAGTTCAAGCTACCCGGGTCACAATACAAGTCGAAACGAGCGAAACTCAAACCCGACTAAACAAATCCAATAAAACAATATTAAAAATATAAAAATTCCCAAAATATAAAATATAAAAAATGACCAAAATCATACATCAATTTAATTATTATTAAAAATAATCTAAAATTCACCAATTAATCAAAATCCTAAATAATTCAAAAGTCACAAAATGACCAAAATACCCTTAGCCTAAAAAGTTAAAATAATCATTCTAATCCATGGTTAGGCCCCATGGTTAGTCTCTAGCTTAGCAAAACTAGGGATAACTAGGTTAACCATCAAAATCACAATTTAACATTTTAAATAGTTTTAAATTGATTAAAAAAATTACCAAAAATTATAACATGAGTTAAATCTTATTATCGATTAATCAAATTATAAAAGTTCAAATTACCCTCATTTGAAAAACTGGGTGTTACAATCCTACCCCCTTAGAAAAAATTCGTTCTCGAAATAAAATGTTCATACTCCTTCTAGGTCAAACCCCCACAATCAAAGTCTCAGAACTTACCTAAATCATACAATTTAAAAGAATGGCATACAGGGTCATGGATCGGTGGTAGTGTAAGTCTCATCTAGGTATACTAGTTATACTAGACAAAAACAATCATAAGGATATCAAAACTTACAAGCAATCAGGGGTGTTAAACTGGAAAAGATACAAAATAAAAAATCGTCAAAACTGTAAGGCAGTCTACCATCCTATATAAAAACTGGTACTTATCAGAAAATAAAATAATATAACTACCAATATCTATAAAGGGGTACTATTCAAAGAAAAATCAAAATCAAAAGTTAAAGAATGAAAGTCAATTGTATTGAAATCCAATCACAATATATATATATATATATATTATATATATATATATAGATATATATATATATATATATATATATATATATATCTATATATATATATATATATATTAATAATATATAAAATATATATATATATATATATATATATCTATATATATATAGATATATATTAGATATATAATATATAGAGAGAGAGAGAGAGAGAGAGAGCGTTAGAGAGGAAAAGCTAGCATATGTAAAGGTATGTGGTTAGTGTGTGAAATATACATGAAAGTGTATAGGAGGATTTGGGTTTCAAAATAATAGCTATCAAGTTACACTACTCATGGCATATTGGTTAAACAATCTACAATGCACAACCTATTTACTCATAACATGCATGGCTAACCATATATACATATATCTATATGTATAGAGAGGTAGAGATTAGTGTATCTATATACATATTATATAAGTATGCATAAATATATATATTATATATATATATATATATATATATATATATATATATATTATATATATGAACATAACATAGAGATGAAGGGTTAGGTTTACATGGCAGTTGTGAACATTAGTGTACATTAGTGTAGAGTGTCAAGAGTACAGGGGTTATAACTTAAAATGAAGGGTTCAATCATTCAGTTCAGTTTAACATTATATATTAAATCTAAAATTGAAAAACATTTAAAATCAATGTGAAAATGTTAACATGTATTCAGTTTTAGGATTTTGGAGAAATTCGAACATCAAACCAACCCAATGTTTATCACAACCTAACATATAAAAATATGAAACCTAACATTATATCCCTACATACAACAATGAATATACCTCAAAATATTACATTTAAAAACAATAATTTGAATTAATATTTAAAATCCAGTATTAAGGGTTAATATGCACACAGTCTCAGATTTGACAAGTTCAAACACAAAACTCAACCAATTTCTTTAAGAATTGAAACCTTGTGTATAAGATACATGTGCAGTGATGTAAACAAAACTAATAACATGAAATTTATATTTAAATTAGGAATTTAAACTGGAAAAGCAGAGAACCAGTCTCTGATACTGTACTATATCAGAATATTGGAGTTTTGAGAATTTAAACATCAACAACATATTAATATGCATTTAGATGGGTTGATAATCAAAGTTTAGCATGCATACGTGTCAGACAAATTGTCTGTGTCCACTATATATTCTTATGTCCCAATATAAAAATCAAATTCTATATTAAGACCAACATTTAGATTCCTACCAAGATTGCAAAGCAGGTGATTGTTGTAATCAAGACAGTTTTATTATATTATTATTTAATACAATAATAATAGGAAGAAGGAAATAACGATAAAATCTGTTCTGCTTATTTGTTTAAAAGAAGGAACCATTTTGAAACCAGAGCTATAATATCAAATCCAAGATAAGGGCTGGCAAAATCATCGATTCATTATTTTAAGAAGAGATTCATAGTAAGAAGTTACACAAAGGTTTATAATACAGCTAAAGCTACTCCTACTCCTAAGTTAAATAATGAGAAACAAAACAAACAAAATAATTTTTTTGAAAGACTGAACAAAAGTAGAGAAAACTTGTTCAAGAGCATTTAAGGTACAATCTGATAATCATATGCGTCTATCCAAAATCATGGTGCTCCAAATTCTCGTCATACTAGTAAGCAAGGCTACGATAATCACAGAGTCCTTGACTAAAGTATATACCTCTAGGTTCATGGTATTTAAAATTTCTGCATTGCCGCATGCGACGGCAAAAACTTTAAATTTCCACACCCGAGAAATAGGTCCAAAATCTGACTATATGTCCTCACTATGCCAGCTAACATGACTATCGAGATTCTAGATCCCATAACTGAGGTGACCTAGCCCATATGATTTTTTTCTCAGAAAAAAAAGCAAACATAACACAGGAACAACATAACAAATTGATCAGTCAACAAGGAACAGATCGAATCGAATTTCAAGATAGTTATAAGAGACAATTGCGGGAATGGAATAGAGAAGAACGGAACTTGCAGCAAGATCTCTAATGGTCTGTGCATCCTCGACTGTCCTGACGATAGCTCGTCCTGTTGGTTTTCCTGGTCTGCTGATGCTGTGAACCGCTGCTGCTGAAAGAAATCAGGAATAACAAGAAAAAGTCTCTGTACAGACAGAGGTGCACCTCCAATGTAGCAGAAACGCCAACCTGAGTCGGCACAACAGGAGCTGCAGTCTCGAGGCCCTGATGAACAGGACGAGAGGTGGCCAGCCTCTCGATAGTATCCCCCGAACCGAAGCGATGAGATGTCTCCATAACCATTATGAAGACAGATCAAAAAACAAGCAATTACTGAGAATGAAGCAAGAAATCAAAGGAAGGCAGTTAATATTTAAGGGAAAACAATAAGCAGCAAAATTTAGATAAAAGGGATCTGATAAGGAGTTTTTTCTAATGTGATTGAGTACCTTCAAAATATCCTAATCCTACTGCAGGCTGTAGTGATACTCTAGTTCGAATACCACTACACAAACTCGACCTGCATGGGCCACCACTAAAAATGTGTCACGACCCGTACCCTAGAGTAAGGGCACGAGAAGTGGGTACGTCCAGCCTACGCCGCGCAGTGTCGACGGTAGAATGCTGTCCTAGGTCAACATCTAACAATATAAAGGTACCTGTACAGTATATACACTTCGAATGGAGGTGACATAGCAAATACAGCCTCAATCACATCTAAGGCAGAGCATGATAAAAGATAGAAAAATATGAAATCTACAAAGAGATACCGCAGATAGAAGTCTAAGTGTCTAAGATACACAAACCCAGAAAACATCTCAAATCTCAAATACAGTAATCCATAAAGTAAAAATAACTCAAGACAACTAAAATAACTATCTATACAACCTCTACTGTGTCTCCTCTAGGCTAGCATGCAACCCCCAAGCTATCTGTAAAATTTATCAACAGGTCCAGTCAGGACAGGAACGAGTACAACTCATCAAGAAAACCCAAGTAATGACAGAGAACTATAAAGCAGTTATAAATAGTTTTATTAATGAATATGGCAGTTTATATTTAGGTGATAGTATAGAGAAGCAATAAGATACAAGAAAAGTAAAGTAACTAAAACAAGAGAAGAATGATGACAATGAAGACTGTAAAATAAATCTAGCTGAACTAAGGTAACATAATAAGTCCAGGTAGTAAATGTAAACAAGTGCAAAATCCAAGTAAATCCAGACAACATGAATCTGATACCAGATGATTCCAGTACAAGATGGTCTAGTATAAGATGATTCCAGTCATAGTGATCAATGATTCCAGGATGAGTCCATCCTATACTCTAACAGTGTGTTTTAAAATACCGAGATCGACATATAAATAGCTGTAGGTAATACGGCACATCACACACCTGGCCGGGTGTGAGATGGCTATCATTCCAGTAGATTCCAATAGATTCCAGTTGGAAGATTCCAGATTGGGGTATGTCTACATGTCTTACTCAAGTATATCCCCTTCCAGCAAGTACAAGTGAATCCAGAATACGACACGAGAATCGAGATGAGTCCAGCCAAAATATGATGATTCCAGAAATAAATTCTGGAATGATTCCAGTGATTCCAGTAATAGAGGTCAGATAAGTATGGTATGTGTGTCGCATACATGAATCCAGATATCCATACATGTTGTAACAGAGAATCACATAAAACTAACTATAACTGAAGTACAGTAATTGACAATTAAATGAGAGAACTATTAGAGAATGTACTCGCCTGCTAACTGAATGTCCGAAATGAAAGTACTGTCCGAGGAGTGGTGTCTGACTCCTATTTAGAACAGTACAAGTCACAACAAGTCCAGAATAGTAATAAGATGCACTACGATGCATTCTATATGAATCTAGATCAATCTAGACCAAAGTCAACTCTTGGTCAACTCTGGTCAACCCTAGAAGTCAAACTAGGTCAACCAAGTCAAACCTAAGTCAAACTAGTCTATTCTAAGTCTAACAAGCCATTCTAGGTTCTAACAAGACTAATCTAGGCTTACCAGGCAATACCATGCCATAAGCCAACCCATAACACATCTACACAAGCCAATCTATAAGCCTAACTATAATACACACAAAGATATATATAGGAAAGCTATATATATAGGCACATACATATATTATAGAGAGAGAAAGAGAGGTAAAAGAGTAAGTGAGTATGTGTGTGTTTGGCATGTGTGTGAAAGGATATGTGTTAATGTTCTAAAATTTAGTGATATGTAGGTGTATGTGACATGGGATACATGATATCAAAGGGTGTATGAATGCATGTGTGTAAAAGGTTATAGGTTAACTCAGCTTATAGAAATACATACATACATACTTACCTTGTACATGCATACATACATATCATGTATATTACATTTACATGATACATACATGTATACTTGTATTATATTATACTTACATTCATGCATATTAGATACTTGTATTTATATTAACATATTGCAAACATTCATTTCATTCATGCATCTATGCATTACCTACATGTTTTATACATATGCATATATTGTATATTCATATCATTTCATACATTAACATAGAGACATACAAACATGCACACATCATATATTTCATACCTTGCATTACCCTACATATCATGTTATATTATCATTCATTCCTTTCATATTACATTATCTTTAAGTTGAATACATCATATATGGATACAATACATTATCTTGCATGTTTGCATTCATATATTACATTCTATATTACCTATATATGTATTTCCTCCATTCATTCATGCTTGCATCATATACTCTACATTACCATACATGTTATTATTATATATTGCATTACAATATTTATACAATATGCATTCATATCTATCATTACATATATATCTTGCATTCATATCTAGCATTCATTATATACTTTCATGCATACAATGTATCATTCTTTCATTCATGCATTGCTCATATGCATTATATTAATTGCATTCCTACATGCTTGCATTCAACCATATATATACATTAATGTAAAGAGAATATATATCAGAATATATATTATTTTATTCATCTAATATATCATGTATTACATACTCTATATTTATTTAATATCCATACTACTAGGCTCAAAGGTTACACAAATGCATATATCGTATAGTCACTCTTCTACGTAAAACCATACTGTACCAATTGGGCATTCACTAAATTCTAGGATTAAAGTATGTTGTAGCCCTTCGTGTTAGCTTTCCGAAACTTCAAACGGATCGCATTTTCGTGTCCGAAAGCTCCCGAAATCGCAAAAATACCGAAACACGTTCGTCTTTCGTATAGCTGACACTCAAATAATTCTACAGAAAGTTATAGAAAGAATTTGGCTTATTAAAATAATATTTGGAAAGCTAACTTCGATACGGTTCTTTTAAAAAAAACGAAAGATAAATCGGAGTTCTAAGCTAAAAGTTATGACATTTCTAAGTTGTTTTGGTTAATAAAAACGTGGATAAAAATTATGACGAATTTGAAAAAAGAACACATATAGGCCAAGATACTTGGATACAAACATAGGTATCCAAATGAAACTTATTCTAACCATCCTAACTAAGATCAATCCACTCTCTAACCATTATAAAACTGAATTTAAATATCTATTTAAACTATCATACATACATACACATGGGGTATCCCAATTTGGGATCTGTCAAGTAGGACACAAGGCACTATCTAAAATCCTCAAGAGAGCTCTAAATGGCCTCAAATTTGAATCTAAATGGGACACATGCATGAGGATGGATCCTACAGATTCAAAACTAATTTATATGCAAAGAAAATCGATTTAGAGGATGGGTTTTACCTATTGGGAGTGGAATCCCAATGAAATCCTTTAGGACACGGCTCCGATACGAAGATCCCTCAAGTGGACACTCCTCCTTGTACTCCTCTTCCAATCCTTGGTAGCACCCTTCCCTTAGAGAATGGGAATGATTGAGGGAAGGTTTGGTGAAGGAATGATTTGATTTGGAGATCAAATCAATGGGAAGGCTCTCTAAAATTGGGGAAGAACAAAAGGAAAATAAAAGAGGCAAGATTGTAATGAATGAAATGAATCATTCTCTCCTAAAGGTGGCTGCCATAAAGAGTCCATTAGACCTAATGGAAAATGTCCTAATTGTCCCTCTCTAGTCTTATATGGTTAAGTCTAGACTAGGTTCAAGTTTGGAGTCAAATGATCTAGTTTTGAGTCTCTAACTTAACCATTCTATCATGATAAAAATTAGTTTAATTAACTAACTTAATGTTGGGTTTTGTGAGCCATGCTTAACTTAATATTGGGTTCCATCTAGAGTTCAAGCTATCCGGGTCACAATAAAGTCGAAACGAGACGAAACTCAAACCCGACTAAACAAATCCAATAAAACAATATTAAAAATATAAAATTTTCCCAAAATATTAAAATATAAAAATGACCAAATCATAATACATCAATTTAATTATTATTAAAAATAATCTAAAATTCACCAATTAATCAAAATCCTAAATAATTCAAAAGTCACAAAATGACCAAAATACCCTTAGCCTAAAAAGTTGTAAATAGTTTAATCACATGGTTAGGTCCCCATGGTTAGTCTCTAAGCTTAGCAAAACTAGGGATTAACTAGTTAACCATCAAAATCACAATTCAACATTTTAAATAGTTTTAAATTGATTAAAAAATTACCAAAAATTATAACTTGAGTTAAATCTTATATCGATTAATCAAAATTATAAAAGTTCAAAATTACCCTCATTTGAAAAACTGGGTGTTACACATAGTGCTGCATGGATGAATAGTGCTGCATGGCTTGCATAGTGCCTATTTTGGCTGTTTTATGTCCTATTTGGCTGAATTATGGCCAAAATTTTTCTCAACTCCCAACATGAAAGTTGTAGATCTTTTCCTTGGCTTCAAAATATGTTACTAGCTATTTTATGCAAGTTTCTCTCATTCATGATAATATAATGATAGATCACGATAGTGGCCTGTTAAGGCGCACTCTTAACAAGTAACAAGTAACATGACGTGATAGTGGCCCGTCGTGGCGTACTCTTGACAAGCAACCTTGGCATGATAAACATGATAGTGGCCCGTCGTGGCGCACTCTTTATAAGTAAACCTAACATGATAATCATGATATGCTGTTGTGACGGCTATCTTGACTTGTTAAGTAACTATTATCTTGACACCGTGGGTATTTGTGCTTGTATAAGCTACATGTCTCATCTGCATCATGTCTAGGACATGAATTCCTGGTTACCACGGTCAGGGATTCACACTGAATCTGACTAGGATAATAACTACATTGATCAAGTAGTTCATGAAGAGATTTCTCAGCTACAGGCAGTCCCATTATCTGGGTGCTCTAATTGGACTTGTAGCCTGTCGTCGAGTAGGGCACATTTCCAGTACACTGTCATGTGTTGCACCTCTAAGTCACCTAATCCAACTCTCTCACTTGTGACCGGATAACCTGGATTAAGACTGCAGGGCCTGTGGCTGTTGGAACATCTCGATGCATCTTGTTAGTAACTAAGCTTGTGATAACCCTAGTTAGTTAAAGTATCAAGTCGTACTCATTGCTTGGCCGTGATTGATGGATGGAGTCCCATCTAGTCTTGCCTAGGCAAGACCAGTACATGGTTATTTCAGCACATTATTGTTATGTTTTACTCTTGTCGATAATTGGTTGGAGACTAAGCTTTATTCAGGTGAAGGATTACAACCCCGATCCTTGTTTGGTTTACGGGTTGTAACTTGGCTACCGAAATAGTCCCTTAGTTGTCTTATCGTTTATCACCTTGTTTTCTCTAACTCATGTCTTTTATTATCCTTTATGTCTCATGTGCTAATATGCTGATTTTAGTTCTTAAGTGAAGCCTCCATTGTGGCATTTGCTCTTTCTGGGATCTGACCCAGTTGGTTTTGTATGGCCAGATTTCGGAGTAGCACCCGAGGATCTTCCAGCCTTTCAGCCAGATGGTAAACACTAGGCGCAATCCTGGCAACGAGTGAATTTTATTTTGCTCTCCCACTTATTATAAATTATTCTTTTGAGATATTTATCCGCCGACCAAGTGTTAGCTCGTGTTAAATTTACATTCATGTCTGCCTAAGGGTGTAACATGATTGACAAATCCTAGGGTTGATCATGTATGACTTAAACTCTTGCTAGTCTTCGCATTTGTATGACTAGCTTCATGATCATCTGAATATGTAATGTATGGGACGCCTTACTTTGTATGTCTGATGATCTACCATCTTGTTACATTTACTTGATTGCTTGAGATTGAGACACTAGGCTTGTTCTTGACCATAAGTGACTGTTGGCTTGTAGTAAAACTCTCATGCATCTAGACAGCCGTAACCGTACATTGAGGTGGGTTACACTTCAATGTACGTAGCTGGTTGTGTCTGTCCTCCGCTCTCCAGTATTCTGGTTCTGGGGCGTGACAGCGATCGAGCTTCTCTGTGCTGATGAACGAAACTAATCTCCATGCGAACCGTCGTTGTACCTGATCGACGAACGCCCGAGGCCGCGTTGATCACATTATTGGATCGGTTATGGTGTTGAAGGACTCTCGATGACCAGCGGACGTCCTCGGCGACCTATTGGTGAGTTCTCCTCTGACGAACAATGATGGTGAAGCCTCGACGACGTGTTAACAATCAATTTTTTCGACCAGGCAGCGTCGACAACGACCCTCCACCAAGTGCAAACTAGTTCCCGACGAGCGGTGACCTCGACGACGAAGACGAACGGGACTCCAGTCATCCTCCTTGCCAGTAGAACAATTTTTGGTAATTTATTCTTCCGTGTCTCCTGAATTGAGCGTATTGATAAGTAGATTTCAATTTCAATTCTTTCAATTCTTGATCGATCCTTTATCAGTTATTGATTAATCATCCCAGAACTCTCGAATTTGCTTAATCAGAACTAGATAGGAGTCAAAATTTAACACTTTGATTTTGAACACTAAGTGTTCGAGAAAATTTCTGAACCAGAAGTTTGATCGAGTGTATGGACAAGAAGGAGCCGTATCAGGCTCGTAGTGGTCGTGTCTCAATACTTGAGTTCAATTGACTCATGTTCAGTTCTGTTCTTCTTCATTTTACGTATTCGTTTCATACATATCTATGTCGATCTGTGCCTGCGGACCGACACGTGCGCCCGTGTCCAGGACTTTGTATCCAGAGCTAAAAAGTTGGAGTTAGAGGGGTCAGTGTCAGTGTGTAATAGTTGGACACGAGTCGGGATGACTTGATGCAAGACTGGTATCATGTATGAGAGCAGGTATTGAGGAGCGAGACATAATTGGGTGAATGTTAGCTACACCAAGGGATTGTTTGAATTTGAATAGTTACTATTACAGAGCCGTTAGAATAGGGTTGTTCAGTTGTATCTTGAGCTGACCTTTTATTGGTTGATCCGAGCTTTGCTCAGAAGTGTTTATGGACTTGAGTCGTTTCTATTGAAGTGTTGTTTAAATTTGTTGAAGGATTAGTTCATGGATTTGGAGTTGACTTATTCAATTCAAACTAGTGGGAAGTGGATAGTTAAAAAAAATATGGATGGGCTATATTACTAATTTAATGGTGCAGTAAGCCTATGGACTGGAGTTAGATAGTTTGAACTAATCATTGTAGTGTGTGAATAAGGGGTCAATGTTAGTTATGAATGATTTGACCATGGGCCGAGCCAATAAAATAATTAGGCTATGTTAGTATTTTATAAATAAAGGATTCTTAGCAGAGTTTAGTTAGAAATGATTTTAGGAGTAAGTAATTGATTAATAAATAAGGTTTAGTGCTAAACAACAATATTTGAGTATAGTCAAAGATTTAGAATAATTTTCTAAGAATAGTATTGTTTCTCTTTGAGACAGATTTTCTGGACACTCGACTTGACATCTATAATAATATCAGGCAAGTACACCGACTTGAACTATTTATCTTGTATTTATGTCTTATTTCATGTTCTCATGTTGGACACGAGATTGACATGATTATTTCTTGTTCTATTGATTGTCTTGCGAGGATTGGAAAAATATTGTATAGTGTGTGACCTCACCCCCTTAGCTAGGTTATTATGAATAGCCTAATCGTATACCTCACGTACGATTAAGACGCACCTTATTGTGATATCGTAGTATTGTGGTTTCCAGCCGATCACACATTAGATTAATATTTTAATTTTACTATTGCATTGATTGTCTTGTTCATTGCTTCAGTTTTTTGATATATTCATATTGCAGGTTAGTTCATATCATCACTTGTGCATTTCAGTTTACATTGTATAGTGTTTCTTGTCGGGGTTGTACTTTGTTCCTTTTCTGACTAGATATGTTACAGATGAGATTGATTGAGACTTCTACCTAGTTACTATGGGTCACTATAGGGGATAACAGAAGCTGGAGCAGATGTCATTCAGGATTAGATGCTTGGATTTGGATATAGGCTCTTGTATATTTACATTTATGTCTCGAGGATGATGTATCTGGATGACTGTACTAATAATAGTTTAGGATTGTTTTATTTTTACCGGATTTGTTTTCGGACACCTATTGTAAAGATGTACAATGCATAGTGATATATGTGATAGTCTTGGTGATTATGTTTTGGGTACGATTATAGACGCTGTGATGAGTATGATTGAATTTTATACACTTGATGATTCATGAAGTTTATATATAGCTTACTACGTTGTGTCACGACCTGCACCCGCTTTTCGGGACACGAGTGCGTGAGCAAGCCATCTACGTATCAAGCGGACTCCAGTCCGACTCGAATACGTATAAGCTGTCAAGAGCATAGTATCATGTCTAAGATGGTAATCTAAACTATATCTCAATCCACGAGGTGTATATAAAACAAAAATAAACAAGTATGGGTCGTGGTCTGCAGCCCACTAGCATATTGTCCGATTAGACTCCAAGAATAACATGAGTCTATAAAACTAGGCTAAAAACAAGATATATCATAAGGGCACGAGAAGATAATAAAACATATAACTAGCAAAATACCTGAATCATGCAGATGTAATCGACTACCACATGCTCAGCTAACTAACTCCGTGCAACCAGCTACCTGAAGAGATCATCAGGTCCTTAGGGGACATAGCAAGATACATAAAAATATGCTTATCTAACAGTTTATCATGCGTAAGAAATAAGCAGGGAAGACAGAATACGATAAGTGGAAATGAACACGGATACAAGAAACACTACGCATAAATGAACAGCTGGAAGGAAACATGAACTCATGACAAGAAACCAATCGGATACTCAAACCCCGCCCCTAGTGTGAACTCGCAGGTTTGAACAACTACTAACCCTCGCCCCTAGCGTGGACTCGCAGGTTAGCTTCAAGAATCACCCTCGCCCTAGTGTGGACTCGCAGGTGCGGACAAATGACTACTAACCCTCGTCCCTAGTGTGGACTCGCAGGTTAGCTTCAAGAAATCACCCTCGCCCCTAGTGTGGACTCGCAGATGGGAATTCCAAAACAAGGTACAATAGTTCAGTCATGACTTATACATCATACGACACAATATGACTCAGTCATGATACATAGGACGACACGAATCCGGTATAACCATAATATCAAGTCATGAACGATGATGATATAAGAACAAGACAAATAACTAATATACATGGTATAATGAAAAGCATATAAACCAAAATCAGCCAGAGAAGCCCGATGATAACATATAAAGAGAAGGGCTATAAGCATGTAAATAAACTGTAGAGGGAGGCAACGTATACTTGCCCGGTGATAGCACGAAGAACCAACAATGTACCGTCAACTGGTAAGCTATAAAGTCCAAATCTCACAACTGTCTCCGAAAGCTGAAACAGACATTGTCAATATTCTCAGAATAGTCAAATTAGATAGGATTGCCTATCTTAAGTCTAATTCTGAATACATGAGCAAAACGATAATTTCGGGTCAAAACGGTGTCCGCCGTTGGATCCGCTTTACACCGAAAAGCATGCCAGAGTCAATGGTCTCTAAAGTCGTCAAACTATATATCTACAAATTCGTTTTGATGATACGAACCCAACGGTTTGTCCAATTTTGAATTCCAGCGGACCGTGCACAAAATTGCTTGTTGAGTTGGATCATGGGGCCCGCAAACGACGATCCGATCAATTGTCTTATAATCGGACCAAACTTGGCATACAGGACCAAAAAAATGATACGGTCCTGTTGGCACAAGTTTTGTCTCGATTTGACGAACGTGCACAAAGTAATTGAAAAATTTACAAAAAGATCGATACGATAAATTTTGACGGATACGCATCAAATTCGTTGTGCACATGCAACCAATTTAAATTCCGTCAAAGCCCACACATCTACGAAGTCGATACACACCTTTCGATGCTTTCGGTTCGTGACCATGTTGCCCAATTTGGCGGGACGCACGTCGTATCGGAAGGTTTTCTCTAAAATCTACAGTTCTGAAATTAGGGTATTTTCTGATTTTTGGGAACCGATTTCTCCCACGTAGTCGAAGAAATCGAGTTCTGTAAATTGGGTTGCAGAGCTCTATAGGTTGTCTATAGACCTTTTAAAACACAAATTTGAATATGTTGATTGATTTGTGGGGAATCACCTTCCAAGTGGGTTATTTGAAATATTTTCATGCTCTGTCTTGGAGCAGTTTTCGTCGATCTTTGGATCGATTCTCGGAACTGGTTGTTCAACTATGCTCGAATCTATTTACTAGGATTACTAAAGGGTCATATAGACTATCTATAGGAATTTACAGATCAAACTTTTATGGAGTAAGGAGGACGAAAACTACCTTGAGGTAGGCGATGACATGACCTATATGTTGTTGCGAACTTGCTGTTGCCGTGCTGCCCCGTGCGCCTGGCCAGCGGTCTGGTCACGCGCGGGGTGCTACGGTGGCCGGGGCCACGCGCAGAGGTCGAGGGGAAGGATAGGTTAGGGTTTAGAGTTTTTCGCTCTTCAACTCTCTCGATCTCTATATAACAGAAGTTTGCGACCTTGCAAACATGAGGTCGGCCAGGATTGGCCTGGGTGGTGATGGGCTAGCTTAGCTGGGTTGGGGTTGCTTGTGTGGGCTGGGGTGTGTGTGTGTGGTTTTTGTGTTTGGCTGGAATGGGATTTAGAATGGGCTGGACTGGGTTTTGGTTTCTATTTATTTTATTTTTCTTTATTCTGTTATATTTATATATATATTTTTATTCTGTTTATTCTTTATTCTGTTTATATATATATATATATATATATATATATATATATATATATATATATATATATATATATATATAAAAAATAATTTATTGAAAACGGAGGTGAGCTCGTAGAGAGCTATACAGGTGCAGGGCTGGAAAACACAAAAAAATCTGATAGCTAGTAAAATAAAAACATGTAGTAATTCTAAATATAGGGTTTTACGGATTTTAGAGGACCAAAAATTCGAAAACCTACATTTCGAATTTTTGAAAAGCCAAGTTTGAAAAAAACTCAAAAAAGCAAAATCGTCGCATTGGGGGGTTAAGGCAGGCACACAACCGAGATGGGTTGGTGGGCGCGGGGGCCCTAGGTTGGTAGGTGGGCACGGGGCCTAGGAGAGGGTGCTCTGCCCCAAGCGTCCGCGTACTGCATGATGCTGGCGAACGGTGCCTCGGGCCCCCGCCGGCGCGTGACGGGGGGCGAGGCGACGGAGGAGGCGGGGCAGATGAGCGCCGGCGGTGGAGGGGGCCGACTGCCGGCGAGACGGGAAGGGGATGGATGTACGCTGCACGAGGTGGAGTGGAGCACGGCCGAGGAGCCTCGCCCCCCTCCCCCCGGGCCCGGACCGGAGCCAGGAGAGCCGGCGGCGGAGGACTGGAGCCGCGGGGCGACGGCCTCCGGGGGGAGGGAAGGCGGCGAGGACGCGAGGGGGGAAGGAGCAAAGGTCAGCGGAAGGGTCGGCGGAGCAAACGTCGGGGGGAGGGAGCGGGTGCTCGACCTCCGAGGGACGCCGATCACCGGCGAGGGGGAGGAGCCATCCGACAGGAGGATGATCGCCGGAGGCCGGAGAGTGGGGGGAGCGGAGGAGGGCGGGAGACCCAAGGAGGAGGAGGAGGGGGAAGGTGGGTGCGGGACTGGGGCTCGACGCAGGCCCGCCGGGGGGAGGGAGACGGAGGGCGACTGGGCCGCCGGAGGGAGGGAGCAGGGGGCTCGACCTTCGGGCGGCCGCTGGCCTACCTCGCCAGCATACGGCGTTTGGAGCACCGGAGCTCAGTGGGGGGAGCAAGCGACGAAAGCTCGGCCACCGCAGGCAAGGAGTCACTGACCAGCGCCGGGGAGGATGCCGGCGGCTGCGCGGCCACCATGGCCCACGAGAAAGGAGCCTCCGACGCTAGGGGGCACCGGCGAGGAAAGAGGAGTGGGGACGGGGATCCGACCTGCGCCGTCGTGAGCCCGGGGGGCGTAGGCGACGGCCACGAAGAGACAAGAAAGCGGCCGAGGGGTGGGCTGCCTCTGCGGAGGGAAGTGTCGGCCACGAGAGAGGAGCGACGAGAGGTGGGGGCGCGGGGACGGGGGGATGGAAGGGAGGCGCGCCCGGACGAGCCGCGGAAGGGACGGTTGAAGGAATGGGTGGCTGAACGGACGCACCAGTTGGAGCTGCTGCCGGCGCTGGGACTCGCCAAGGCCGGTGGTGCGCTGCCGACGAGTGGGACGGCGGCGCCGGGTGAGGAAGAGGGAGGTTGGGGGATGGGGAGTGACTAGTGAGGGAAACTGCACGGCAGGGAGCCGGCGAGGTGGGGGACTCCACGGGGAGGCGGGCCAACGATATATAGGGAAACTGTACTACTTCCTCGAAACACATGTCACTAAGACCTTATAACCTTCTAATTAATTGCTAACAATTCTACCAACAGATATATAGGGCATATGGCATCTATAATCTCTCATATCTATAAACAACCAAAACTCAATAATCAGGTAATATTATAATAATTTAACAATTTCTTATAAATTCTAGACATCACGATCATTCGTCACCCCGAAATAGGAAGGGACGAGAATCAATGGTACGGGGGGCAAGGGAGAATAATCGAGAACGAATACGAAGTTTCAAAGACGGTAGAGAAATTTCTAAGAGAATTTTGAAGGCAGAGTGGATTGAGATTTTAAGGGTTTAGTATTTCGTAGGCTCATATCAGTACAGTTACGTAACCAATACGACATGCTCTGACCTGCATGGGCCACCAAAAAAACTTGTCACGACCCGCACCCACTTTCGGGACGCGAGTGCGTGAGCAAGCCAGCTACGTATCAAGTAGACTCCAGTCCGACTCGAATACGTATAAGCTATCAAAAGCATGGTATCATGTCTAATATGATAATCTAAACTATATCTCAATCCACGAGGTGTATATAAACAAAAATGAACAAGTATGGGGTCGTGGTCTGCAGCCCACTAGCATATTGTTCGATTAGACTCCAAGAATAACACGAGTCTATAAAATTAGGCTAACAAGCAAGATATATCATAAGGGCACGACCACCGCCTTCGTCTCCGTCTAATTCCCGACGACGACCGAAACCCTAACCCTAATTCCTAAATTTACGGCCGAAACCCTAATCTAATCCCAAACCCAGCCCTATAAATAGGCCCCCAGTCGAAACCCTAACCCTACTTCCATTCCCGAACGCCCTAGCCACCACCCTACGCCCATTCTTCTCCAACGAGCTCGCTGGAGTTAAAGCTTTACTGTCGCCGTCGTTCCAGCTATCGCTGTCGCAATCGACCACCACCATCTTGTTTGCCTCAACGAGACGAACCCAGCACCACCCTTCGTCGCCGACCCCAACGCCTCCTCCGCCGTGCAGCAGTCTCGACAGCCCGTTCGACCGGACACGTAGGTGTCACTTCGTTCCTCGTGTCGCTCTGTGTCTCAAAATTGCAACCCTAGACTCGCTTAAACACGAGGAGTTCGTGAGTGTGTTCGGACACGCGACATTCGTGTCGTACGTGTCGTTTTGGACAAAGACACAAGACTCGTATCGGATGCAGACGCTCGTGTCCCAAACTGTCCGGACACGAGTACGTGATATAGGGTTAATAGGTTTAACTGTTAATGGGTTTGGGTTGAATGTTAATTGATTTAGTAATATTGTGGAAACCTAACCTAAAAGCAAGCTCGAGCTGACACCCTGGTCAGCCGAGTGGCACTTAGACTCTCCCTTGTGTAACCCGAGTTCGAACCCCCCTTTTGTATAAGTTGGGGTATTTTTTGGGTTTTTATAAATCAATATATATAATATTATATATATAATATCTATATATATATATATATATATATATATTATATATGTATTTATATATGTATTTATACATGTATGTATAATATATAATATTATATATAATAATATATATATATTATATATATATATATAATATATATATATATATATAGTATATATATATATATCATATATTATACTGATTAAGTATATTTTATATTACTGTTTAAATAATATATATATACTGTTTATATTTTTTCCTTCTGTTTATATATATATATATATATATATATATATATATATATATATATCTATATATCTATATATATATTAATATTATATATTATAACAAAATATATATAAACAATAATTATATTATATATATTATAATATATATTATAATAATATATATATATATATATAGATTATAATATATAATATATATATAAACAGAAGGAAAAAAATATAAACAGTATATATAATATATATATATATATATTATATATATATATTATATATATATTATATATATAATAATATATATATAAAACAGAAGGAAAAAAATAAAACAGTATATATATATATATATATATTTTTTATATATATATATATATATATATATATATATATAATATTATATATATATATATATATATATATATATAAACAAATATATATATATAAACAATATAAACAAAATATATATATATATATATATAATATATATATATATATATATATATATATATATATATATATATATATATATATATATATATATATGCATGTTTATATACTAAATTATATGTATATACTTCCATGTATGTAAATATAATTTTGTGCTATATGTATTATGTATAAATTTATAAGTTATTTTATTATTTAATTTATGACTTGTATTTTACTACATTAACATATATATTATTAAAATATTTTAATATTCATTTGTCTATATATTTTAAAATATGTATTTTTATATTCCGATTTATTACGGCCATTTGAGTCCAAACCTAGCATGGGTTCTGTGGACTTAAATGAGCCTAAATACATTCAAGGACTGTAGAGTCATATCGGACTTGATTCATGGCTTTGGGTCCCGTATCTGGACTCCAGTTCAATTTCGTATACGTGGATAAAATAAATTAATTATTATTTATTTTCTAGAAATTGTAACTTGCTGTATTTAAATTTTTATATATATTTAATTATAGTAAAAATCTGGAAAAGATTATATTTAAATACATTTTAATTTAGCTAATTTATTATAATTTCACCAGGATTTAGTTAGTAGTTTTGGCATTTTATAAAATAGGAAAACAGAACTCATTTCAGGATACTTATGTTTACTGATTTTTAATAAATATCTATGAGGGTTTATAAATCCCAGAAAATTTAGTATAAATTTTATAATTAACATGGATCATCTTGGTACTTATTTTATTTATATTGAGAATTTTGCCTATCTTAATAATTATTGGAACATAGTGTACAGTCTGATTTATTATTGAATAATTACGACTTGCGATGTATTGTGTGATTTTGGGGTATTTTAGTGTTGGACCTTACCTATCATAGTATAAAGGCCCTAGAAAGTTGGTTTAGGTATTGTGTCACTCCACATTGGTCTCATATGCTAAAGTTATCATTTGGCTAGGTGTCCAGTCAGAAAGTCGTGTCGCACCACTAGTGTCCTAGTATTTAGCTTAGTAAAATCTAAGTTTATATCCTTTTTAGAGTAACGGGACACCCGGATATCTATAGCTTCATATACATACCCTTGCTTTGCACAAGGCAAGTACCTCTATAAACTTTATTTACTGCATATAATGAATTGTGTAAAACCATGTTAAATACCGATACCTAAACTATAAGTCATATCTTTCTATTTCACATGATTTATGCTCTCAGTATCCACCATGTATTATACTGTTCTCGTATCTCTCACATGTTAGAATCTGGGTTATGGAGAAACTGATAGTTGAGTACGTGATCATGCCCCTTTCTCCCGTACGTATGTACCGAGCAATGTCGCATTTATATGCATACCTTGTCATAGGCCATTACCTCGCATTTCTGTACGAATGTACACCATGCTTGTACATGTACTATGTACATTTTATTTACATGTGCCACAGTACATTGTACACCTATTGATGCACGTACCTGCTACAGTCTTAAATATTACATATACATCTGTCTCTATGACATATGTATCCTTGCCATGATAGATTATGATATGCCATGATTCCTGTTTATTACACTTCTGTTCATTCCATGTTTCGTATATTTAGTTTGTTAGAATCAGTACTTGCTCCCGTCCTGACAGGATAACGTTGTAGGTATACTTACCGAGGAGGAGTCGCTATGTGATTCCTATTATGGGGTCGCCATCGAGGATCAGACTTTACCTTACAAGGATGTACCTGCAGGAAAACTCGTCAAGTTTGTTTAGTTGCTCGGAACTTTTGAGAGCAGTCATGTTTTAGACTATGTATTTTGATACTGGACCTGTATCCAGTTTTACGTCTTGGCTATGTATTTGGAACATATATATACTAGATGATTTGGTGTTTGGGATATATGCTGACTCAATATGACATATAGAACTGTTAGCACACTTTACTCATATATCGTTTGTCTTTAGAACAGCTTACTACGCTTTATCTCAAGCGTAGGCTAGACATAACTCGGCCCGGCCCAACAATTTGGGTAGCGGATCGTGACATATTTTTAGTGGTGGCCCATGCAGGTCCAGACTAAATTGTTTGTTTACGTTATTGTACCAAGCATGCCTGGAATTAGGAACTTAAGATAACTAGATAACACAAGGAATAACATTTAGAACACCTAGAGGATTACTAGGATTGCAACATAGGAAACTCATCGCAGCATATGCTCGTTATTACAAATTAGACTTTTTTGTTTGTTTATGATTGTTTACTTAAAAGAGTTCTTATAAGTTCTTTTATTTATTAGATAGTGCTCACACGCTCGTCCCAGTATGCCACACCTGAAAATGGCACACTTCCTATCAGTCGGTTGACCAGTTGATCGATGCACCTCCACCTCCACCTACCAAACTCCCCTACTCCACAAATCCACCAACCCAGATGCCTCCACCACCTCCACTTCACAGTCCCAGCAGGACCCGATACTCCTACCTCCACCTATGTTATACCTACCCAGGCTCCCGTCACTCTCGACGGGAACCAACTGCTCACTCTGATCCAGGGGTTCCTAACGATCCATCAGGAGCAGACCAACTTACTCCGCCAGAGCATGGAGCGTTTTGAGGAGCGTACCATGGTCCCACCACCGGTAGAGCCACGATCGAGAGCGGAGAATATCAAGGACTTTATGGGCTTGAACCCCAGGGAGTTCATGGGGACTGAAGGCATCATAGTCGCAGATGACTGGCTAGACTCGGTAGAGAGGAAGCTTATCGGAGCTAGGTTGCCGGTGTGACCTTCAGGTCGAAGCAGCGGGATTTCTGCTGACAGACTTGGCAGGAGTTTGGTTCAGGAATGAGCCACTATTCGCGAGAGGAAGGGCCACATGGGATCAGTTCAAGAAGAATTCTTCTCGACCACCGCTAGAGTAGCCATGGGGCTACAATTCCAGAGCATCCAGCAGGAGAACCGTTCTGTTGACGAGTACGCGACGGAGTTTAGTCGTTTGAGTCGTTTCTCTCCTAGTCTGGTTGCAGACCCAGAGGAGATGACACGTAGATTTTGCCATGGTCTACTCCCAGACATTGGCATCCTCCTAGTGGCGAACGGGACGACTGACTACTACCAGAGCCTAGAGTTGGCCCGGAGCATAGAGGAGTGTTCTGTCTTGCAAGAGGCCGGCTTCCGTACACCACGAGGGACCTTCCAAGCGTCAGGCTTTCCAGCCGAGAGCACCGGTGCCGCACCAGCAGACATACCGTCCTCCCACACCACATCACCCAACCCCACCAACTAGAGCTGGGACCACAGCAGCAGAGGGGAGCTGTGTGTTCATTCTGTAGGAGACCAGGACATGACTTCGCCATCTGCAGGAAGAGGTTGGGCAGTAGTATTAGTTTGTGGGTCTGTCACCCCCAGTTTTCGAATTAAGAATATTTTTGTCATTTTTCAAGTTTTATAATTTTTAGGAATTTTATTGATTTTATATGATTTTTAGGGATTTATTTGGTTTGGTTTGGATTTTATCCAATTCGGACTCAAGTTGGAGACCGGGTAGCATGGACCTAGTGGGACCCACATACTAGCTGGACTTGGCCCACATACCATCATAATTAGGTTAGAAATCATAAACCTAACTTTCATGGCTTAATTAATCATTTTAGAGACTTAATTAGTTCATTGGAAACAAACCGAACCAAACCGAAACAAACCGAACCCAACCTAAGTCTAATGGGTTGGAGGGCTATTGGATCCTACCCAAACCCACTAACCCCCCTTAGCCGGCCACATGTAGGACAGCCCCCCCTCTTTCTTCTCCATTAAGAAAAACTCTCTCTCTCTCTCTTTCAAAAATTCATTTTTCTTTCAAGTCCTTCTTCCTCCAAGAAACCTTCTAGGTATGCACTTAATTCCTCATTATTACTCCTTTGAATTTAGTTCTTTCACAATAAATGGAGAGGAGAAGATTCTCCACCATTTGCCCATAAATTTGTAGGATTTCCCTAGAAAAATAGGTTAAGGATTATTAGGGGTTTATGTATAATGAATGGTATTTATATGTATATGAATATATATACATATATGTATATATAATTATAAGTATTTGTGTGTGTGTGTAGGGGAAATGGAAGTGGTGGTGGGGTGTTGTGAGAGTGGCATGGGTGTCATGAGAGTGGTGAGAGGTGTGTGGTTGTGAGTGTGTGAGTGTGTATGTATTTTTATACATATACATGTGTGTGTCTTATATATATATCTATGTGTGTGTGTGTGTGAGTATTTATACATATGTAGATATACGTGTGTGTGTATTCATAGATATGTAGATAGATGTGTGTGTGTGTTTGTGTATATATATATATATATATATATATATATATATATATATATATATATATATAGATAGATAGGTGGTTAGTTATATATATATATATATAGAGGAAGAAGTGGAAGAAGGAGAAGAGATCAAGAAGAAGAAGCCACAGCAGTAGCAGCAGCTACAGCTGCAGGAGCAGCAGCTCCAGGCAG
>JANAVB010016513.1:0-30005 GCA_029216955.1 Iris pallida
CTCAGTTATCAATGTATCACAGGTTCAAGTGTCAGTGTCTTGGTATAGCATACGGTTTGCACTCAGCTATTAGATTAACACTCAGATTAGTGTACATTATATATTCAGGTTGATGCATACATGTATCACATAGATACATGTTCAGATATGAAGAAAAACTAGGATCAAGGCAGTGTGCACAGAACATGCTCTGTTCGAGCACAAATGAAATCATTCGAACACAACAAAACCCAAGCAAAACTTACAGAAACAAACCCTAATACACTAGCATGTAAACGCAGCACTATAAACATGCAAAACATCATTAAATGTGAATTAAAACATTCGAATCAGAGAACTTTACTGATACTGTGTTTATGTATCAGGAAAATGGGAACTTATAAATTCGAATGTTAAATCATGGTAAAAACCTAAGATGATGGTTGGTAATCATTGTTCCATGCTTGTACGTGTCAAGCATGGTGTCTGTGTCCAACCAAGTGGACATAATGTGTCCAAGATACTTAAATCAACACACGAACACGGTGTCAGTGCACAGCCTCGTACACATGTTCACTACGTTCGTGGACACGACACAGTACAAACCAAGACACGTGCTCGTGCCTGGGGGTTCGCCTAGGATAGGGCTACACCCTAGACAACATACAACGTGTCCCCAATGTGTCCACAACGGATACGAGACCCGTATCAGAAGGCAAACTCGTATATGCGCGTGTCAGTGCATTTCCAGTGCACTCGACGTCGAGTGTCCGATACGACGCTGTTGGTCGTGAGGCTTGGGGGACTGGTTCGCAGACATAGCCCCCTCCTGACTGCCAAGTGGCAGTCGATCTCGTACAGTATGCAGATGTAACGCCCCAGTCCCAAAATACTTGGGATCAGATACTTATCATGCCAGCTGCATACATACGAAGCACACTCCAATATATGAAAACCTTGTATGTATATATAAGCTGTAAAATATGGTAATCCAAGGCAAACTAAATCTCATCCACAATAAAAAGATTCATAGTATAAAATTAACTTGAATATTTATGGTACAATCGTGGGACGGAGACAAAGTCCACTACTAACTATCTTAAATAAAATATATAAGAAGAATAGATGAAATAACAAGCCGAGCCAAGTGCAATCATCTTCGAAAGGATGGAGAAGATCATGGCCGCGGCTAGAACACCTGCAAATATCACAGAAGCACACACCTGGAGAGATAACCAGGTCCTCAGAGGGACATAACAAGACACATAATATCATACCATAATGAACTATAAATGAAACATGACAAAGGAAAGACCACACGCTCCAACTCAATGGAACCTAACCATCTAGGTGTAATGCAAGTCAAAAACTATACTGGAACGTATAAGTGGGTAGGAATAAAGTATAGCATCTGCTAGAGGCTTTCGCATGAACTAGTATACGTCTCTGACCGTATCTGACGCGTGGTCAGGGCCGTGCAATGGATATATCCTCTAGCGATACACCCATAACAGGGAAACTATGAACGCATAACCGGGCAACTAGAAGGCTGTGGGCTAGCTCATACGTCCCAGTAGTTTTTCCTGCCCATGTAACACACAAGTCATATCCATGACTTGGCGATCCATATCTCTATGCAAGTCGCTATCTAGACTCCGCTAATCCATAAATGAACCGACACACGAACCGCCCGTATCGGTAGCAAGTCGAATACGTAGGTTCGTGCCAACTCCATGATCCTCACTCTTGTGTCGTGTATGAGATGTGTCAACAGGTTAAAGAAGTTATGGAGTATAACTTCAACACATCGAAAAAGTCAGCTACCACCTATGGTCCACACACACACGCACACACAAAAACATCGATATACATATCGATGGCACCCAAGTCATACTTGGACACACTCTTACTAATGTAAAACACTAGCAACATATAAAATATCATGAATCAAATATAAGTACAAGATGGCAAGGTATCTTGCCTGAGGTTATGTGCAAAAGCAAAGATCCAGTAGCTCGAACCGACAAATAAACGGAGCCAGAGAAAGCCAAATCCCGCAGATGACTCCGGATGCTACAGCAAACATCACGAACGAGTTTGGAATATAAGATATGCCTAGGAAATGTCTGTCCAAAAGTTAAATTCTGGAACAGGGGCAAAATCGTAATTTTGGGTCAAATCGATGTTCACCGTTGGATCCGCTTTGCACCGAAATGCTTGCCAGAATCTACGGTTTCTAAAGTCGTCAAACTAAATGTTTACGGATTTGTTTTGATGAAACGAACCCAACGGTATGTCCAATTTTGGATTCCGGTGGGCCGTGCACAAAATCGCCCGTTGAGTGGGATTGTAGGCCCGTCAAAATAGTGTCCCGATCAACTGGCTCAAAATCGGACCAAACTGGGCTCACAGGACCAGAAAAATATTTTGAGTCCAATGGCGCAAGTTTTGTCGCGATTTGATGAGCGTGCATAAAGTAATTGAAAATACCGAAAATGTCCAATACGGAAAAATTTGACGGATACGGATCAAATTCGTCGTGCACACGCAACCAATTTGAATTCCGTCAATTCTTGCACGTCCACAAAGTCGATACGGACATTTTGGTACCTTCAGTTCGCGACCACGTCGTCCGGATTGGCGGGACGCACGTCGTACCGGGGTTTTCTAATTTTTGAAAACTGATTTTTTGTGATTTTTATTCTAATTAAACCTGGAATTTATTGCAGAATAAATAAAACTATTGAAGAGAATGCTAGAGGGTCATGTGGGCTTTCTACATGAATTTATGAATCTAAAAATGGATTAAAATTAAAGGAGAAATCGAAGGAAGAAGTCGGGTACCTCGATGTTAAATTCTGTTATTGTTGTGGGTGTTTGTTGTTGGTGGTGGTGTTGCCGTGGCGACCGTGAGACGGGGCTGCTGTCGCTCCGGCGAGGTTGGGCACGTACGCTAAGAAGAGGGAGGAGGATGGAGGAGAGAAATGAGGTGGAAGAAATTTTTAGGGTTTGTATATATATATATAACTATATATATATAGAGGGAGGGGTCGGCCTATACTTGCTACTGTTGTTGCTTTATAAAATTGTTGGGGCACATATACTAGCTGCTAGCTATTTGGCTTTGTGGTTGGGGCGCAAGCATGCTGCTAGCTACTTGGTTTGGGTGGTCGGGTGGGGCCGACCACCCATTAATGATTATATTTTTTCTTTTATAAATTTTTTTCAATCTCTTATATATATATATATATATATATATATATATATATATATATATATATATATATATATCTATACATAGCTTAAAAATTATCACAATTTTTTTTATAAACTTATTATTATCTATCTATAAATAGAATCTATTTAAAATAAACTTAATATTATCTATCTATAAATAAAATCTATTAATCATAAAAATAATGGCTTATTGAATTTCCATAAATACTTTAATAACAAAAATCGCCCAATGGAGGTTTTGGGTGAACTGACCATACACCCTTAATTGGGTTCAAAATTGTACCATAATGTAAAATATTATTTTAATAATAAAATACCAATAATCGTACAAGTAATTAAATAATTAGGAATGGTACATAAAATTCTAAAATAATTTAGGAAATATTTTTACGTACATAAAATATGTCGACATGGCCACCTTGGTCCCCCCCATATGCCTACATGGCTTGGGTTTGGTCCGGGCCCAGTTCGGGCTGGTTTGGACAAACCGCGCCATCTAAAAAAAATCAATATATAAAATAATATTTAATTAAAATAATTTAAGTGAGACAATTCACAACTTGGTCTAGTTTTTCGTAGTTTGGACATTACTATGACTAGGCTTCCCCCGGCATGGCTAGTACACCAGTCAAGGGACACTGCTACATCTTCCGTGCTAAAAGCCATGGTCGTCTAGTGCTCCAAAACTCAACAATAGCTAATGTCATTTTTAATAATTAATAAAAACCATAATTTGCATAAATTAATTTGAAGTCTAATAAAAAAATAATTTAAAAAAATTGGGGTTTTACATCCTACCCAACTTATAAGAATTCGTCCTCAAAATTTAGGATTAATAGGATAGATAGGGTTGAGGGATAGGAAGAGTTCGTCAATACCAAAATATAATTAAATTTTGGTGGAGGCGATAAAACGGCGTTCAACACGACCATGCAATAGAAAATTGTGGAGTCGATATATACAAAAATATATCATGGTTGTGGAATTGAATAAGGACCGCTAGTGCTGGTAACAAAATTTTGAATATCCAATTTATAAGAACAGTAAGGAAGTGAGTAGACCACATAAAATAAATTAGACATTTAGGAGATGTGATTCCTTAAGGGAGAACTGGATACTAATCGTCATGGTCGAGGGTTTGATTAAGTGATGATTAAAATCACTCTCATACGTTCAAATAGAATTAGAAGGGCACAATAAAAATTTCTAGGATTGGGGAGAAGTGGAGTTTAAGATGAGGATATAGCCACCTGAGTTGGTCGGTGGCTATCTAAATTCGTGTTGAAATAACTGATAGAAAAACTAAAGGTGATATCTTACCTCTATCTATCATGTACAGTGTCTGGTCTTTCTAATATAAGTAAAG
The DNA here is from genome assembly GCA_029216955.1 of Iris pallida. Taxonomy (NCBI): domain Eukaryota; kingdom Viridiplantae; phylum Streptophyta; class Magnoliopsida; order Asparagales; family Iridaceae; genus Iris; species Iris pallida. Next base: position 4,583 of record JANAVB010016513.1, read on the forward strand.
TCCACAACAAAAGAGTTCAAAGACGATACTATTTAGTACGAAATACGAGGTTCATAGGCAACGAAAATAATTCAAATGAGAGTTGTCAAGGCTGTTGCGGATGAGACTCTAAGGCAAGTTTACCTATGTCTCCATCCAAGTAGAATAATCCATGAAAAGCGAACCAAAGTGCAATGGATTGATCAGACCATCATGCACCGGTGCTGGTTAGACAATATGTTAGTGGGTGCACCCAATAATATATGTCATGATCAAGCTTGATAACGAAATAAGCTTACAAAACTGAAGCTACATTAGCAGCATGAGATAGTCAAAATATGAGCAAGGGAGGTACTGATGAAGGAAATTTTACATAGTCCAAGATCTTTTAAAATCAAGTCTTGCCCAAAGTGTGGGCCCTTACAGTTGTCCTAGTTTTCTTCATTTATGGCTTGGTCGCCTATATAAGTTTAGGGTCCTCTGAATTTCTAGTATATGTGAACTTATTAACTGGGTCACAAGACAAAGGGTCTGTTAGGTCGCTAGGTATTCTACCAATTTACAGGAGTTAAACTAGTAGTGTGATGGGACAATGGTCAAGCAATCACGGTAAGGCACAAGGTTCAGCATTAAGGGATTTAGTAGAACATATTCACATATCGGGTTAAAGGATTGAGTCAAGGTTGGATCTCTTAATTGAAGTCCGAAAGTAACTGGTGTCATGGTAGAGGTTATAGCTTAGCCATTTGACTAGAAAGTCATATCAAGAAAATATAGTACAAGGAGACACGTTTTAGTGGGACGTGATATATCTACATGAAGGTAGGCTTGTCTAGGCCTTACATATGAAATTTGTTGGAAGAAAAAGTCTAGTGTTGTGCTCCAATATCAAAGTCACCGTAAGGGATGTCAAAATATCTAAATAGAAAGTGGGAGTTCATGAGGTGACAATTAATACACAAAAATTAAGGAGATCTAGTTAAAGCATGCAATATAATTGATAAAAAAATTTAGTAAATAATTTAGGAATATAGTAGAGAGAAGATAGTCTCCTAGATGAATACAGTTAAGAAACAATTAAATCTTTATTCAAATTGCAACTGGGTTAGAAGGTTACCATAAAAGATTGAGATTCGAGGGAAAATCGAATAAGTAAAGATTTAGATACAATATAGTTTGATAGATGACTAGCAACGCTTGTGTATATACTACTATCATGGTCATGAGTGACATGACATTTAGTATGGAATACTTCCAATTTATTAGGGCTATCTTGGTGGCCTAATATTAAAATTGAAAATTCAAGTTTCCTCTAAAATTTCCTTAATAAATTTCTCTAAAATGAACTATCCAAATTTCGTATTCACTCCAAGCCGTCAAATTTAATCATAACCAAATCCAATCCCTTTCCAAGTAAACTTCCATCACGTTACTACTAACCTTTCCAAAATTTAACATTTCCACTCCAACTTTTAAACTCAAGAGACTCATGAATCAAAAATTTTTATCACTTCATAACTTTAAAACTCCAAAAATTTCTCCAATAACCCTCAAGATAAACTTTTAACATATCACGAATAATCTAAAATTTACAGCTCAATAATTTAACGCACTCATCACATAACTTCTATTTCTAAGTCATTCAAACAAAATCACGACTTTTTAAATGGTAAATTCCTTTAATCAATCAAAATAACTTTTTGCCACATCCTTAGTAACTTTCCCCAAAGATTGTAACATTAGCAATCTAACTGTAAACTCAATTTTCAAATGATCTTATCAGTCATCCAATCATTTTTTTTCAAAATTTCCAATCAATCTCGAATAACCTTTATTGTGTCACAAATTAAATCTATATATTTTTCTTCTTCTATCATTAATCCAGATCTTAAACTCAAAATTTAAATAGGAGTTATCAATCGTAATTCATACAAGAGTTTAAAGTAGATCCTCAATTTGATTATATATCCTTCAAAATATTTTTAAACAAAATTCTTAATAACCTTACTCTAAACTTAAAATTCAAAATTTATGAACTTATTAATTGGGAACCATACAATCCAATTTAAAACCAAGCTTTATCAACCGCACTCATAATCTTACAGCAACATTTAATTCTTAAATTTTTTTTTTCAACTAACTTTATATCTATTCAAGGATGTATAGCTATAATTCACTGAATCATAAGTATTTTTTAAAGACCTTCAAAAATCAAAACTCAAAATCAATTCAATTTTCTTTCTCAATTGTATATAGATTCCTCTATCATCTTGTAGATAAAAATAAAGTTCTAAAATCCTTCGAAGTTATTAATGTTGCTACTACCCAACTTGGAATTAACTAATCCCTAAGTTCATACTTCTTGAAAATATGTACCCTCTATCCTCATAGCTTTATAACTTAATTAGAATCTCAAGGCATACTAGTTGTCAATGTAATCATTCTAGCCATGTGATTGACCAATGAGAATATAGTAGTGTGGTCATCTTTCTAACCATGTTTAAGTACGAGATGATAGGGTATTGGTAGAAAGAGTACAAGCAAGATACAAAAATCAAGGGAGGCCACGGGAGTCAAAATATGGAAATCAAGGAAGGTCAAGGAAGGTGATCAAGTATGTGGATGAGATTCTTATATTCTAATCCTATATTGCAGGCCCGTTCGGTACAATCATGTAACCGAAACGACAAACTGACCTGCATGGGCCACCACAAAAATATGTAACGCCCCAGTCCCAAAATACTTGGGACCAGATACGTATCATGCCAGCTGCATACATACGAAGCACACTCCACTATATGGAAACCTTGTATGTATACATAAGCTATAAAATATGGTAATCCAAGGCAAACTAAATCTCATCTACAATAAAATGATTCATAGTATAAAATCAACTTGAATATTTATGGTACAATCGTTGGGCGGAGACAAAGTCCACTACCAACTATCTCAAATAAAATGCACAAGAAGAATAGATAAAATAACAAGCCGAGCCAAGTGCAATCATCTTCGAAAGGATGGAGAAGATCACGGCCTCGGCTAGAACACCTACAAATATCACAGAAGCACACACCTGGAGAGATAACCAGGTCCTCAGAGGGACGTAACAAGACACATAATATCATACCATAATGAACTGTAAATGAAACATGACAAAGGAAAGACCACACGCTCCAACCTAATGGAACCTAACCATCTAGGTGTAATGCAAGTCGAAAACTATACTGGAACATATAAGTGGATAGGAATAAAGCATAGCATCCGCTAGAGGCTTTCGCATGAACTAGTATACGTCTCTGACCGTATCTGACGCGTGGTCAGGGCCGTGCAATGGATATATGTAACACCCATATTCTGAATACGTATTTCAGACCTGTATTTATTTTCTCGGATTTTGGCATGTACTTATAATTGGCTTGACTTGCAGATTTTGGTTCTCGTAGTTGGGTTTTACCTGGCTTGGTTTATTTTGTGGAGGAGAATTGGTTTGATTTGGTTTGGTTTGGTTTAACATGCATTGGAACACCTTAGCCTATGTTCAACCCTCATTCCACCACAACCCACCCTCTTTATTATCCCCACCTAACACTCTCTCTCCTCATTACTTCTATCCATTAATTTCTTCTTCTTTTTTTTCCTTTCTCTACACAACACTCCACCCATAGGCAAGTGCACCTTGCCACCACATGAGAACCACATTTTATTTGTTAATTAGCTAGATTAGGCCATGGTGATCAACATTAGTGCTTGACATTTTATGATTTAGAGTCTCCATTGTTCTAGATCTAGGTTTTAACTATTTTTGGATTTACATGGTTTTGATCTATTTTGGTTGGATTTTTGTGGGTTTTGATGCTTCCATGTAGAAGAGAATTCAATTTTACTCAAGTTAGACCTTTGAAAATCTAGATTTGGTTTTGATTTGACCAAGATATGAAGATTTGAACTTTGGTGTTCTTGAAGAGTTCCTCTCGACCTGGAGTAGCAGACTGCAGCCTGCGCTCTTTAGCGCAGTACTGGACTGCGCATCCCCTTTCGGCCTGCGCTCTTTAGTGCAGCACCGACCGTGCTGCTTGCCTCTTGGTGAACTGCACTTAGCCCCCTGCACAGTTCACCCCTGCGCAGTCTGCTCATGCGTAATCTAACCCCTGCACAGTCTGCTCATGCGCAATCTAACCCCTGCGCAGTTGGCTCCCCGTGCAATCTAACCCTGCACGATTGGACCCTGCGTACTTTATCCCTGCGCAGTTCAACCCTGCGCCATCCATCCCCGCACACTTTACTTATGTGCATTCTGACCTATGCTTCATCCCTCCCGCGCACTTCAATCCTGCGCCATCTATTTCCTGCGCCAACCACCCTGCACAATCCAACCCCCTGACCCCTTGCGCAATCCATTGGCTCTTGGAGTTTTGGTTTTATTTCTTTAAGCTTGGCTCTTCTATAGCCCTGTATATTGATATTTTATTAGATATTTTACGCCCATGAACTTGATTTTACTTAATATGTTTTGGAATGACTATTGTACATGGCATGGTATGACAAGGAACTAGCATAACACGACAGTGACCCGTAGTGGTGCACTCCTGACATGACCAACCTGACATGATAGTGGCCCGTCGTGGCGCACTCTTGACAAGTACCCTGGCATGATTTATCTTGATGCTGTTGCGACGGCTAACTTGACTCGTATAATCAATTTGACACCGTGGGTGTTCCTGCTTGCTTGCTTGTGCAATCCACTTGTCTTGTCTTGCATCATGTCTAGGACGTGACTCCCTGGTTTCCACGGTCAGGGATTCATACTGAATATGGATTAGGCTAATGACTAGATCAAACTATAGTTCATGGAGAATTTCCAGTCACAGGCAATCTCGTTATCTGTCACCCTCATTTCTCGTATTTCCTATATTTCGTATTTATACTCGTATCTGGATTTTTGCATGTATTTTTATTTTTCTCAACTTGTAGAATTTCGGTATTTCTCGTATTTTGGGTTTATGGCATGGCTCGGTTTTGTTGGATTGGGTTTGGTTTGGTTTAATAAGCATTGGATCACCTTAACCTATTTTCCACCCTCAACATACCACATCCCACCCTCTTTATAACTCCACCAACTTTTTCTCTCTCTTCATAAACCACCATTATTTTCTTCTTCTCCTTCCTCTACACAACTCTCTTCTCCTTTCTCTTCACAACACCAACCCTTAGGCAAGTGCACCTTGCCACCACATGAGAACCCTCTTTTATTTATCCATTTGCTAGTTTAGGATATGGTGATCAACATTAGAACTTAGCATTTTGTGATTTGGAGTCTCCATTGTTCTAGATCTAAGTTTTCTCCATTTTCGGTTTTGCATGGTTTTGATCTACTTAAGTTAGATTTTTATGGGTTTTGATGTTTCCATGTGGAAGATAGTTCAATTCCATCCTGGTTAGAACTTTGGAAATCTGGATTTGGAGTTCGGATGACCAAGTTGTGATGCCTTGAAGTTTTGGGAGCCATGAGAGCTTCTTCTCAGCCATGGAGAAGGAGACCCAGACCCTGCGTGCATGTTTTTACGCGTACGTAGCTCTCTGCTTGCGTGCTTTTGCACGTACGCAGCTCTCTGCTTGCGTGCTTTTGCACGTACGCAGCTCTCTGGCGTGCGTGACTTTTCACGTATGTCGCTCTCCTGCGTGCGTGACTTTTCACGTACGCAGCTCTCTGGCGTGCGTGACTTTTCACGTATGCCGCTCTCCTGCGTGCGTGACTTTCCACGTATGCAGCTCTCTGGCGTGCGTGACTTTTCATGTATGCAGCCCTCATGCGTGCGTGACTTTTGTTCGTACGCAGCTCCTGCGTGCGTGACTTTTGTTTGTATGCAGCTCCTGCGTGCGTGACTTTTTAACGTACGCAGCTCCTGCGTGCGTGACTTTTTAACGTACGCAGCTCCTGCGTGCGTGACTTTTGAACGTACGCAGCCATCATGCGTGCGTGACTTTTGAGCGTATGCAGCTCTCATACGTACGTGACTTTTGAGCGTACACTGCTCCCCTGACCCCTTGCTTAACCCATTGGCTCTTGGAGTTTTGGTCTTATTTCTTTAAGCTTGGCTCTTCTATAGCCCTGTATATTGTCATGAACTTGATTTTACTTAATATGTTTGGAATGACTATTGTATATGGCATGGTAGGAACAAGGAACTATCATAACACGACAGTGACCCGTAGTGGTGCACTCCTGACATGACCAACCTGACATGATAGTGGCCCGTCGTGGCGCACTCCTGACAAGTACTCTGACATGATTTATCTTAATGCTGTTGCGACGGCTAACTTAACTTGACTGGCCTTGACACCGTGGGTAGTTCTTTCTTGCTTGCTTATTAAATCCACTTGTCCTGTCTTGCATTATGTCTAGGAGGGGACTCCTGAGTACCACGGTCAGGAGTACCTACTAAAATAGATTAAGGTTAATAACTAGAATAGCTCAGTAGTCATGAAGAGATGACACAGCTACAGGCAATCCCGTTACCTGGGCGCTCTTGGGATCTGTAGCCTGCCGTCGAGTAGGGCACATTTCCAGCACACCGTCGCGTGTTGCACCCTCTAAGTCACCTAAGGGTATATTTATCTTCTGGGCAATGTACCCACCTGAATTCAACCCCTAATTTTTGACCTGGGTAATCTGGATGGTCTGCAGGGCTTGTGGCTGTGGAACAATCTCACTGCATCTTGTTAGTAATTAGGCCTGTGATAACCCTAGTTAGTTAAAGTAGTAAGCCGTAGTATCTGCTTGGCCGTGATTGATTGAATAAGGTATAACCAGTCTAGCCATGTCTTGATTCAGTACAAGATTGCTCCCTGTCTTGATTTATTGCATTATTATCTTGCCGATAAATGGTGGGAAACCAAGTTCTGTTCAGATGAAGGGTTACAACCCCGGTCCTTGTTTGGTTTACGGGTTGTAACCTGGTTGTCGGAATAGTTCCATGGTTATCTCGTCGTATATCATCCTGACATGTTTTCGTAAATTCTAGTTTTTAAATATTAGATTTTCTTGTGCTAATTGCTGGCTTTTGTTCTTATTTCGTGGCCCCCTTGTGGCACTTGCTCTTTCTGGGGTTGATCCAGCTGGTTTTGTGTGGCCAGATTTCGGAGCAGCTCCCGAGGATCTACCAAGCTTCTAGCCCAATGGTGGCGACTAGAAGGAACCCGGGCTACGAGTGGGTTTTCTATTTTGTTTCGCTCACTCTATTGTAAAACTATTCTTTTGAGGCGTTTAGCCGAGGGGCACCTGTTAGCTCGATGCACTTTACTTACTGTCTGCCTACGGGCTGTAAACATGATTAACAAATCCTAGGGTTGATCATGTATGACTTAACTCTTGCTAGTCCTAACATTTTGTAATGACTAGCTTCATGATCTGCTGAATATGTGATATTTGGGACGCCTTATTATTGTATATTTAATGATCATACATCTTGCGACCTTACTTACTTGCTTGTGATTGAGACATTAGGCTTGTTCATGACCATAAAAGACTGTTGGCTTGTAGTAAACCCTCATTTTTCTAGACAGCCGTGACCGTATATCGAGGCGGCTTCCATTTTAATATACGTAGCTGGCTATGTCTGCCCCCGCTCTCCAGTATTCTGGTTCTGGGGCGTGACATTATCTGGGCGCTCTTAATTGGACTTTTAGTAAAATGTACCGACTTGGTCAATCTGTCCACTATGACCCAAATGGCATCCTTTCCACTCGGAGATCAGGGCAATCCCGAGACAAAGTCCATGGTGATATGTTCCCATTTCCACTCAAGAATGGGCAAAGGCTGCAACAATCCTCCCGATCTCTGTCGTTCTGCCTTTACCTGCTGACAGACTAGGCATCTGGAAATGAATCTGGCCACTTCTCATTTCATTCCATACTACAGACGATCTCTCTAAGGTCTTTGTACATCTTAGTGGATCCCGGATGCATAGAATACTGTGACTGATGATCCTCCTGTATAATCTCCTCTCTCAAGCTTTCTTTGTGCACATACAACTGAGTACCGTGCCTCAAAGTACCATCTTCTGCAATTGTAAAGTCATTTAGTAGTCCCGCTCGAACCTGCTCTCGGATACATCGAAGTCCCTCATCATAAAACTGGGTCTCCTTGACATTCTCTATCAATCCAGACTGTATCTACATGCTTATAAGCTATTCTTCAATCCCTGATATAACAATCTCTATCCCCAAGCTCTCCAAATCCTTAAGAAGATGTCTGTCCATAGTTAGAATCATAGCCACCGGATATCTGCTAAGTGCGTCTTCTACGACATTAGCCTTTCCTGCGTGATACTGAAGGTCAATATCGAAGTCCTTCATCAGTTCGAGCCATCTCCTCTGTCTCATGTTCAACTCCTTCTGGGTGAAGACATACTTCAGACTTTTGTGATCTATAAATATCTCCACTCCCTCTCCATAAAGATAATGCTTCCATAATTTCAGGGCAAAGATGACCGCTGCAAGTTCCAGGTCATGGGTAGGATAGTTCTTCTCATGAGGTCTCAGCTGCCTTGATGCATACGCTATCACTCGCTTGTTCTGTTCCAAGACACAGCCTAAGCCTTTCCCTTAAGCATCACTGTATACGGTAAACCCTCCCGATCCTGATGGTAGTGCTAAAATCAGAGCCGAAGTCAATCTATTTTTCAGTTCTTTAAATGCTGCCTGACATGCATCTATCCAGACGAACTCTTCGTCCTTTCTAGTAAGCCTAGTCATGGGTTCTGCTATCTTGGCAAAGTCCTGTAAGAACTTCCTGTAGTATCCTGCTAGGCCTAGAAAACTCCTGATCTCTGAAACTGTGCTGGGCATAGTCTATGCCTTTACTGCTTCTATCTTCTTGGGGTCCACTGCGATGCTCTCTCCTGTCACTACATGTCCCAGCAACTCAACTTTGTCCAGGAAAAACTCACATTTTGAAAGCTTCCCGTATAATTTTTCCTTCCTCAAAGTCTCCAACACTATCCTCAAATATTCCTCATGCTCTTACGGAGTCTTTGAATAGATCAGTATATCATCAATGAACACCACCACGAATTTATCCAAATACTGGTGGAAGACCTTATTCATCAGATTCTTAAATATTGTTGGGGCATTCGTGAGACCAAATGGCATGACTAGAAACTCGTACTGCCCGTACCGAGTGTTGAATGCTGTCTTAGGAATGTCCTGCTCATGAACCTTTACCTGGTGGTACCCGGACCGAAGGTCTATCTTAGTGAAGACCTTAGCTCCACTCAGTTGATCAAACAACTCGTCAATCTGGTGTAAAGGATATCTGTTCTTGATAGTAATGTTGTTGAGGGCTCTGTAGTCGATACACATCCTGATTGTCCCATCCTTCTTGGGCACAAACAGTACCGGTGCTCTCCAAGGTGAAACACTCGATCGAATGAAGCCCTTTCCTTCTAACTCATCAATCTGCACCTTTATTTCCTTTGCTTCTTTGGGATTGACCTTGTAACCATGCTGGGAGCGAGGCTCTGAACCTGGAACTAAGTCAATCCCGAACTCAATGTCTCTGTCTGGTGGCAGTCCCGACAGATCTTCGGGAAATACATCTAGAAACTCTGCTATAAGTGGGTGTGGTGGTGACTTCGCTTCCATGATTGCTCCAAAGCTGACTCCATCTGGCCTCTCTGCAATGCTCCTGACTACTTCAAATGGTGTCTCTCCTGGTGGTCTGAATATGACTCTCCCCTGGTGACAGTCTATAACTGCATCGTGCTCGCTCAACCAGTCCATCCCAAGGATCACATCAAATCCTGGGAGTGGCATTGCGAGGAGCTGGGTCTTGAATTCTCTTCCTGCTATGCTAATAGGGCAATCACAAACATCTCGAACTGGTACTATACCCCTACCGATAAGTATCCTACAACTTCTCCTAGAATATACTGGTATGATATGGTGTCGATGCATGAACTCTAAGGAAATAAAACTGTGGGATTCTCCTGAGTCAAATAATGCAGTGGCGGAAAAGAAATACAAGGATATACTACCTGTGATGACATCTGCCACTGGCTCTGCCTCCTCCGTAGCCATAGCGAAAGCCCTCCCCTGAGTCGGCTGTCCTCCTCTGTGCTAATGCTGGGCGAACCTCTACTGCTGAGTCGACAAGGGTGGTCCTCTCGGTGGAAGTCCAGAAGGTCCAGCTGCGGTACCCTTCTGGGGTGGTCCTGCTGGTGTACGAGTGAGGGAGCATTCTCTAGCCTGATGATCAGCTGCCCCACATATAAGGCACTGTCCCAGTCTCTTCCTACACATCGGCCAAGTATGACCCACCTTCTGACAATATCCATAAGGCTGCTGAACTGGTCGCTGCTTCTGCTGCTGTGGGACCCTCTGAGGAGGCTGGGATGTGAAGGTCTTCGTCTGTTGGGTATTGGGATGTTTGGGTGGTCCCGAATGGCTACCTCCTCTACTAATGTCACGATCTCTCTTGGGTCGGAGACTCAGATCAATCTCTAACCTTTGAGCAGCGGCGACCATCCCAGCATAAGTAGTCGCTCCGTTAGCCGTGACTAAGTAATGAAGCTCATGGCTCAAACCCTGTCTGAATCTCGTGGCTCTCACGACTGGATCTCTGGCTCTGCCCTCTGCAAACCGACTAAGTCATCCGAACTCTGTCGCGTACTCATCAACCGAGTGAGTCCCCTGCTCAAAGGTCTGAAATTGGCGCTCCAAAGCCTCTCTCGCCACAGTCGAGAAAACTTCTTTTTGAAGATTTTCACAAACTGCTCCCAAGTCAATCCAGGTACTGCGAGCTGAGGCTCGCTCCTAAACTAGGTACGTGCCAGATCATGCATCTGCACGCTGGCTGCCTCCACCTTAAGGTCCTCCAAAAGCCTAGATAGTCTCATTACCCTCTCCATATCCTCTAGCCACTCATTGGCGTAGAGTATACCCTCGGTCCCAAGGAACTCTCTAGGTACCATCCTTTTAAAGTCTAGGATAGAACCTTCTCTCTGGTGGGGAGTATAAGTAGTATGGGTATAAGTGGAGGAGGCATGAGTATGGATGGGAGGCAGAATGAAAGAGATAGGGTCGGATTGGGTGAAAGTGGTGGTAATAGGCTATACTGGAGCCTGGGTGGATGGTGGAGGTAGAATATGTGATGAATGTGGAGCGTATGGCGGAGGTGGGATGTGTGATGGGATCGGTATGGTAGTCGGTAGAGGTGGAATATGAGATGTCGGTGGAGCGGTAGTAGTAGTCTGGGGAAGTGGGGGTGGCAGTGGTAGTCATGGGCTAACTAATCTCCCAATGCCTTTCCACAAAATAGTGGTCTGCTCCCTCTGAGCGTCCAATAGACTCTGAGTCTGGGCTCTCTGGGCCTCCAATAGCCCATGGACTTGCTCATGCATCTGGGTGCCCCCCATAGAACTGATGGAGTGTCGTGAAGAAGCCCTCGTGACAGGTGGCACGTGGGTATCAGTGTGTTCGGGGTCTACCACAGGTGGGGTAGACGATCCTCTCCCGGAAGGGGCTACACTCGGAGTGCGGGCCCTCGACTGAGGCTCCTTTCTCCTTTTGGCCATTTTCTGAAATGGAAGGAGAAGAAACATCAGTGACTCGTGGGTGTATAGTGTGTGTCAGCAATACATATAAAGACAGAGATAGAAAATAACAGGTATCATAACGGTCATATGCTGTGATGAGTTTCTGAAGGACCTGCATGGGCCACCACAAAAACATGTCACGCTCTGCTCCCGAATAATCGAGTACGGATCGATGCATGCCTGACCTACACTGTCGTTGACAGCGGTAGTGAGCCGTCTAGTCATCAATAGCAAGAAATAATCTCATCACAACATCTAATCTCGGAATCTATACTAACCATCACAGCAATCCAATATCCAGCAGTTATTACAACCTTTACATGAATGACCGGGTACAAAGCCGATAATGAATGATAAGGCTAACACTAGGCCTGCTATATCAATACAACCAATCAAAGGACATCCTATACATCAGTCTAACTACATCTCGGGAATATAGTCCAGCCCTCAGTAGCATCAGGAGTGTGCTCCACTGCTGGGCCATCCATCTGCAATCCATAACAGTCTAGAGGATCACTTGTAAACAACAGTCCAGTCAGGATGGAGCAAAGTACAATATACTCAATAAAACCCACCATGGAAGATCAATGGAATAATATAGCAAATAGAACTGAAAGACAGAGAAGCAATGTGAATATAAAGTATGCTCTAGCTATGTGTACATGTGCAATTGGACGTTATCAACATGTGGGGACTAATATGTAATCAGGCATATAGAATATGCTATCAGTCAATCAATAATCAGGCATGTCTGACGACAATACTATCAGTCACGCAATAATCAGGCATGTCTAACGACAATGCTATCAGTCACTCACAAAATGGACATCAGGCATACAATATATGCTATCAGGCAATATTTGTCCAATATTAGTCAATCACATGTCTTAGAATGCCCCCCACCCGACACGAGAACAATGCAATCAATCGAGCAAGAACAGTAAAATAATGACAAGAGCAGTGTGAGTGCAATGCACGCAATAATGGTAATACTGAGTATATGTGCTTGCCTCGGTTCCGGGTTGTCAATATCTTCCCAAATCACCTAAATTAAGAAAATGGCAATTAGCTACATTCCTATTACCATACTAAAAGGTATACTATTTCTATATCCAAAGTTTTAATTAATTTATAGCAAAGCTACTGAACTCATACTTATCAACCTTTTAATCCCACATTCAACTAATCCTTGTCACGAAACCTTTATTGGATTCTCTTATTTGATTCATGCTAGAGTTAAACCCATGTTAAACTCTTCCTATTAATTGACCATAATTCTATAGTTATTGAGAACATTGGACTTACTCATAATGATATGCTAAGCTAAGGCCAATCCACCCCTGTCTATGACCTAGTCCAACTGATTTTATTCAAAGCACACATAGAGTCAAATGACCTAACTAACGGTCAAAATATTTGAATTAAACCATCAGAGAACCTATCAAACTCTGAATGCTTAACTAACTGTTCTGGTCATAGAAGAACTGATGCACCCTTAAACCAGCTACCCCGGACACGATAACTCGTATCCCCAAAGTCTTCCTGGACACAGGATCGTGTCCTCAATCAACTTCCAAAGCACGGTGTCCGATCGATACTCACACGAATTCAGTTTGACACAGAGCGAGAGACCAATACAGAGCATACCTGAGTTCGCAGAATAATACTAATGTCGTCTCGAGTCCGGTACAGCGAAGCTCATGTCCAATCCTTGCGGATACACTAGTTCAGACATTACATCAAACACCCCGCATGCATCAAAACTGAGTAAAATTTTATAATCCATTTGTTTGATCCAGATTCAAAAATTTGAAAGAATGATCCAGGAAACCCACCTCTAAATCTCAGATCAAAATTCCCCAAAGAAAATGAAAAAATCGATCAATTAAAGCTGCGAACATATCTTTCAATCAAGAACATATATAAAGAAGGAATTCAGATGTCCCAAAGAAAATTAGCAAGGAGAAGAAAGGAAATTGGGAGAAACTCACCGATCAATGTCGAGTTCGATCCTCCTATGATTGATAGGATCAAATGAGGTTCGATCTGGACTGTCACCAAGCAATTTCCTGATGAACATGACATTGATTGATCACGAGTCCCGGATCGATATATCAAAATTAAGGAGAGGTATAGGCAAACTCACCGGAACTATCTTTGTGTTCCTAGTCGTTGCTACGGTCCGCTTGCTTGATCCGATCTTGCCGCCACGCCGATCGAGTGTTCTGCCAAACCCGATAGTGATCACCATGAACACCATGATCAGAGCTCAAGATCAGGGAATAACGAAGGAGAAGAGGAGGAATAAGAAGAGGAAGAACAACTCACCAGTAGGCTCCGCCAATTCTGGAATCCTGAGCTTGGAGTTCGATCACCATGGCCATCTCGGTGGAAAGCTCGAGGAAGAAGAGGAACAGTGAGGAACGCAACAGGATTTTGCCGTAGGAAAGTGATGAAGAAGAAGGGGGTCTGGGGTTCAATTTATAGGCAGTGGTCGAGCGGGTAGGCGGTTGCACGGTCACTGACCGATGGTTGGGCGGGCAGTGCTGGTTATAATCCGACGGCCAAGATGGGATGGGTTATTGGTGATCAACGGTAGGGATGCTCGAGGTGGTTAGGCGGTTGGGAGAGAAGTTTCTGGAGTTGGCTCCTTCTTGGCACGGTCATCGTCTTCATAAGAAAGAGCAGAGCTCTGGAGAAGAGAATGAAGAAAGGAGCTGAGGAGAATGAGTTTAAATTAGTTATTAATGGTTGTGGGCAGTCGGGTTATCGGGTTGGACCCGATACAGAGATACAGATCCAGCCCCAACTGAATTGATGGGTCAGGCTGGCCCATATACAGTTGGCTGAGATTATAAAAGATGGCTGAAATATGAAAGTGGTTTGTTGGTCAGGAAGATGGGAATAGAGTTTAGGAAACTAGGAAAATAGTTTAAAATAGTTTAAAAAATAGTTAGAAAATAGAAATAAATATTCTTTGAAAAAATTATTAATTAGGAATTAATCAAAGTAAAAGAAGAATATAGGAAAATATTCACTTTTATTTATGAACAAGTAGAGTTATACGGCTTGCGTACATCAGGAGATTTATCTCAAATCTCTCTGGACGCTGCAGACCGTTCACTCAACTAATAAAGAAAGGTGTGTCTTTCGTTTGGACTGATGAATGCCAGCAAACATTTGAAGACATAAAGCGATACCTGATGAATCCCCTAATCCTAGTGTCTCCAGTCATATGAATACCCTTCCTGATGTATGTTCGAGCAATTGATCATTCTCTAGGTGCCTTACTAGCTCAGAAGAACAAGGAAGGTCATGAGCAAGCCATCTATTATCTCAGTCGTACGATAATCGATATTGAATACTGATACAGCCCAGTGAAAAAAGAATATTTAGCCCTAATGTTCGCTGTTCAGAAAACATGACATTATATCACCGGTCAAACCATTCATGTCATCTCCAGAGTCAACCCTCTCCATATCTTGATGAAGAAACCCAGTACACTTAATTCCAGACTCGCTACATGGGCCATATTATTGGCATAATATGATATGGTCTATATGCCATAAAAGTCTGTTAAGGGTCAAGCCCTAGCTGATTTTCTGGCTGCTCATCCGATCTCTGAGACATCTAAACCCTATGATAAAATTCCTAATGAAACTCTGGAATCCAACATAATTTTAGAAGGAATCTTCGTTTGGCATCTATTCTTTGATGGTGCCTCTAGAATCGGACCCAAGGGCACTATCATCGATGGAGTTGGAATCGTTTTGGTATCTCCAGAAGGACTAACCATTCAAAGATATTATTCCCTAGACGAGTCATGTTCTAACAATGTCGATGAATACAACGCTCTACTCATTGGTCTTCAATTAGCCAAACAATTGGACATCGAATACCTTGAAGTCTATGGAGATTCTAAACTGATTGTCAATCAGGTTAGAGGCACGTATGAAGTTCGGCATCAAGATCTCATTCCATATCAAGAAGCAACAGTCAAATTGGCTACATCATTCAAAGGCTTCTTCTTCGAACATGTACGCTGAGCTTGCAATACAGAAGCTGATGCGCTTGCTAATCTAGCAACAATATTAGCAATCCCTGTGAAAAGATAACATATGATCGTCATCACCAGCAGGGAGTTATTCTATATCGAGAATAATTTGCATTTAGAATCTAGCAATTTAGTTAAAGTTTGTACTACAAGTGAAGACTGTAGAGCTTCTTTCATCGACTTCGTGGACATGACATTCTATCTCAAGATTCCAAAGAAGCAACTACAATTCATCGACGATCATTCTGATTATATTACAACCACACCTCTAAAACACTGTACAGGCAATCATTTGACGGTATGCTTCTATGCTGTCTTGCGGGAGATGAAGCAAATCAGATACTATATGAAGCTTACGACGGTGTCTGTGGTGCACATCATGGTGCACATCAGCCTAGTCCTAAGCTACAAGATCGAATTTGATGCATGGGATACTATGGGCCAACCATGGTGTTAGACGCCATCGAATATTTAAGAAAATGTCGGGCATGTCAAATCTACGTAAATTTTATTCAACAACCCTCAAAATTTCTGCATCCGACTGCAGCATTATTGTCCTTTGAAGCTTGGGGCATGGATATCATTTGTCCTATTAATCTGCCATGATCTCGAGGACATCGATTTATCCTAGCTATAACCGATTACTTCTCAAAATGGGCTGAAGCTATACCCTTAACAGAAGTCAAGACAAGCAGTGTCATCAACTTCATCAAACATTATGTGATCTATAGATTCAGCGTTTTTGAACGAATCATCCATGATAATGGACCTCAGTTCATCATCCAGAAGTTTGCTCGATTTTGTGATGATAACCAGATTAATAATGTTGCTTCTACAGCCTACAATCCTGCAGCTAACAGTTTGGCGAAAGCATTCAACAAAACGATCATCAAGCTTCTCAAGAAGTTCGTTTCCACCAATAAATGTAATTAGAGCAAAAAACTTGGAGAATATATATGGGCCTATCGTACTACCGTACGTACTTCGACTGGTTGTACACCTTTCTCTTTGGTGTATGGATGTGAAGCTGTCCTACCATTGGAGATTCAGATCCCATCACTAAGAATTACTATTGCCATCAAACTCAAAACAGAAAACAATGACCGTCTTTGACTTCAGGAGCTTGAATCACTTGACGAGAAGCAGCTACTAGCTCAACAACACATCGAGCTATATCAAGCCCGTATCTCAAAAGCCTTCAACCGTAAAGTCAAAGTACGAGCATTTTATTAAGGCGAGCTAGTCCTTACTGTCAGACGTCCTATGACTATGAGTCACATGAGCAAAGACATGTTCGAACCAAAATAGGAGGGTCCCTATGTTATAAGTAAAGTTTTCTCTAACATAGCTTATCAACTATCTAGGATGGATGGCCGAATCGCCATGATGCCTATTAACAATAAATTCCTAAAGAAGTACCATGTTTGAAAGTGTGTACTGTATTTTCTAACAACTACTGTATATACTTCAAATCTTTGAATCCTTAGTGGAGTCTATCCATATCTTATCATCATTGACAACGTCTACTACATCATTATAAACATCATCTTTTGAAACCCAGCTATTTTAAAAGATATCATGTTCTTGAGTCCCAGTTGGCCCAAGAATAATCAATAGATATACGAATTCATATCTACATTACCTCTAAATTCTGCTATCTACATTAATGACTCGTCACATCCATATTACTTCTGATGTTGTCGTCTCAGAAATGACAATATTTTAAGTTATATTCTGTCATGTCCATATTATCTCTGAACAAATATAATAAGTATTGTTATTTTCAAGAGATATGTTATGTCCAGTACCTCTGAACATATTTCTTATTCCTATCTATTATTTGTGTCCCGAACGGATATGTAATAAGTATTAGAGCCACCAAAAAGATCATCAGTTTTCATTCAATGACGAGTAAAAACATCAAAATCAATACATTTATCAAAATGATCAAAACAAAAAAAGTTGTCACATCTAGATAGTTTAATCTGGGAGGTTGGGTGCTAAGATCGGTGATCAGCCTCTTCAAAGAATCATCTCTCTCTGTTCTGGAGTCAAGCACCCTTTGCCTGGCTAAGTCTCTTCCGAATTCTGGGTCAAAAGGTTGCAATGAATTCACTTGGCATCCAATTGCTGTACCCTGAACTTGGACAAATTCATCTTGTTACCTCCTCAGATCATCCAGTCGACTTGCAGCAACTTGATATAGTTCGAGCACTTGTTCTTCACGCTTCTTGGCTATTATGATCACCTCACAAAGCTTGGCTATCTCAGCTTCCAGATCTTGAAGATGAGTTTGGTATTTAGCCGCCTCTTTCTCTTTCTCCGCGACTTCAGTTTTATAGAGCTCAATGGAAGTAGTAGCTTAAATGATGTTAGCCTCAAGCTCTCCAAATCGTGCTGAGAAAGCGACTACTAAATCTTCCAGGGCTGCTTATCGTGCTTCAGACTCATGAGCCATTGCTTCACACTCTACATCTATGAGTCTCTGAATGTTGCCTCTTGTCAGATCCTAGTAGGATTTGATAGGCTCCTTGAGCGCATCCAAGATGTGTTCCAAGAAGTTGACTCTTTCAAGATCGCCAATATTGTGGATGGCTTCAATGACGAAAGAGGTAGTTCTCCTTACTAACTCATAAGGGTAGCCTTTCTCCAAGACCATCTGAACAAGAGTTCTCAAAGAGGTGAAGAAAGCACTTGTATAAGTCTTGACGATGCTTTCATCGCTGATATACCAGGAGTCGCCACTTCAGCCCGAATCTTTCATTCTGCAGAAGTTGGAGGAATTACGGATTGTGCACTTGGATATTTTGGTACAGGCATCCTCGAAGAGCTTTCCTCTACAGTCTGAGTGCCCATGTCTAGAGGGGCCATGATGGAGCTAAAGCTGAAAGCCGTAGACACTAACGGGGCAGTCCCTATGGAACCCTCTGCGATCAAAAAGTATAATCATTATATATCATGTCAAACAAAATCAGAGGAGCAATGTTGAATAAAGTCGAAAGTTCACCTGAGTTTGGCAGCACATATGGAGTCTCACGAGACAAAATTTATCGCTCCGTAAGGAGCCTCATCATGGTGTTCTCAGAGACGGTCGCGTGGCTACTCCTAGCCTCCGATCCCCCTGACAAGAAGTGGCTGCTACTAGCCCCTGATTCGGCCTGGTCAACAAGGGCTGTTACCTCTGCCCCCTTTGTCTCAAAAACATGTTCAGCTGGGGTCTTGATATCCTCAACATCAATTTCAAGGTTTTCTTTACCCTCAGAATGCTCTAGACCTTTAGCCAGGTCTTTATCACCTTCTTCGTCATCGGGGCCTTCATCGCCCTCGATATCAACATCAGAATTCTCACCACCTCCTGGTTTATCGAGATTCCAATTATCTTCTTTTGGGCTTTGATGGCCCTCCTATTTAATAGGGTATTCTTTACCTTCAACAACAGTTTAGCTATATTTGTCCGTCAGGTTTTTATCCTCTTGGATCACTGTTCGATCCTCAGACGCAGCGTCTCCAAGATCTTCTTAAATCAGTCCATCATCGAAGTCACAGTCGTCTAGTACTTCTATCATCTCCTTGTTTTCTTGAGAGGGTACATGTGCTTGTGTCATAGAGGAGGCTGGAACATTCGAGGATAATATCTCTTCGGGAGGCACAATCTCCGAAGCATCCTTGGTCAGGGACGGTAACATTATTCCTGCCATGGCAAGTGCAGTCACTGAAATGTTGATCTTTACGAACACAAATTCTGAAGTAGGGACCAAAGGAGTGTCCACTACAACAGTTGGAGCCGGAATACTCGTTGTTGGAACCCCTGCAATTAGAAAACTTATATATCAACACAAATGCCCGATGAATTAATATCTGGAAGGGCAAGAACATTACCTTTCGGGGACAATGGGTCTTGTAACATCAATGACGATTCTGGTTGACCACGAGACTGCCGTAGCACTAAGGGAGTAAATGCAGCTGCAGTTTTTTGCTGCACAACTTCGGTTACTAGCAGTTTTTTCCTCGTTTTGTGCTAGAGTGGTATTGGAAGACATCCCTCAGATCTACAAGGCTCATCTCGCACATCCGGCCTCCTACTAGTCTCTTCACTAGGAATTCTGCTTTCTTTTGAGATTAGAGAAGGGGTTGTTCCCGTTTCCCCAGAAGAAAACCCTGTTTCAACCTGTCGTGTCTGGAATATCGTCCTCACTGCGGGCTGTTCAGTAATAACAACTGCTTTTTTCTTTTTCTTCCCCCGAGCCTTAGGGGGAAAGGAGGATTAGCTGGGACAGATGGGGTAGATTACTCCCTGACTTTTCGTCTTTTGTTAGCCCCTTTTGTAGGAGATTTATCTTTTTGCTTCTTGAGAAAGATATCTAGCGGATCATTCACCTCGTCAGGGAGGCCGATAAGGGTAGCTTCAAGAGGCTCATCAGCAGGAGCATTCTCTTCAGCCTCTCTGAACTCTAGGTTGGTTTTGGCCCCGAACCGTGATCATTTGACACTAATAAAACTATTAGACAAGGTGAAGCCCCCGAAGAAGGTATTAGCTGAAGTATAAAAGTTCGCGTACGTATATAACATACACGGGCCCACTGCAAGAGTAGCAGAGGGCATTAAGAATGTAGCTTTAGTGCCCCGGGCACTATAATATCGCTATCCCCTAGCACCATTGATCAGATATCCAGAGGCTTTTAGACAGGTGGTTGCATTGCCGACGTATATTTGATCATAGCCAAACTGGCTAGCAAATTGGCTAGGCAGGTACGGTTCTAGAGAACACTCACCCCTGAACCGATATATCAGGTGAGAAGGTTTGATCATCTTCAACCACATAAAAGTATCTGGTGGTAGACGAGCAGCCATAGTCTCTAAGTCCATGAACATGGTAGGAAGATTCACATATTCAAGAGGAGGAGGAACGCAGTAGAATCTCCATTTGGAACCTATATTCAATGCCTTTTGGCAGTCAGTAAGGGAGTTTACTTTCCATCGAGATGTGGCATAACGTCTGATGAAGTCTCCTCCTACGACACCTAGAGATGGATCCATCGGAATAGGGTTGTGTAGCAATAACCAGCCGAACAAATAATTATACGACATCTTTGTACGAGGAAAATCATCTCGAGTACTAGGATCCATCATCATGGCATTTGTGAAAGAATGAAGACCTGTATTCAACTGGCAGGTCATCGCAGAAAGAATATCCATCTTATATCCAAATACTAAACGCACGGCTGCGAATAGTACACCTCGATGGATCCTATCAACATCACTGGCTTTGGGACCATAAATCATCCTAGCCACAAGGATATAAAGCCGGCTAGAGTCGTTTCTCGAGACATTTGTCTACCACCTTGTCTTATATAGGTCTCGATACGAGTATCAACCTGAAATTCATGCCAATCCTCCTTCAGCTTATTGTCAACATCCCTTGACTTCTCTATCAAGCGGATCAAAAAAGCGAGGATCATAATCTAGGTGTTCCTGCACCTTGTCCTCCTGGATGTAGCCCAAAAATAGATATGGCATAACAACTCATCGAAGACTGCCACTATTTCTAGGTTCTTTTCAGCTAGAGCATCCAATTCTTCGTTTGTTGGCACATACTCTTCATATGGGTTTTTATCTATTGGCAGACGAGAGATGTATTTCATTTCGTGAAGGACGAAGCCTATCTCTCCATGAGGGGTCACAAAAGTGCCTGTCTTATCGTTGTATCTTTCTACCAAGGCCAAAAATAGATTGGGATTAATGCGAATATCGGAGGGAAGTTGTCCAAATAGGTTCATAAAGTTCTAAATCAAGCAGCTCGTCTCTAAAGTTGTTCAAAGCCCAGATTGAAATACGGTTCCAGCGTTTATTCTCTGGACTCATCAAATATGTCAACTGCATATTCCTAGCTGGATATTTTCCTTCAGCCTTAGCGAACATGTTCGCGAAGAAAGAAATTCTAACTGGAATCATCAAGAATGAATCTTCAGACGACACGCAGCTTGGATTTAGGCCCCTCAAGTAAGTGTTACTCCTCTCTGATGAGCTGTAAAACATGTCCTTATTTTGGGGACCTAATATGTGGCATATCCTCCCAACTCTGGCTAGTTGAAAAGGAGTCAGATCCTATGCCATATTTCGAGGATAGCTGGCATGAGCATAACTGGATAGAGACAGATGTCTCGTCATATCAGTGAGAAACATTAGTCTATTTCCACTCTGATAGACTCGCATTTCCTGCTTCAATTTTGGCTGGCCGTCTTTCTTGATAGCCTCACCAAACAAGAAGGCTGGCTTCTTATGGGGAACCTGATCCAAACTTACAAGGGGTTCCATTCATCAGGCATAATAAAGTCATGTCGTCCTGAGACTTTAGCACAGCTCTTTTAGTCTCAGGAAGATCATATTGTGGGAACTTGACATAAGATAGATCTTCTTGATACTCC
Organism: Iris pallida; assembly: GCA_029216955.1. NCBI lineage: Eukaryota > Viridiplantae > Streptophyta > Magnoliopsida > Asparagales > Iridaceae > Iris > Iris pallida. The sequence continues at coordinate 26,635 of JANAVB010016513.1, forward strand.
AACACCCGGAAGGCAGAAGCCAATTTCTTAGCAAAAGGGTCTTCCCTCAGATCAACTACAAAAGAAAACTCAGAGTTAAAGTATTAAAAAACTTGTTTTTCCTATTAAAGAAGCACCCTGCGCCAATCATAAATGGTGAAGAAGTCCTCAATTGGCGCAAGCAAAGTGACAGTTCTCAAGACAGATGGCACATCAGTCAGTCAATACATGATTTGTGCATAACAATAGATGGTGCATCATGCTTAAGATATGACAAATGGCGCATGGTGTCATTATTTATGATTAAGTTTAGCCAACACTCTGAAAGAGGTGGCACAGGCCATCAGATGGCACAAAGCGTCGACCAACACTCAGAAATAGGTGGCACATAATGCAGATGGCACAAAGCATTGACCAACACTCTGAAAGAGGCGGTCAATGTTGGCCTTTGATCGCGCTACGCACGAATGGTGCGAGCATTCGAATCTTCTTCTCCGGTCAATTTTTTCTCACCTTCAAGAGCAGGGTTCGCCTCTTTGGCTCTCGTCGATGGCAAGACGTGCTGTGGTACCATCAATGGAGGCGCACGCAAAGTTGCTTTGGCCACTTTCTTCTCTTTCTTAGCTGCGGTTCTCTTTGGGGCCATTTCGATTGATCGGAAGCTTCGAGAATTGAAGAATTTGAAGAGCTCGAAAAGAAGAAAATTTAAGTAAAAGTGTTTTTCTCTCTCTAGTCGGCTATTTATAGCCTAAAGCTATTTATAACAGTCGTACGATCCATGCCTAAAACTCAAAGATTGTTACGATTCTGCCATACGCCAAGCACATAGAAACGATTCTGCCATGCGCCAAGCACATAGAAATGCTTCTTATCTAAAGTATTCCAAATTTTAAAGTTTTTCAAATTTAAAAACTTTGATGGGGTCTTGTAGAAGCTCAAAAAAGTATGAACATCATCATGCGCTACTCATAATTGGTGCCAAGACTTAAATAATCAAATGGCGCCAGACAGCAGATGGCACATGACATCAATTGGCGCTGGCATTAAATAGCGATGGATGACATGTGACAAGCTTCCTTGAGAAGCTAAAACAGTTTTCATCACGACTGATAGCAGGTTAGTCGAAAAAAATCCATTCGAATCCCAAACGTGCGGCACTCGAGAAGATTATTTCAGATATGTCAGATTTGTCAAAATGATCAAACAGCTATCTCGTGCCATTTGTAGTTGGCACTAGATAATCATTCAGAAAGGTACTAAATAGCAATTAGCACCTGGCGCCACCCAACAGTTGGCGCTCGATCAAATCATCTAGAAACAGTTAGATGACGTAGCACGTATGCCAGTAATCTCGAAGAACGTGTATGTGACACTGTCCACAACCAAGTGCATCTCTATCACAGAATGCCACGCGTCCAAGCAGTTAAACCAACCGTTCACGCAACTGGGTGAATGGAGCACCAATTGCAGGCCCCAATCAGGATCTCTACACTCTATAAATAGAGTTTCAAATCACTTCACAAGCATCACAATGATCATAATCTCCTGAGCACTAGTTGTAGAACTCTCTAAAGGCTTTATTCTTCGATATCGCATCGTCAAAGGGATAAAGTGATCATCTTCTGATCAGATTCCTACAGGTGTACTTCTCCAGAAATCAACTTGTACTCTTGTACACACTCTTCTCTGTTTGTAATCAAACAACTTTTGTTTTTGCAAACAATGATATTGTGGGATAGGCTCGGGCTGGAAGGAAGTGACATAGGGGAAACTTTAGAACAACTACTTCAGTAGCAAGAATGAAAAGGGGGTCTCTACCTATATGTTTGTACAGGCCTTGGTATGGCCTGTGTGGTCAGTTGTTTGGGGGCTACTCCTTGCAGCAGGTGCAAGCCTGGTCTTAGACAGTATAGAGGGGACAACAGGGCACAAGAGCAGGTTGTTTAGAGTAGATAGGGGACTTTGTTTCAGTCCTAAATTTAGATACATGTACCACTTATATAAGTATCTGTCTATCTTAGTATCTATCTACCTATCTAATTATCTATCTATTTACCTATCTATTTAAGTGTCTATCTATCTATCTATCTATCTATCTATCTATCTATCTATCTATCTATCTATCTATCTATCTATCTATCTATCTATCTATCTATCTATCTATCTATCTACCTAGGTAGGACTAAATATCATAGAGGGGAGTAAATGTGATATGTGGTTGATAGTTAGTATTGTATGAGGGTTGGACTGAGGCTCCGGTAAAAAGAATTCACCTATATATAGGAAACATGTGATATACCTAGTTGTAGGTAATGTAGAGTAAAGGGTTTTTGACTAATGTGTAGGTAATAGGTAAACTTAACCTAGATTTGACTTGATTTGACTAAAGTTGACCAGTTTAACCTAAATGTCACCTTTAAGTCAAATTGACCTAGTTTGACCTCGAAAGCCTAGAATTGACCTAATTTGACTAGCTTTGACCTAGTTTGACTTCTATGACCTAGAAAAGGCCTAGAAGCATATAATTAATGCATTTAAATACATTGTTTACTTTAGAACACCAAGTAATTCTACAATATCATATTTAGGTCATTGTGACATCAGTTTGGACCCCGATCCATATTACTGCTCAGGACGATAGGCGAGTACATTCTCTGGTAGTTTTCATTATCTGATAATTATTATGATTCAGCTTCTAGTATAGTATTACCTGATTCTCTGACACGACATGGATTGATATTTCTGGATTTATTTACTTGTGACACATGTATTATACTTGTTTGGCCTCTATTCCTGGAATCACTCACTGGAACCACCTACTGGAACCACCTACTAGAATAACCTACTGGCATCACTTACTTCTGGCTGGACTTATACTTGATTTACGTATCGGAATATGGATTCACTTTTACTAGTTGGGGTGGGAAAATACTTGAGCAGACATGTAAACATTCTTAAACATGCTGGAATTACCCCTACTGGTCTAATCTGGAAAGATAGCCGTCGGACACTTTCCAAGTGTGCGATGTGCCATATTTACCTCCTAGTCGTTTACATATCGAAAGCGGTATTTCAAAATACACTGTTATAGTGCTTCTACTGGATTCACATTATACTTGCTGGACTTACATTATAATTGCTGTACTCACATCACATTTGTTCTAGTTTATTATCTTTATTTACAGTCTTTATTGCCATGTTCCCTGGTTCACCATATTTACTTTTTTTGTACTTTTGTTAGCTGTTGTTCTATTTCATACCCTGACTCATTCTTTTTCTGCTCATCAAGTATTACTTACTATAACTGTTCTATAGTCTTTGTCATTTAATAAAATTGCTAGAAGAGGTGTGCTCGTTCCATCCTGACTGGATATTTTTTTCAAATAACTGCT
>JANAVB010016514.1:0-22292 GCA_029216955.1 Iris pallida
TTCCGTCTTTTTGAAAAGAACCGTATCGAAGTTAGCTTTCCAAATATATTCTATAATACAAATCACTAGAACTTTCTATAAATTATTTGAGTGTCTTGTACGAAAGACGAACGCGTTTCGTATTTTCGCGATACCGGGAGCTTCAGGTCACGAAATATGATCCGTTTGAAGTTTCGGAAAGCTACACGAAGAGCTACAACATACTTTAATCCTAGAATTTAGTGAAGGCCCAATTGGTACAGTATTGGTTTTAAGTAAAGAGTGACTATACGACATGGACATTTTGTGTATCCTATGAGCCTATGTAGTATGGATATCATGTGAATGTAGGTATCATAGGTTGTCAAGAATATGTATTATAGTATACACACACACACACACACACACACACACACACATATATATATATATATATTTATATATTATTGTTAGGTAATATATGTTAGTATAGTGTGTGTGTTTGAATGAGATAAGGATGTGTGTGGTTAGTAGAGAGAAGTAAGTTGATAGAGGATATGTGCTAGTGAGTGTTTGATGTTGTAAAGATGGTAGTGTAGTGTGTGTGTGTTGTGATGGTGAGAGAGTTGGGAGGATCATGCCATCATATTTGACTTGAGGCTAGTGTGGTTTGTTGAGTGATTTGTGTTTTGGTTGAGTGGTAGTGTTTGTATAAGATGTGTGTGGGTGTGTTAGAAGAGGGGTAGATTTGGTATATGTGTTTGTGTGTGTTAGTGTTGGATGGAGAGGGACTTAGATGTTGTATGTATGGATATGTTAGTATGTGTGGTTATGTTAGAATCTATGTAGAGGTTAGAGGTATCTTAGAAGTTAGATAGTGATATCTTGTATAAGTTAGATAGTTAGTTGTGTTGTCTATGTTATTGTTAGTTAGAGATGACATATGTTAGTTGGTTAGAGTTAGAGATGGATATATACATATATGTTATGGTTAGATTTATTGTGGATGGTGTTGTGTGTTAGGTTTCTAAGTTAGAATAGATGGTTAAAGTATATGTTAGAGTTGGTTAGTATCTTGTTTTAGAGATATAAGTTAGGATATAGAGTGATATCTTGAGATACCATAGTGGTATCTTAGGATATTTGGGTATTTGTCCATTACCTTAGGTAATGTATTTTCCTACAAGATAAAGGGGACTTACATACAAGGTAGATGGGGTTTACTTTATACTAAGGTATTAGATACTAAGGTATTGTCTATCTAATATTTTAGGGTGGATGGTTAGATGCTAGATATTTAAAGTATTAGTATTAGAGGTTAAGGTATTAGTTTTCAACCAAGGTAATGGTTTACCTTACCTTAAGGTAATGGATTTACCTTATTACAATGTAAGGTATTCGGTTTACCTAGGTAACTAAGGTTAGATATCTAAGTTATTGGTTAGCTAGTAGCTTAGGATAGATATTAGATATCTAAGATTGGTATCTTGGTAGTTAAGGTATTTATACCTCGAGTAAGGTATTGGATTTTCAACTAAGGTATTTGTATTAGGATATCAATAGGGCTAAGGTATATGGTATCTTGGGGTAAGATATAGGTTTGTATCTTACTAGTATCTAGTATCTACGTTAGTGTCATAGGATGTTGATGAGTGTGTATCCTAAGATACAAATCGGTATCTTAGAGGGTAAATTAGTAAGCTAAGAAAATGTCTAAGGTATTGACAAGGTAATGGGGAGTACCTAAAGTCTATGGGTAAGGTATTGGTAGGATATTGAAATAGACGGTTAGATACTAATCTAAAGTATTAGTAGGATCTATTAGCCTAGGTTAGTGAGTTATCTACTAACCTAAGGTAATATACTACTAAGGTAAGGGTATTACCTAGTATCTAAGGTATTGGATTATCTTGGTAGGTAATGGTTAGACTTGGATTATCTTGATAGGTAATGGTTAGACTTGAATTATCTTGGTAGGTAATGGTTAGAAGTGGGTTATCTTGGTAGTAATGCTTAGAAGTGGGTTATCTTGGTAGGTAATGGTTAGAAGTGAGTTATCTTGGTAGGTAAAGGTTAGGAATATGATACTTGACTTAGATTTTACCCTGTTTGACTAAGGTTGATTGTTTTGACTTAAAGTCAACTGCAAGTCAACATTGGACCTAGATAGGACTAGGAGTTGACCAAAGTTGACCAGTTGACCAAAAGTCAACTATGAGTCAGCCATTAGCCAGTTTGACCTAGATTGGTTTAGAAGTTGACCAGAGATGACCAGTTGACCAAAAGTTAACTGAAGGTCAACCCTTGACCTGGTATGATTTAGATTGACTTGGTTTTACCTAGTTTGACTCTGTTAGACCTAGTATGACTTAGATTTACATAGATTGACTTAGCATAACCTAGTTTGATCTAGTTTGACTTTGTTAACCTAGTATGACTTAGTTTGATTTAGTTTGAATTAGTTTGACTTAGTTGACTTGGTGTGACTTAGTTAGACCGAGTTTGACCTAGATTTGCATAGCATATACTAGAAATCATTTCATACACTTAAACCCTAATTAACTCATGATATATCATCTTTAGGTCTGTGACATCACTCTGAGCATCTATTCTTACTGACAGCTCAGGACCGTATGCGGGTACATTCACTGATAGTTTTTATTGTCTTGATATCTGCTATATCCGATTCAGTTGTAGTGTATTACTTGATTCCCGACACGATGGTTCACAGACTAGTATACGTCGGATCCTGTCATGAGATGTTATTCCTGGACTTTCTTGGTATATTGGTACATGATATTTCTTGTTTTCCGTACTTGTATAGATATCGATTTGGGATGGGCTGGCCCCCTGCTTTTGAATCCCATGTCATGATGTACCATGTACGGATCCGTGATACTACTCGGGATGGGGAGTTGTTAGTGGTTATGTGATCAATGCCATACTTGTATTCCTATTCTTGTTCATAGCTATACCCTCACTTCACGTAGGGTAAAGCTGACCCTAATTGTTCATAGCTTACCATGCTGGCTGGCCTGACCCAGAGTTCTTGTTTTTCTTGTTCATAGCTAGTGAGATGGTACAGCCTAATCTTGATCCAAGTCGATCACATAATGCTCTAATAACTCATGGCACAGTTTATGTTTACGATTATACATCATATATCCCTGTTCTGTTCTACATTCCTGTATTTTATACCATGACATGATATCCAGTTTATATATCCTGTTTATATTTCCTGTCTTGATATTTCATCTTGTTTTTCATTATGATTGTCTCTTATAGAATTTGTCAATACATATGAACTGTTGTTAGTGTTTTGTACTTGCTCATATCCTGACAGGATAGCCCCGTTGATGTTTACAGATGATTTAGAGGCCGATTGCTCGACCTTCTATGGCTACGGCATAGACGGTGAGTACTACATGGACATCTATGTGGAGCCGGTGCCCATTGAGGATGCACCGCCTACTTAGACTTAGACTAGTTAGGCTTGACTGGACTGCGATCCAGCTAGTACTTGAGACTTGTAGTATACTTATTATTTTGGGACCTTATGTTATGTTTTGAACTCTAACTTGTGTTAGTATCTTGCATCTATTTCTAGTTATTTCTTTCTATCATATTTTCATATTTCGTGCTATCTTCCTTAGAAGTCTTGTGATTGAGTTGTGATATTATATACCTCCGTACGGAGATGACAGGTACCATTATAATGTGTCTAGATGTTGAATGTTATAGAGGTACTATATAGCGTTCTACCGTCGATACTGCGGCGTAGGCTGGACGTACCCACGTGCTTGTGCCCCTACTTTGGGTGCGGGTCGTGACAAGTATCCACCTTTGTAGTTCATTTGGACTTTGTATTAGAGACATCAGTTACTCTTCATTTGCTAGAATTGTAACAACTCTTAGACTTGTACTTTGATTCTGGGATTCGATATTATAGATGTTGTGGTTTATATCTATTATTATCTGGACTTGTAGTTTCCCTATAGATTGGTATAACTTACTTCATCGTGTCTAACGACGAAGGCTGGACGTGTCCGACTAGTGTTCGATTATTCAGGAGCAGTTCGTGACAGTATTGATCCTCGCTCTTTGCAGGTTTCGCAAATCAGAAAGGATGCGCCAACTAGCTCGACGACGTTCATGATTTTGAAGCTTCGGTTGCGCGTCAAAGACTTGTCCCTACAACTCCACTTTTGAAGGCTCTCGACTTTTCAAGAAAGATGGCTCAGCGTCCCTCCATTCCAGGTCACTGGAATACTCTGATGTATATTGAGGGATGTGCGCAATGTATGGAACGGCTATCTCATCGCCACTCTTTTGTAATTGAGTAATGTTTTAGCCCGTACGGCATGAGTCCTGTATCGGAGTCTGTAATGATGTTCATTATCAATAAAGATCAAAGTTTCCTTTACTTAATATGTGATTCAATTTGTCTGTTTATTCTCTTAGATCTCATGTCTCGGATTTCCTTATGACTATGCCTTGTGCAAGCGCAAATTAGGTTCACACGACATCACTCCCGGGGGACGACAATCGATTTGATGTAATCGGAGCGTGACATAATGGTATCAGAGCACGGCTTTATATCTTTGGCCTCCAGTGTCGAGTTTCTAGTTTTAAACCGTTGACCTCGTGTCGATGAGATGAGTTGTTCCATACGATGAACCCAGGACATTTTCTGAAACTAACGAGAGTTGCCTTTTTTTTCTTACAGTTGCGGAAGCTCGGGCAGAGGACGAGACGAGCGCTTCCAGCGGCTCGAGTACTTCTAGACCCGAGCATTCCGTTAACCTAACGGGAATGACGCCTACCCTAGCCGGACCTTTCAGCGACTCGATGCAATGGATGCTACAGATGCTTGAAATACAACAACGTTAAAATGAGCTCCATCGTCAGCAGGCGGAGGCTCATCAGACCCAATTCGAGAATCGGTTCGAAGCTCAATTCAAGCTGCAGCAGCAGCAGCTGAATACACTCCAGCAAATCGTACAATCGATCGTGGACAACAACAATTCAACGTTGACGCCTGCCGTGACCGAGCCAGCGGTTCGATCCAATGAAGCTGAACCGGAGGCGCCCGTGCTCTCACCTGCGGCACCGAGAAGTTTTAATTTTGATGTGTCAAAATTCACAAAAAGCTGTCGTACTTCCTTCAATGGCATAGAAGATCCCTCCGTGGCGATCGACTGGTTGGAGGAGTTAGATGACAAGTTCGAGCTTCTGGGTGTTGAAGACTCGAAGAAAGTCGCGTGTGCTCAACTTCTACTTCGAATGAATACGTACGATTGGTGGGCCATACAGAAGCGAGCAATTCAACGTGAAGACGGGACGACGACGATCTCATGGGCCACATTCAGAAATGCGTTCGAGACCGAATATCTTTCTGTAGCCGTACGACAGGAGAAAGAAAATAAATTTATGCAGTTGAGGCAAGGAAATATGACTGTATGACAGTATGCGGTCGAATTCAACAAACTGGCCAAATTTGCTGGAGCCTATCTACCTACCACTGTAAGTCGAGCTCGACGATTTGAAGTGGGCTTATATTCCTCTATCTGTGCTCATGTTTCGGTGCATGAATACAAAACTAGGGGCGAGGCACTAAACCATGCCCTCCGTCTGGAGTCAGAGTATCCTCTTGCTACTACTGGCGCTGTTCACTTTGATAATAAATGCCATAGTAATGTGGAAGGCAACAACGTGTACAAGCGTCAAAATTACGGCAACGAAGGCGACAACCAGACGAAGGATCGAATAGTTGATCGAATAGTCCATAATTTCTGCCATAAAGAGGGGCACATGGCCAACGAGTGCCGATTGAAGAACAGAGCATGCTTCGGGTATGGCCGAATGGACCACATCGCACGTAACTGTCCGGAGAAGCCAAACCAGTGCCCCCAACAATATTATCCGAACCGAGGCCAAGCACCTCGGGCTCCACCGACAGCACAACAGAATGGCCAAGATCGTCACTCCAATGCTCAGGACCGCGTATACGCCATGACTTGAGATGAAGCGTTCGTTTCTGACACAGTCGTGACAGGTATACTACAATTCAATAATAAACCTGCTCGTGTATTGTTTGATTCAGGTGCCACGCATAGTTTTATATCGGCGGACTTCACCGTCGAGCACAAATTTCCCCTGACACCGCTGGGTCTCGATCTTACTGTTAACGTACCGTGGACATGCCACTACTTGCAAATTTAGTCTGCAGAGACGGAATCATCTGTATAGGTGGTCAAAAGATCAGTCATGATGCGATAGTTCTAGATATTAAGGACTACGATATCATTCTGGGGATGGATTGGCTCGGTCCCTACAATACAACCATAGACTGTGCTGAAAAGAGGGACACGTTCTGCATACCCGGAGTGCCTAAATTCTGCTATTCGTGTGGTAAGGTGTCGCCGACCTGCATGGTGATCTCCCCAATATTTGCTCGACGGATGCTGCATTCCAGATGCGAAGGCTATCTAGCGTCCATTCGAGACATGTGACAGTATGGTGCAAACGTGGGTCAGACCGACATTGTAGCACAATTCCAAGGTGTGTTCTCGGACAAACTGCCCGGCATGCCGCTCAATCGAGAGATTGAGTTCACTATGGATACATTCCCCGATACCCGACCGATCTCTAAAGACACATACAGAATGGCCCCTGTAGAGCTTAAAGAACTCAAAGTACAGTTGCAAGAGTTGCTTGACAAGGGATTCATTCGACCCAGCGTCTCGCTATAAGGAGCGCCCGTACTGTTTATCAAGAAAAAGGATGGCTCAATACGTCTTTGTATCGACTACCGCGAACTGAATAAAGCTACCGTCCGAAAAAAATAACCCCCTGTCCCATATAGATGATCTGCTTGATCAGCTGCAAGGAGCTACGGTGTTCTCTAAAATTGATCTGCGTTCGGGTTACCATCAACTCAAGATCAAGCCGGACGATGTGCCAAAGTCTACCTTTCGTACTCAATACGACCATTATAAATTCCTGGTAACGTCGTTCGGCTTAACAAATGCCCATGCTGTTTTCATGGATTTGATGAATCGGATGTTCCGACCATTCCTCGACAAGTTCGTAGTAGTCTTTATCGACGATATACTTGTCTACTCGAAGAATAGGCAGCAACATGCTGAGCATCTACGGACCGTGCTTCAGACCCTTCGAGAAAATCAGTTATATACGAAGTGAAGCAAATGTAATTCTGGCTGAGCAGCATCGCATTCCTCGGACACATTATTTCAGCTGAAGGCATTGCAGTCGATCCAAAGAAACTTGAAGCCATTGTCGATTGGAAACGGCCAACGTCCGTCGACGAGATTCGAAGTTTTCTTGGCTTGACGGGATACTACCGACGCTTCTTAAAAGACTTTGCGAAGATCGCATCGCCTCTGACTCGCCTCACCCAGAAAGGAGTCGCATTTGAATGGTGAGACGACTGTGAAGCCTCATTCCAAGAGTTAAAGCAACGGATTGTCTCGGCCCCGATACTCGCACTTCCAAAAGGGACTGAAGGTTTCTAGATATTCAGCGATGTGTCCGGTCAGGGCTTGGGGTGTTTGCTGATGCAGCGGAATATGTGATATCTTTTGCTTCCCGACAGCTAAAGCCGGACGAGAAGAACTACCCTACTCATGACTTGGAGTTAGCGGCAATTGTGTTCGCGTTAAAATTATGGCATCACTATCTTTATGGCGTGGCATGCACGATCTATACCGATCACAAGAGCCTCAAGTATCTATTCATGCAGAAGGAACTGAACTTGCGGCAAAGGCGTTGGCTAGAACTGATCAAAGATTATGACCTGACTATTGACTATACATCGGAAAAAGGAAACGTTGTGGAGGATGCTCTGAGTCAAAAGTATATTGTCTCGCTATCCATTGACCGCAGACTGTTATGCGACCTAGAAGAGATGGGCATCGAACTTCGAGTCCTGTTCAGGAATGTGCAGTTGGCAAAGTTGTAGTTAGTTCTGAGCTTGCAAGAAAAGATCAAGACCGCTCAGAAGGACGATCCGTACCTGAAGAAGATGCGAGAGCTAATCTCGACGGGTAGGAAGACCGACTTTATGGAAGATGAAACCGGCATGCTTCGATTGAAGGGTAGGCTATGCGTTCCGGATGATTCAGAACTCATAAAGGAGATATTATCGGAGACGCACTATACGAAGTACACCTTGCATCCCGGTAGTACGAAGATGTACAAGGACCTCCGCACATACTTCTAGTGGCACAGAATAAAAAAAGATATGGCACTCTTCGTGTCGCAATGCATGGCCTGTCAGCAGGTGAAAGCTGAGTACTAGAGACCGAGCGGGAAGATGTAGAATCTGGCGATTCTGGAATGGAAGTGGCAGCACACGTGCATGAATTTTATTGTTGTTCTGCCGAAGATGCTGCAGGGAAATGATTTGATCTGGATCATCGTCGATCGACTAACCAAGTCAGCGTACTTTATTGCCATTAAAGTTACTTGGAGCAATGATCGCTTGGCACAGATTTATCTTGATGAGATAGTACGGCTGCAAGGAGTTCCAGTATCCATCGTCTCTGATCGGGATTCATGTTTTATGTCACGATTCTGGAGTAGCCTTCAATCGACTCTAGATACCAAGTTGCAGTTCAGCCTAGCTTACCATCCTCAAACCGATGACAAAACAGAGTGCCTCAATTAGATTCTCGAAGGTATGCTACGACTCTGCGCAATTGACTTCAAATCAAACTAGGATGTTTATCTACCTCTGGCCGAATTTGCATACAACAATAGCTATCAATCCAGCATCTAAATGGCGCTGTATGAAGCCTTATACAGACGAAAGTGCCGATCATATATTTGCTAGGACGAAGTCGGAGAGCAGCAGATTCTCGGTCCAGAATTGGTGGAACAGACTATACAAAAAGTTCAGCTCATTCGAAAAAGATTAAAGATCGCACAGAGTCGTCAGAAAAGCTACGCGGATGTTCATCGTCGATCCCTCGAGTTTCAAGAAGGCGATCACATATTTCTCAAAGTGTCGCCTATGCATGGAGTTACTCGGTTCGGTACGAAGGAAAAGTTGAGTCCGAGATTCGTTGGGTCGTTCGAAATACTCGAGCGGGTCGCCCCAGTGGCCTATAAAATTGTCCTACCATCGGCGCTTGAAGGTGTACACAATGTCTTCCACGTCTCTCAGTTGCGGAAGTACATACACGACCCTAGCCACATGGTAGATTTTGGCCAGCTGGAGCTAAAGTCGGACTTATCCTACGTTGAAGAGCCAGTTCAAATCTTAGAACACAAGGATAAGCTACAGCAGAATCGAGCGATACCTCTTGTCTGCATCCTCTGGAAAAACCATTCAGTCGAAGAGTCGACGTGGGAGCTTGAATCGAAAATGAAGGAGAAATTTCCTTCATTATTCTCGTAGAGGTAGGTTCTATCCTTAAGTTTCGAGGACAAAACTTTTTATTAGTTAGTTATTGTGTAGTGCCCCATCCCTACATCGTTTCCCATTTTTGTCCACGGGGTGCGCGAGAAAGGAACACTGTCTCTATCGATTCGGTTGGGACCGATAGGTCGGAATCGACTGAGTCGATCGAACGGGAACGGTTGAATTAAGATCCATTCCACGTTATGGAATGGCTTCTTCGAAACCAAGTCCCATATTCAGCGGGTTGCGCCTCGAGGATTGGCTCTGCGGCTGAGTCGGGAGAGACCTCCCGTTGCTCTGATTTTCATGTCGCACTCGATTTGGCTTTGTCTTTGGTTTTCATAAATGTTTTCGATGGGTTTTCATGACTTGTGTTTTTGAGCTTCGCATTCATATCAAAATTCCTTGAATTACACAGTGTTGTAATCAGTTGCTTATGCGATTGCAGGTGATCGCGTAGGCGACATCAGCGCAGCCAACCGGTCGCTCGCTTGAAGCAAGTCTAAGGCGAGTGGCTGACCTCCTTCGTCTCGTCCCTATACTTCAAAATCAATATGAAGTAAATGAATGCTTGTCATAATAGTGTAGAATCAAAGAAATTGTGGTACGATTCTTCACAAAATACTTGCTACCAAACTGCCGGTATTGAAAATGAAAAACATGCTTCCTTATGCAATTCCACTTAGCCTATGCAAAACAATGAATGAATCGATTAACGTTTATTGCAATGATATGGCTAAGTAAATCAATTAAGTTCATAACAAAGGCAAAGTTTTGCACATAAAAGAGAGATGATAAGGTTCTAGAAAAGAGATAACATATTTCAAGACTCTGCAAAACGGTCATTGGATAACTTATCGACAAGGTGTAGTTTCCTCGAACGGTTGCCTAGGCCAAAGGACCGATTCGGCCCGAGAGAAACGAGTATAGCAAGCGCCAGCCTTACATTGGCGTGGGTTATGCGGGAACTTTCGTACAGGGTCGCTACCCTCCGTGAAAGGGTCGCCGTCTAACCCAGCTATAGTCCATGACGGCTTGACATTGCCAGTGGCCTTCACACCCTTTTACTGCTTAACTAATGCATGTGACACGGGATGAATATGATAGCTGCTTAATGTTTACAAATTTATATGCTTGTCTCGAAACATTTTAACATGCAAATTGATCAGGATGGTTAGAAAGATCACATAAATAGCTAGTTACCATGTTTATAAAACTGCTTGAATCAAATATAGAGCTTGTATTTTAATTAGCCATTCGCTAGTACATGTGATCGTACTGATCCTCGCTCTTTGCAGGTTCCGCGAATCAGGAAGGACGCGCCAACTAGCTCGGTGACGTTCGTAATTTTGAAGCTTCGGCCGTGCGTCGAAGACTTGTCCCTGCAACTCCACTTTTGAAGGCTCTCGACTGTCCAAGAAAGATGGCTCAACGTCCCTCCATTCCAGGTTACTGGAATACTCTGATGTATATTAAGGGATGTGTGCAATGTATGGAACGGCTATCTCATCGGCACTCCTTTATAATTGAGTCATGTTGTTGCCCACGCGACATGAGTCCTGTACCGGAGTCTGTAAATGATGTTCATTATCAATAAAGATCAAAGTTTCCTTTACTTAATGTGTGATTCAATTTGTTTGCTTATTCTCTAAGATCTCATGTCTCCGATTACCTTATGACAATGCCTTGTGTGAGCACAAATTAGGTTCACACGGCATCACGCCTGGGGGACGACTATCGATTTACGGAATCGGGGCATGACATAATGGCATCAGAGCACGGCTTTACGTTCTTGGCCTCCAGTGTCGAGTTTTTAGTTTCAAACCGTTGACCTCATGTCGATGAGATGAGTTGTTCCATACGCTGAACCCAGGACATTTTCTGAAATTGACAAGAGTTGCCTTTTTTCCCTGCAGTTACGGGAGCTCGGGCAGAGGACGAGACGACCGCTTCCAGCGGCTCGAGTACTTCTAGACCCGAGCATTCCGTTAACCCAATGGGAATGACGCCTACCGTAGCCGGACCTTCCGGCGACCCGATGCAACGAATGCTGCTGATGCTCGAAATGCAACAACATAAAAATGAGCTCCATCGTCAGCAGGCGGAGGCTCATCAAACCCAATTCGAGAATCGGTTTGAGGATCAATTCAAGCTGCAGCAGCTGCAGCTGAATATACTCCAGCAAATCGTAAAATCGGTCGTAGGCAACAATAATTTAATTGTCAGGTATGGACTTGTATTACAAGCTAATACTTAGCCACGACCTTTAAAATAATTTGATGCGACTTAAGTAGTATTTTGGTTAGGTAAACTATATATATATATATATATATATATATATATATATATATATATATATATATATATATATATGAGGAGTGCTCTATAACCAACCGGTTGGTTTTGTATTATAGAACCAACCTAGGTTATACACGTTGGATTGGAATTGCATGGTTGAGATTAAATGTATGCCTGTCAATGGTAGCTTATCGGTCGGATGTTGGCATTACCACATCCGAACCGATAGCTATCGGATACATCCGATAACCATCCGATATACGATCGGATGGGAGTTTTAGCTCCCGTATCCGTTACCGATAATTTTAACGGATATCGGGTAATATCCGAACCAATAAACCACACATTTCCTTCCCCCCAAAAAAAAAGAATAATGAAGTATGAAAGTAATAAAAAAATAAAAAAAATATCAGATCAAGTTCAAAATTCAAAATGACAGAAATCAAACAGAGAGAGAGAAAAAATCGGAGAAGAAAAACATACCTAGAATGAAGATCTGAACGGCTTGTGCCTCTGTCCTTCATAACCTTCCTTAAGTTTGGGGAGAGAGAAGGAGTCTCTTTTAGTTTTAGGATTTTAGAGTCTCATTTAGTCCCTTTGTGATTCTATCAAATATAATCTACACCGTTCATATTTATAATTAAAATATATTGTATATATTTAATTATCCTATTATCGGGTCGGATGTTATTGGACCGAATTTGACACTTCCCGTATCCGCATCCGATATCCGATAAATATCCGTTAAGACATCCATATCCGTGACCATATCCAAAATTTTGATATTATCGGTTCGAATGCGAATTTTCGATCTACTATTGACAGGCCTAATTAAATGACTTAAAAAGATGGTGGGATCTACATCTTTTAATCTCAACCATACAATTCCAATCCAACATGTATAACATATGTTGGTTCCATAATACAAAACCAGCCGACTGATTTTGGAGCGTTTCTCTGTGTGTGTGTGTGTGTGTGTATATATATATATATATATATATATATATATATAAATAAATATATATATATATATATATATAAATATATATAAAATATATAATAATTTCTTAATCATTTCTCTTCTAATCTTTTTAATCAAATCATAAATCGCGACTATAATAGTCATTTCCTATTTCTCGATTCGATTATCGTACCAAACTCTAATTTTAGGCTTATATATATATAACTAGGCTATTTGGACTTTTCTTGACTCAATGGAACCGTCTGTGCCATCTTTTGGGATCATCTTGTGGAGCATAGTATTGTATCTATCCCGTGTCGACACATTCAAGTCGCGTACGTCGACTCCAACCAAATTTAGGCGAGTACATTATCTAATTGTTTTCATCATGATAGTATCTATATTGCCTGCTCTAGACTACTTTACTTGATGCTGACATATTGTTAACACGGATTGGTACTATATGGATCTTGTTATGCGATGTTATCCCCTTATCGGGTATATCGAATATTTTATGCTCATATACTTTATCATGTACATCGTGTACTCCTTGTATTCGTATTATACATATACTCTCATGTGCTCTCATGTACTCTCATGTGATCTTATGTACTCTCATGTGCTTTATTCTCAAACTAACAATCATGTACGTAATGTAACGTGATCGGATCCTTGTGTATTGATTGGGGTAGGTGGAGTAGAAGTAGTTATGTGATTAAATCCCTAGTGTACTCATGTATATATCGATTATACCCTCACGTATAATAGAGTTACCATAGATTACTCATGTACAACCTAAACCAATCACATAACTGTCTTGTGCTCTAAATCACGTATATTTATTATAGTTTAACATGTTCTCTATTTTATTCATGTACTCAGTTTTCTTATATCTTCATAATTTTATTTCTATATTTCCTGTACTTACTTTCTAGCATGTATTTTATTCTATTGCGAGTTATATAATTCCTACCATGCAATGGAATTGCTTTTAGAGTTATGTTGTTAAGTACTGAGATGAGCAGAATGTCAGGACATGACGGGTCAACTTCTGTCCTTGTTTGGTTAGGAAGTTGGTTTGAAGTATCGTAATGTTGTGCGAATCCCAGTGGCAAGCAGAGATTTATTTATCATATTCTTAACTCTTATCACTGGTTCTAATTCTTTATGTCGTGCTTCCTTTGTGGTACTTGCTATTTGAGGTCTAACCTCTCTGGTTTTGCATGGCCAGATTTAGAGCCAGCTCTGAGGACTCAGCTTACTTCCACCCCCAAGATGGTCAATACTAGAGGGATGATCGTAGGAGGACACGAGTGGGTTCCTTGATTTCCTGTTCGTTTTGCTACTTACTTTACTTTTTGCCGCTTGGTACCGATATTTTAGTCGGACTGTCTTGCACTTACTTTTACATAATTGTAACTTAGTTAGACTGCAGCTGATAACGATTGTGTATACCTTGTTATATCATCTGGCTAATTTTGTAAATCCAGATCTCAAGAATATTTTGACTGAGCGTTTGGGACGTTGTACTGCTCATTCTTATATGTTCTCTACTTACTGCTTTTCATTGAATGATTGGGACAATAGAGGTTTAGTGACCCTAGTGAGACTTGCATGTAGTATGCACCCCTTTGTCTTGTAGACAACATTGATCGTATTATACGGTATTCATCTACCCGTAATACGTAGCTGGCTGAGTCATTCCCCCGCTCTCCGATATTCTGGATTTGGGACGTGATATATGTGCTTTGCTCCAATCCTGACCGGATAACTATTTTTTAGATAATGTTATGCCTCATATCCTGGACTTTATAATGACAAATCTTGATGTATTTTTAGATCGTGAGTTGACCTCTGGAGAGCTCTAGGCCATTGTATTTGTTTTATGTTTCGCTATCGGATTTGTCTCTGATACAGTCTAGCCATGTATATTCATTTGTAGACTTTAGTTGTTTAGAGTTATTGATATCTTTTCCATATCGTATCTTCCTTGGCTGTTTCTAATGTTATTTGAGTACATTTGTTATTATGGATCATATAGATGTTGTAGATATTTATTGGGTACTTGACAGCGTTCTACCACCGATACTGCGACGTTGGCTGGGCGTGGCCCACGTACTCGTGTCCGAATATTCGGGTGCGGATCGTGATAAAAAATTATTTTCTTACTACAACACTCGAAAGAAAAAGTCTTTAAGCTCAAAGCAAAGTCAGTTTCCTTACTACAAAAGCAAAAGTCACTTTCTCACTACAAAAGCAAGTCACTTTTTCACTTCAACTGGACACTTCAAGAGCTTCAAACAAGATTTCCAAGTCTTTAAAATGACAAGTATAAGAGAAGCATGCTTCCCCTCTTCGTTAAGCTTTACCTGAATAAATATAAAAACAATACTAACACAAACTATAATGATCAAAATAAGTCAACTACGGTTCCAAAATAATGACCAAAAGGAGTTAGCTATGTATTGACAAGTTTGCAGTGAATTAATTTTAACATGCTAAGGGAAAATAGATGCTAGAAGGAAATATACTTGATTTATTTTTAAGAAAAATGTTGCTAATGCTATCCTAAATTTTGTATATCCAAACACATGATACTATGCTTGATTTCTTAGGAACCCAATTTCACACATAAACTATCCTATAATCCTCCACACTCACCATACTTATTGCAGTCTTGAACAGAAAGGATCACCAAATTCGTAGTGTACACTACGCTACCTACCTATGATACACACGATGCACACATCACTTGAATATACTGATTCACTAGGTACTTATACCACCATGGACACACAAAAACTCTGCACATAGGGCTGTAGTTTCTTGCTGCTTATTGTTGTTGCTTCTACTACTGCTTATTTCTACTGCAAACTGTTGTTGCTTACTGTTGCTGTTGTAACTGCTATTATAAGTGGCTGCTGGTTACTACTGCTGCACATGATACTGATACACACAAGTAATTCACTCCCTATACAGACACATGAACATACAAGAACACATACACTCACGATTATCTTGGATTTACTATTTCATATTTCATGATACACATACCCTATACTCACACACATATACATATTGATAACCCATACCCCAACTCTATATCCTTTTGCTCATAAAACACATTTCAAACACTTCACACTACTATTCCTTAGCACTGATACATAAGACCCACACTCTATTCATATCCTACATAAACACATTCAATTTCACATACACCTAAAGACAACCATAACACACACATACTCGGTTGCAGGGACAATTCACATGAACACAATCAAATTTTTGATACTTTCATGTATCCTGCACATACACTCTTCCTGAACAACACTCTGGACACTCACTGTACAGTCCACTTCCATTGATACATGTGCACACACAGAGACACCTATAAATACACTGGATTCTGCATATAAAATCTGGAACCGCACGCACACAAGTTAATCCTAATTGCTAGTTTTGAATTTTTGGAGATTACCGGTGCATACATATGTTAAATATTTAGTGTGTATAAACAGAAATAATGAGCACCCAACAAAAACATTTGCAGATACTCCAAATTAAAGCATTTATATGAAAAATCAGTCATAAGGCTTCCAAAAAAACTCGAGTATGATACTAACTAGTGTCTATTCTTCCTAGGTATGTAGTGAGAAGCAACTTTGTCTCACGTAGCAAAGGAGAGCATGGTCTCAAGTCTAAAGTGCTACTATTAATAACACCACAATCTAGATAAGTGGTAAATCTATAAAGTAATTTGACAAATATACGTAACCCAAGAAAAAGACACGAGTTGTATTTCAAATAAAATGGTTCAAAAGCAGCAAAAAGATATTTTAGAGACAAATTATCTTTCATCGTCTAACAAGTTACGGAGTAACTGATCGACCATGCAATTATACTTCCCATTGCTTTATTCAAAAAAAAGCTTGATATGTTGGTTGATAGAGAGTCACTATCTCATAACCCTCTACTACATGTTGCACAGAAACTTTCCAACAATCAACACCAAGTGGCATATGATGTACTAGTGATTTAGGATCCCTTGATAGAATTTCACCTGTGGCAACAACTGTATTTTTGTCTAACTACCTTAGCAATTTGCATCTTGAGCTCTCATGATTAGAATTGTGAAAAGATACATGCTTTTTCTTTTTTGCTTTGTGTTGTCTTATGAACTGGACTTGTTTCGTTTCTTTTGCTTTGTGTAAGTTGTTGGCAGAATGTTGAACACCGACATTATCTTTTTGCTATAATTACTAAATGTTAAGTTTAACCCATAAATACAAAAGAATCTGAATAATTAAAAGCAATATATTGAGATACTTACCGAAGTACTTCCTTCTTTTCGAACCATTACAATAAAATTGTTTATTTAGTTTTTCAAGGCCATAAACTCATTTTCTAATTTATTAACTTTGTCCCCCATTTGTGCTTACCCTCCAACTTCGACGGAGCTGCTCCATATCAAAGCCCTCTTATTCGTCCTCGTGGATCAGGACCGAGTATCTTTGCAACAATATCATCTTTTAAAGAAGAACCATTTTCTTGTGTTATGTACTTTCTGACTTCTTGTTGAATTACAATAGGAAGAGTTCTACTAAGACTATTATTGTTGTTAATAATACTACAAAGTAAGTAATATATATTCTCATTTGAAGCTATCGAATATAAGAACATGTGTCATATTGAGAAAGACATTAAAGGACCAAAATTAAAATTTATTAAAGAGAAAGTTAACAAAAAATCAACCAAATCACAACTTAACAAGAGTTTACATTTAACCAAAGATGTGACATAAAGACAATAAATTAATTAGATTAGTTTTTTATGGTAAAGAATCACACCTACAAATTAGACATGCTATTGATACAAATCAACCAAATCACAAGTTTACAACATATTTCATTAAACATAGTAAAATCCATGCATCAATTGTTAGATACTCATATAAAAGAGACTGTACAAAGAATGAAGCATATAGGTTATGATATCCTAATCTTGACCTTTTTTTTTATCCAAATGATTGTTTAGTGGCATGGGCTTGTTAATTTTGCTTTAAAACTACTGGAATACTACTACTGTGTACTTATTGCTAAGCATTCTTCTACTGCTATTGTTTGTTACTGTCTTCACCCAATGACACCTATGCTTTGAATTGAAGACTGATACTCTTCTAATACTAGGTTGAAGGCTGATACTCTTCTAATATTGGACATAACACACCCCTTAGCTCTGATACTGCTACTACCTTAGCTCTGATACTGCTACCAGTAGGCTGCATTCATATGGGAATGCATAGGGGAAGCCGAGATAGATATCAGGCCACTGGCTTCAGTATTGCCTATTGACCCATGCATATGGAAATATAGCAGTAGTATAGAGGCAGTTGTGTAGATATAGGAGCATTGTAGCAGCTTTCTGAACAATATTAGGATAGCAGTGCAACAATAGTAACAAGAAGCATCAGTAGGCAGTCAGCTGCATCAGCAGGCAGTAGGCAGCAGCTATTAGTAGCATTAGCTAGCAACAACTACATCAGCAGTAGAACATGCAACAATTAACATGTACATACAACACTTGCAGCAACTATTAGGAACAATAGCAGCAACATTAGACTATGCAGTAGTCAACTGCATCAGCACCAATTGTAGCAGTGTAGCAGCTAGTGTATAATAGCAGTAGTAGTCTTGGTAGCATGCAATTCTGTAGGGCAGTGGGGAGAGCAATCTGTAGGAGACAACTGCATGTAGATGGGGGGGCTATTATAGTGTGCAGTAACTGCTAGTAACTTGTGTGCATTGTATGTGAAATGAGACATTTGATATTCGAATCTCAAACATAGGGTCTAATACTACCGAAAACTGTTGAATGGAAGAATAAATCATCTAATATTACCGAAAACTCTTGAATGGACCTTTGCTTGGTGCATATTTTAGAGCATGTTCCAGAGATAAGTATTTATCTTTATCATACCCAAAAGTAGTAATGAAGTTGAAATTTTCATCTATAAAATATTTCATGTACAATGAAACTATAGTAATGGAGTTATTATTTTGAATTGTAAAATATTTCATGCAAACTGAAGTTATAGTAATGCAAGAATATTTCACTATCTTGGAAATCCTCTAGTTTCAAAATAAGTCTACTTACCACTATCTCATGATCCTCAACTTCTTCATCCTTATTATTAGTCTTCTTTCTTGCTTCATACCTATGAATCTAAACGTCAGATGTTGATATAGTATCGGTTGTCTCACTTGCTTGTCTCTACCAAAAAAATTTATTTGCCATATCAACAAATTAAGTGCTCACCAATAAAGATTTAATCATTTGCCTTACCATCTCATCCTCTAGCCGTGTAAATGCGACTTGTTATATGCAGTAAAGTTTGTTTTGCTCGCATCTCTTTATACTTTTGTTTATCGCCTACAAAACATTCACAATTTAGGGATATATGCAAAATAAAAATTTCAATATAAGAACATATAACATTGGACTATTGAAGTGGTCATGTGACATGATCTTGTTACCCCTACCCCTTCCATGGGTATGACAGTCCAATAAAAAGTGAATAATCAATTTTATATACTATGCATAATTATTAGCCATGAGATTTTCACTATATTTTAGTTAAATACACTCTGATATAGAAGTGGAGTGGTTTGGTAAGCAAGTGGACCGATCAAGTGTATCCTAAATGATTTTGATGCCTTTCAACTAATATAAATTCTGAAAAGTATGTTCTTTATGCATAAAACTCACATTGATTTCCAAGACCCCTTTATTTCATACATAAAACCTAGTATGTATATGGATTATTGAAGTAATAGGTACTACAGTACATTAGAAACTAATTACTGAAGTATTTCCATCTAATAAAACCAAATACTACAATATTTCCATCCTATAAATTAAGTGCTCACCAATTGCTGTTGATTGGTCCTTTTTTCATAAAAGCTTGCCAAATTTCAATGGATTCTACACTGTCAGGTTTCAAGAGGGTAGCATCACGTTTCATTCCATAAACTTGGTTTGGTCCATCACTTTCTTTAGCAACAAACTCCGATAATCTCTCCAATGTTTTCATAGCCTTCCAAATGTATACTTTTTGTAACACTCAATAAACTAAACTTCTACTACAAAATAAAATGAAAACTTGTTTAGAAATATGTCTAACCAAATTAAATTTGATACTTACAAACAATACTACCATTATGTGCTTCCATATTTGCGTGATAAATTCATTTGTAAGATCACTCCATTTGTAAGATCACTCTTTGTCAAGTGTCACTAGTATTAACTCTCTTGTCGTGATCCCAAGGAAAGAAGAAAATTTTGTTGCATTCTCTCTAAATGGCTGGCCCATTTCATTGAACTCAACTTCAAGGTGCGACCCCTTTCCTTTTTCTTTTTTTGGTAAAGCACAAAACTTTTGGCTTTCATATGGTTTTGAGTTCGTAGGCTTTGAATTCTTTGGGGTTTGAACTTTAAGGATATCAGTAGTTAAATAATTTGAATCTTCATTCGATATTACTCTACGTTGATTCTCATCTTGAATGGATGCAGTTCTAGCTATTTGTTGCTTTAATACAAACCTTGCCCTTTTTTTTGAAAACTTCACATAGAAAAGTGTGTGCAACATTTATGCTAAAAGAATATGACAAAATGATAAACATAAATATGACTGAAAATATATGCAAAAATGAAGCTTACCTAGACAGCTCATGATTTATAATGGTTGAATCTGAAAAGAAATTAACAAGTGGTATTAGTATTTAATCTATCTCTAGAAAACATAAAAATAATAAACAACATCATTACAACAATTACCGACTCATCCATAACCTTATAGTCCTTTATTTTATAATCTTCATCATCAAGATTAAGGTTGGAGACATCAAATGGAGATATGGTATGCAATCATTCCCATTAGTGTCACACTCATAAACTCCTCTTCGTGGCACTTTTAGTACCACATACCAATTTAAAGTATCGTCGTGTCTGTAATAGAAGACTTGGTTTGCTTGTGAGGCAAATATAAATGGATCATTCTCAAATTGATGTTGGCCTTCATGAAGATTAACTAATGTAAAACACTCTTCAACTTTGACACCACTTCCTATATTTGCCCAATCATAATAAATATATGGAGTTTAACCATAGTACACAACCTTTCTACTGACATGTGATGTATCTCTTGTAGTTGATCGACATATTGTCTCTGCTTCAAGAGAACACCTTAGTTTTGTGTGCAATTTTTAACAAATCTTTTATGGTATCAATTTCCATTGATAATATAACCTGAATATGATTCAACATATGGTTTAGGTCGACACCCTATCCATTTTACAATGTCTGACATGTTTAGCATCACCAACCTGACTTATTGTTAACCATGCACCAAATGTGTCTTTATGCCTCTTTCTTAAAAGACTTTTGTTCCCACGAAGACTTATATCAAAATCTAAGTTCCTGTAAGCGCATTCCGGAAAAAAAGACGATGATATATATAAAATAAAGTTTAAAAATGCAAATAAAAATAGACTAAAATCACGAAAGAGATACTTATATTACTGTAGCACATATACATTAGAAACTTACTCTCTATAAGGTTCTACTTCTGTTGTATTCTTTAGGACATACAAATGAGCAACTTCGAACATGTTAGGAGACAATTTCTTTAATTTAGCCTCACTTATTGGTCTCCCTTCTAATATATTCCCATCTTCATATTCTTCATATCAGCTCTATAAGCACCTACCCGCTGCTTGTTTTATCTAAGGAGCAGAAAAACTTGTGCACTCTTCTGCATTATACTTTTCAACTAGACAATCTTCAAGATATGAACGGTTGTTCACAAAGCCTTTCAGTAATTTCATATAACTAACTCAAAATATAAGTTTAATAAATTAATAACAGCTAATTTGAGCAACAATTAAACCAAAGAATTGTTTATATATATGAGTAAAATATTGGAGTCACCTTTCAAATGGGTATATCCAACGAAAATGCACCGATCCAGCTATTAGTGCTTATGGAACCAATTGAATAGTAAGGTGAACCAAAATGTCAAAAAATAGAGGGGGAAAACCTTTCAAGCATACAAAGAGTCTCTGTAATATGGTCTTCAATTAATTCCAAATTATTTATATCAAGCTCTCTTTGACATCGGCAATTAAAAAAAGAACATAATCTAGGGCCCTTTGTCTAATAGTCCCCTTAATGCTACTAAATTTTTTTGTTGCATTAGCACATGACAATCATGGGTCTTGAGCCCATAAAGTTTGCAGTCATTCATGTGACTTGCATGTTGGAGTAATAACCATCTGGCAACCTCAACTCAGATAGTCTTTTAGAAATTTTTTTTTACTTTTTGACAACATATGTGGTACATTTTATAACCAGAGTCAACATCTTTATTCGGATGCATGACTTTCCCATTCCATGTGTTTTAAATCCTCACGAAACTTTAAGCCATCATTTGTTTTGCCTTTAATATTCAATGAAGTTGCCTATTATACTCTCGCAAATAATTTTCTCAACGTGCAATAGTAATGACTACAAAAAAGACAAATAGAAGATGTTAAATTCTATAAACAAATTTAAAAGCAAACCAAGCATATATGTTCCAACCAAAAACATAAAAAA
>JANAVB010016515.1:0-282500 GCA_029216955.1 Iris pallida
TATAGATATATATATATAAATATATTATATAGATATATATTTATAGATATATAATATATATATACACAAATACGTATATATTGGTATATACAAATACGTATATATATGAATATTTATATATATACAAGTATATAATATTATATATATATACGTATTTGTATATACCAATATATATAGTTTGTGTATATATATAGATATATATATATATATATATAAAATATATATATATATATATAATATATATATATATATATATATATATATATATATATATATATATATATTATATTTACACACAGATAACAAATAATAATAAATAGTATTATCTTATAATAACCCAATGATATGATAATAAATAATAAAATATTAGTAATAATAATAATAATAATAATAATAATAATAATAATAATAATAATAATAATAATATAATAATAATAATAATAATATAATAATTAATAACGAAGTTCGATAACAAACAAAGTCGTATATACAAAAATCTCCAAAATATACGAGGGCCTATTTTATACAAAAAGTCAATGTATAATACTAATAGTAATATTCATAATATTTATTTACAAATACTAGAAAATATTCATTTAAGTCGTTAAACGGAATACGACACCCTGATACCAAAAATACATCAGCGCGATGTTATTGGCCGTACCCCATGACTACATGGGCTTGGACTTGCTTGGGTCCTATCTAGACTAATTTGGTACAACCGGGTTCCCTAACGCTCAATAATATAACTAATAAATAATTAAGTATTCAGTTTAGGGTTAAGTCGCAACTTGGCCTGGTTTTCCTAGTTAGGACATCACTATGGCTCGGCCTTCCCTACCGGGACTAATACACTAGCCAAAGCACGCCATGGCACTATCCGTGCCACGATTTCTAATTATCGAGTTCTCCAAAACTCAATCATGGCTAAAATCATCTACCGTAATAATTAATTAAATAATTATTTATAAATCCTAAAAATTTTACCATTTCATTTAAATAAGTAAATAAAATATATTATTAGAATTCCTGGAAAAGGGCTACAAATCTACCCACCTTAAAATAATTTCGTCCTCGAAATTTAGAGGAAGAGTCCATCCGCTATGATCGAAGACGGCTTCCATTAGCTATCATTTGTTCTCATGGTCACTTCGTACTACAAATCCTCGAAATTTCTACCCACCTTTGGTCACACTACTCCCTCAAAGCTATGTCACTAAAAACTTTATAATCTACCCGCTAATTGCTAACATTGCTACCAGTAGATATCTACTATTTATGGCCTCTATAATCCTCCTCTATCTACCAAACAACCCAAATCTAACAAACAATAAATTTACACAAGTAGCTAAAAATGTTGGTAAATTGAATAAGCATGACCATACGTCGCTCTACAATAGGAGGGACATGAAGATAAGGATGAACAATCGAAGGCAAATATGAAGTTTCAAGAGCGATAGAGAGTATCCAAAGATGCAGACAGAAAGAAAGTTTATGAGCCATAGACCTATTTGCTAGTTTGGGCTACTCTAGTCCAGTCACTTGCTTAGTCTAAGAACCGTTCGTTCTTTACAGGGTATTGCAACCCATGCAATGCAGAAGTTCCGTTCTCGAAATTCTAAACAGTTTCCATAATAGAACAAAAATTGGAGAAATCAAGATTGTGATCATTTCCGTGGTTATTTAAACGCACAAGCAAAGAATATAAATACAATACAAAATCGTATCGCGACTTCCAGGTAGACGGGATAAGGGTTACGAATGACTTCACATTCTAAGAAGGGAAGACAACATAATGGGTATCGGTACCTATTTCAAAAAGTTTAGTTTTATAGTACAACTATGGTGGTATGCATGAATGGATATTACTGGGTCTTAATGGGTTCCCCAATTGGACATCAGTCGTCGGTTGGATGAACCTTGGACTTCAATCTATATTGACTGGACAAAATCCAATGATAAAACTATTTCTACTCGGTTAGGGTAACATAGAACAAGTTTTCACCCAAGTGGTTGAGCTAGATGCAGTCGGATTGGTTAGCTAGGTCTCTAGAGCCCTGAAGGTGTGCTTCTGTGACTTTTGTGTTTAAGTAGCATGAGAAGACACTAATGAGGGGCACGCTAATAACTATGTGCGTAGTGGCTTCGAGTAGATCACCACCATATATTGGGTCGAAAGGTTCGAGACGAAAAAAGTCGGAAAGCATACCGATATTATGGTAAGGGTCATAGCTAATCCTTTTGTCCTGAAAGTTGTACCATAAAAATAGAGTATAAGGGGACGTGTTTGAGTGGGACATGATATACCTAGATGAAGGTGGACTCGTCTAGATCTTGCATATGAATTTTGTTGGAAGGTAGCAACTGGCCTCGTGCTCTGAATATTAATGACACGGTCGGGGACACAAAATGATCTAAATGAAAAGTGGGAGTCCAAGGGTACTAATCATCATCCTATGGAAGTTATTCTAATCAATCGAAAACCCTCGTATATCCCAAAAATTTTAGGAGGCTTACAGTCTACCCACCTTAGAAGCCAGGATATGGTTTTAGGAATAATGAGACTAGAAGAATTCCAAAAGTTCGGGTATTGTACCTCGACTCTTGTGAATAAAGATTATGGCACAGCATATGGAATACGGTAGTTATAAGTCAATTCAAGGGTCGTTCCTCCATAATTGAAAAACGAGTGTGTACAATGACACATGGTTGATAAAATAGAATGATCTACTCGTTCATAGTATACAAGGGTTATCGACGGGGTAACCAGCTCTAAGGCATATCTCCTATGAAAAGATTTCTAACAACTGAGCCATGAGTTTCTATTTGTGTTAAGCCTGCCCGACCATTGTCCCAAGAGTTCTAGGGGTGTGGGCTTAAGGGTTGCTAGTTAAAGCAAGCTTCAAGCAATAAATTAGAGACTCACAACAATTGGTTTCTTGAGGAGTGGTAGTCTCCTAGGTTGGCAGTCGACTAAGGGTAAAACCCTAATCATTTTCGAATTCAGATGATTTAAAAGTCCCAATAGTAGTTTGAGGGTCGAGAGAGAATGAGTAACTCAAGGCAAGGTTCTAGTCACATGGCTAGCAGATGACAGCTACACTTGTATATACAACTAACATAGCCATGGGAATACTCCGTATCTCTCTACCAATCACGAGTTTTCGTCTTTCCAAATCGGCGAAAGACAAAAACAATAAAGAATTCAAGAAAGATGTTACTGAATACAATTTCGTGATTCAAGGGCGAACATATAATTCAAGAGGAATTGTCAATGCAGTCGCGGATGAGATCTTAGAGACACCTACATCTCAATCCACGTAGGGTAATTAAATAAAGTGCGAACTAAATGCATCAGGATTGATCAGACCATAATACGCTGATTCTGATTAGACAATATGTTAGTGGGCGTCCCCAATAAACATATGTCTTGAATCAAGCTCAATAAATGAGTAAGCTTGCAAAAACTAGGCTGTAATAGCAACGTTGGTCAAGATAGTCAAGATACAAGTACGCAAAATTTTTGAAAGAAGGCACAAATAGTTCGAGTTTTGTGAGAATCAAACCTTACCCGGTGTTCTTGCTTATACAGTCTTCCTACTATCTTCTGATCCACAAGGACTTGGTCGACTAATGGGTTATGGTCAATCTAAATTCCATATTCTAGGTAACCCTATTAGTGTCAGTCGATAACCTCGTCAATAGGTCACAAGGACCACAGAATACTAGATCGGGAGACGTGCTATCCAACTTACAAAACTTCCACCAATATTGGCTTCGGATCTTATGGAACACACAGGGCACTGTCCTATCCTCTATAGTATCCTTAATTTGTAATCACGTCTGAAGTCATTTCACCGAGGACTATGCTTCGCCCGTAAAATCGGGCTGTGGTAATCCTTGGTTTCGTAACTCAAATATGATACAAATCGAACATTACTTAACTCTATCCAATATTAGCTCAAGGATAACTACGATCAAGAGTGGACCACTAGTCTTATCTCTAGCAAATTCTATAACCGATATTTTCCTAATCTCCTTTCAACTCTAGGGGTCGTGTCTCGCCAGTGCGCTGCTGGCTGCAGTGAATCCCTAGTCTCCAAAATTTAAATAAATGACGACAGTGCGCTGCTGTCCTGCCAGTATAAGTTAACTAACATTCTCGTAACTATATCTGTAAATAAATCCCTGAGCTTTTAGAGATTCAAACAAGTTGACTATGAAATAAGGCATAAATATTTGCCCTATCAACCCTTAAAATAAAAGGTTGAGCGGGGAGGAAATAACTGAAGACAAAAAGATATACAAACATTCTAATGTCTATTCCATGTGTATTCAAACATCGAGGAAAACTTTGAACCGAAACTAACTCGAGGTCCGTACGGGGATAACAATAATCAGAATTTATACAAAATATTAATTCCTAGGGCAAATAGAAGTAAATAGACAGTTCGACTAAGATATGAGGATGATATCTAAGAGGTAAAGAGAAGGATCTGCCAAATTCATCAAGGTTAGATCATAAATTATATGAAGCCCTGTCTCACCAAGTGAATAATCTATCCACTTTGGATCGTGTCGTCATATCGAGAGATAATAGTGTACCTATGGGAATCTGACAAACAATCAATATTAATAACTCCTCATCTAAATTGTATGGCCTAGACTACCCATCGGTCAATTTGTATAAGGGACTCTTAGTCCTAGTCATTCTCTTAAATTAAATTAATCCTTGTTCGTGAATGAGCATGTTCTAGTCGCAGGCTCGCAATAGTACAACTAACTTAAGTACCATCACGAGTTCGCATGATTTGTGAAAACAGACCTGCATGGGCCACCACAAAACTTGTCACGACCCGCACCCATTTTTTTTAAACGGATACGAGACGTGTCCAAGCCAGCCTACGCCGCAGTGTCGGCGGTAGTACGCTGTCACGGCCATGAAGATCCAAAATCACAAATAATGCTCATTCATAAAATTAATTTAATTTATGATGATCACAAGTTTTACATTTTGCAGAAAATATAAACTTGTACATATAAAAGAATAACTACAACTCCACTATCTAACTAGTCTATAGAATTTTGTCTGCAAGTATTCCCGTCTCTCCCCAAGCTAAGTGAATCCAAGGCTAACCTGAAAATGTTGGTTTCCAGTCAGGAATGGAACGAGCACAATCCACTGAATGCAATTTCAAATAAAGAAAATGACTATACAACAGAGGTTAGACATCAATTACATGTTTTTTGAAAATAAACAGAAAATATGGAAAACCAATAGCAAATAAATAGACACAAAATACTTTCCCCAACTGTTAGAAGTACCTTTGATATGTGATCGGTCTGGGGTACTACACCGCATGGTCTACGAGGTCTACTTGCATGAAAAATAAACACGGGCTACACTACTTGCAGAAAATAAACACGGGCTACACTACTTGCAGAAAATAAACACGGGCTACACTACTTGCAGAAAATAAACACGGGCTACACTACTTACAGAAAATAAATACGGGCTACACTACTTACAGAAAATAAAAACGGGCTACAAGGTCTAGTGCATGAAAATAAACACGGTCTACGGTCGGATCACACATCCTTGGTACTTCTCATTCCCGACTCAACAATTTATAATAGAGTATAAAAATCACATAACCAATGACTAATCAATAAAATATAGTAAAGATCAATATCGAAATACAGACACTAAACTGTACTCGCCTGTGGTCCTCTGCTGGTGAAACCGACAGTCTGAACTACTCAATGTGCCACAATAGTCAAAACCCGTACAACAGTCCCCGGATGCTGAAATAGACAATACCAATGATCTCAGAATAGTCAAATTAGCTAGGATTGCCTGTCCTTAAACCCAATTCTAGATACAGGAGCAAAACGGTAATTTCGGGCCAAAATGGTGTCCGCCGTTGGACCCGCTTTGCACCGAAAAACGTGCCAGAGTCAACGATCTCTAAAGTCATCAAACTACATGTCTACGAATCTAGTTTTTCGATACGAACCCAACCGTATGTCCAAAGTTGGATTCCGGCGGGCCGTGCACAAAATCGCCCGTTGAGTGGGACCGTGGGACCCGCAAAACGATGATTTTATCAACGGTCTCAGAATCGGACCAAACTTGGCATACAAGACCAGAAAAATGATACGGTTCTGCTGGTGCAAGTTTCGTTTCGATCTGACGAGCGTGCACAAAGTAATTGAGAAATTTGTAAAGTGCACGATACGGTAAATTTTGACGGATACGCATCAAATTCGTCGCGTACACGCGACCAATTTGAATTCCGCCAAAGCCCATACGACCACGAAGCCATTATGCAGCTTTCGATGCTTTCGGTTTGCGACCACGTCGCCCGGATTGGCGGGACGCACGTCGTATTGAGAGTTTTTTTTAATATTTTAATATTTTAAAACAGATTTTCTTCAAACTTCGGAATCGAATAACTTTCTACCCTCTTGATGAAATCTGATTCTACAAGAAGGGTTACGAGACCCTATAGGTTGTTTAGGACTGCCTTCAGATAGTTTTCGAAATCCCCTACTGTTTAGTTCAGAAAATCCCCGCCCAAGTTTGGTCGAGAGACTGCTATAAATTCTGTTTTGGAACAGATTTTTTTTCCGAACTTCCAATCAACTTTCCGAACAATCTAGCATTTTATAAATCAATCTACTTGAAGGGAAATCAAGAGGGTTAGGTTCTCTACTTACCCGAGAAAGCGGTTCGCAAAACGAGCGAACAAGGAGGTGGAAATCTGTGCTCGAACACGCGTTGATCACTGCGCTGCCACTACTGCTGTTCGGTTCAGTCTTGCCGCGCGCGCGTCTCGTCCGGCCAGCGGCGGTGGTTCCCCGGCGGCACGCGGCCGCTGGGTGGCTCGTCCAGGGTTGGGGTCGGCGTACGTGTGGGTTAGGGTTTTGATTTCTCTCGATCGATCTCTCTGGAGCATATATATATATAGAGGCGAGTTCGGCAGCTCGGGTTGCACTGGGAACCCAGGTGCGCGGGTTTGGAGAAACCTGTTGGGTTTGTTATTGCTTGGTTGCAGCCATTGGGTTGGCTGCTCCGTTTGGGCCGGGCTGGGATTCTCCTCTTTTTTTCTTTTTTTTTCCTTTTTCTATCACTCTTTTCATTAACATTATATACATATATATGTATGAATACACACACACGCGTATATCTATATATATATATATATATATATATATATATATGTAACATACACATACGTACATACGTATTTTACATTCCTACACACCCATATATATATATTTAGAATTTATATATATCTATACATATCTAATACTATATCTTTCTCCATTCGTATAAACGCATATTTATATATATACAAATACGTATATATATATATATATATATATTTTTATATATATATATATATATATATATATATATATATATATATATATATATATATATATATATATATATATATATATATATATATATATATATATATTTTATATATATATATATATTTATATATATATATATATATATATATATATATATATATATATATATATATATATATATATATATATATATATTTTATATATATATATATATATATATATATATATATATATATGTATATATATATATATATATATGAATATTTATATATATACAAATACATATATTATATATATATATATATATATATATATATATATATATATATATATATATATATATATATATATATATATATATATATATATATATATATATTTACACACAGATAACAAATAATAATAAAATAGTATTATCTTATAATAACCCCAATGATATTGATAATAAAATAATAAAATATTAATAACAAGAATAATAATAATAATAATAATAATAATAACAATTAATAACGAAGTTCGATAAACCAAATAAAGTCGTATATACCAAAAATCTCCAAAATATACGAGGGCCTATTTTATACAAAAAGTCACTGTATAATACTAATAGTAATATTCATAATATTTATTTACAAATACTAGAAAATATTCATTTAAGTCGTTAAACAGAATACGACACCCTGATACCAAAAATACATCAACACGATGTTATTGGTCGTACCCCATGACTACATGGGCTTGGGCTTGCTTGGGTCCTATCTAGACTAATTTGGTACAACCGGGTTCCCTAACGCTCAATAATATAACTAATAAATAATTAAGTATTCGGTTTAGGGTTAAGTCGCAACTTGGCCTGGTTTTCCTAGTTAGGACATCACTATGGCTCGGCCTTCCCTACCGGGGCTAATATACTAGCCAAAGCACGCCATGGCACTATCCGTGCCACGATTTCTAATTACCGAGTTCTCCAAAACTCAATCATGGCTAAAATCATCTACCGTAATAATTAATTAAATAATTATTTATAAATCCTAAATTTTTTACCATTTTATTTAAATAAATAAATAAAATATATTATCAGAATTCCTGGAAGAGGGGCTACACTCTCTCTGAAACATAAAAGGCATACCAAGTGGCTTACAACATGGAATGATTCATGGCGATGTTCCAATACATTATGTCCTGTATATGGTGCTCCAGCTCCTTGCAACGCTCAAAGGCTCGAGAGATAGCTCCGCGCCTTAGCACGTTCGAGGGAAGCTCCGCACCCGCCGACGTTTCCTGCTTCCTGCAAGCAGACTGTGGGGTTATCAGTACATTGTTATGCACTGGTGGGGAGGCTAGCTCGCCCACAATGCTATCATTACCAAACACGTTCCATTCACTTTTGTGCATCTCTATCATTCATTGTCTTTCTAATCTTGCCTTAGGATCAATTTTATGGCATATGTCATAACCTATCCCGTGTTGCCAAATTCAAGTGTCGCATGGAAATACATGCACGACTTACCCATACTTACCGTCCGGCCTTCCCTGTCCAACATAAACCAAGTTAGTCAACAACTCATATGAAATAACTTAACGTAGTTCATGAAAGCATTCAATGTAAAGTGCGTGTCCTTGCCTCGGGTTCTATCATGTCGTAGGCACGTTTTCTAACTCGTTTACTCGAAGTACTCCTTATCATTTTGTGTGTTATATTCAAGCCTATTCAGAAAGTGCTTTGTACAGTTACTTAGACTACTTTGATTTCAATGCAAGGACTTGCATGTGGATTGCCACCAGCAAAGCCCACTTAAATCTATATGTACCGGTCGCTGGCATCACAAGCCATTTTGGACACTTCCAAGCCGTGGTATTTCTCAACTAGCGTAGGGTGAGGACTGGCACACACCCCGTTAGTCTCTTGAAATACTCCTGTACTTACGTCCCCCGGGTGGCCGAGTCTGCACCCAGGCAGTCCGTAAGCCATGACTTTGATCCCGCCTAGACCGGCCACGATCCTCCCTTTGATCATACTGCGGAATCCGTATCACCCGTGCACGGGTCCGTCCACGACCATTTCATATTTTATCGTCATAGGCTAACCCTTAGCCACAATTCGTTATCGACCAGGTTGGCGTCCGTACAGCGCGGGTAGCGAGCCCCGTTGCACGTGCCCGTCACACCTGTCGCTAACCATTCCTTTCCTTCTTATCTTTTATTCATTCTTTCATTTCTTTCTTTCATTTGTTCATACATTCATTCATTTTTCACGTATTCATTCATTCACACGTTGATTCATTTATTCACTTATTCATTCTTTCTTTTATTCATACATTATGCAACTCTCCGAGATCGACATGTAAACGGCTATAGGTAATCTGGCACATCACACACTCGACCGGGTGTGAGATGGCTATCATTCCAGTTTGATTCCAGCATGTGGGGTGATTCCATAATTGGGGTATGTCTACATGTCTTACTCAAGTATTTTCCCTCCCAGCAAGTACAAGTGAATCCAGAATACGACACAAGAATCGATATGAGTCCAGCCAAACATGATGATACAAACAATGATTCCAGAATGATTCCAGTAATAGAGGCCAGACAATATGGTATGTGTGTCGCATACATGAATCCAGAATATCCATACGTATTGTAACAGAGAATCACATACAACTAACTAGAACTGAAGTACAGTAATTGACAAGTAATGAAAGAACTATCAGAGAATGTACTCGCCTGATACCCTGTACAACTGATGAAAATAAATATCTTTACCGGAGTCACAATGTCCTAAATTGAGCAGTATGGATTATGACATGTTCAATACAAGGAAAATGAAAGTTACAATACAAACTACATGATTTCTAGGTCAAACTAGGTTAAAGTCAAACTTAGGTCAACCATGGTCAACACTCTAGTCAACTAGGTCCATCAGTCAAGTCTCACTAGGCCTAACCAAGCCTAGGCTAGCAAACACACACCATCACAAGTCATAGAGGACACATATTACATATATATACATGCTTACATTACATTCATATATTTGAACTTGCATTCATTCAATCATAGGCATATTTACATAGATGATTGCATTTCTAAATTCATTCATGCATTCATTTCTTAACATATATGCATTACATTTGATTATTAGTTCATGACATTTATGCATACATATATATATCTATCACATATGTTATCTAAACATGCATAATACATTCATCCTGTAACACCCAGTTTTCTAAAATGAGGGTAATTTTAAAATTTTGTAATTTTAATCATTTATTGATTTGACATTTAAATCATGATATGATTTTTGGTAATTTTTAAATTATTTTAAAACTATTTAAAATCATGACTTGTGATTTTGATATTTTACAAGTGAAATCCTAGAGACTGTTTGACCTAGAGCCTAACCATGTGATTATGATGTTTTAATGTCATTTCTGGCCTAATGATATTTTGTATTTGACCTCTTGAATTATTTTGATATTTATTGCGTATGTGATTGTTGATTTTGACCTTTGATAGGTGTGATTTTGTGATGGTTTTGTGTCCGTAGCGGACACGTATCAGTTTTTATTTAAAAATGTTTGATGTGTCTCAAAGAGATTTTTTTATTGTTGATTTTTTTTGAAAAGTAGTTGAATGAGATTGTTTTCTGTATGTGTTTCCTGTGATTACTTTGTTTTAATTTTGAGGACGAATTTTTTTTAAGGTGGATAGATTTGTCACCCCCAGTTTTCAGAAATAGGGGTATTTTTGTCATTTTACATTTTTGAATATTTTTGAAATTTATTTTATTATTTATGATATTATTTTGGGGTTAAAATTTATTTTATTATTTATGATATTGTTTTGGGGTTATTTGAGTCGGGTTCGAATTTCAACTCAATCCGACTTGAAACGGGAACCCAGGGGGTAGTTTGACTCTAGTGGGACCCACACACTAGTTAGGTATGGCCCATATGTTATTAATTTTAGTCCATATGATATTAATTTTAGTTAGTAGTTAGACTAATTATTTATGGATAGGTTTAGTTTAATTAGAGACTTAAAACTAGACTAAATTGACCTCAACCTTTAACCCATTCCTAATTTAAATCAAATAGATTAGTGGAGGGCATTTTGGACATTCAAATAAGGGACACCTCACCCTTTTTGGGCAGCCATCTATGGGGGGGATAAGGAGTGAGTCACTCCTTCATTCATTTGTTTTCATCCACTTTCTCTCTCTTGTTCTTCTCCAAATTAATTTAGAGATGAACCTCCATTGATTTCATCTCCAAATTCATCATTTCTTCCATCAAATCTTCTTCATTTCTCCTCTACTTCGTGGATAGAGGGTGCTAGCCAAGTTTGGGAGGATTCGGAGCTCGTTCGTGTCCTTTTGGAATCTCTACGTGTCGGTGTCGTGTCGGAAGGATTTTCCTTTGAATCTCTCTCCCGGAAGGTATAATCTCTCCTCCAATCCATCCCTACATGCATATAGAAATATTTTGAACCCATAGGAATGACCCCCATGGTTGTATCTCCATTTGTGTCTATTTCGTGTCCATTTGGAGGTCATAGGAGTGTCCTTTGTGTTGTGGTTGTGTCCATGTGGGAAAACCCTAAATTTGGACACACTATATGTTGTTGTTATGCATGAATGAATTATTACATGTTTAATCTCATATTTTTGTATTGGAGATGTGTTCTATAGTGTCTCATATATATATATATATATTAGTGTAGAGAGTGAGTTTTTGATATATTATGTTATATACTTGTGTTTCTTTTGTCTCAAACTACCTAAATTCGTCATAATATTTATCCACGTTTTTAGTAGTAATAGCAACTTAGAAATGTCATAACTTTTAGCTTAAAACTCCGATTTATCTTCCGTTTTTTTAAAAGAACCGTATCGAAGTTAGCTTTCCAAATATATATTTTAAAAAGCTAAATTCATTCTGGAACTTTCTGTAAAATTATTTGAGTGTCAGCTATACGAAAGACGAACGTGTTTCGGTATTTTTGCGATTTCGGGAGCTTTCGGACACAAAAAGCGATCCGTTTAAAGTTTCGGAAAGCTAACACAAAGATCTATAACATATTTGAATCCTAAAATTTAGTGAATGCCCAATTGGTATAGTATTGATTTTAAGTAGAAGAGTGACTATACGATATATGCATTTTTTGTAACCTATGAGCCTATGTAGTATGGATATTAAATGAATATAGAGTATGTAATGCATGATATGTTAGATGAATGAAATAATATATATATATATGATATATATTCTCTTTACATTAATGTATATATATGGTTGAATGCAAGCATGTAGGAATGCAATTAATATAATGCATATGAGCAATGTATGAATGAAAGAATGATATACAATATATGCATGAAAGTATATAATGAATGCTAGATATGAATGCAAGATATATATATAATGATAGATATGAATGCATATTGTATAAATATTGTAATGCAATATAAAATGATAACATGTATGGTAATGTAGAGTATATGATGCAAGCATGAATGAATGGAGGAAATACATGTATATAGGTAATATAGAATGTAATATATGAATGCAAGCATGCAAGATAATGTATTGTATCCATATATGATGTATTCAACTTAAAGATAATGTAATATATGAAAGGAATGATAATATATAATATGATATGTAGGGTAATGCAAGGTATGAAATATATAATGTGTGCATGTTTGTATGTCTCTATGTTAATGTATGAAATGATATGAATATACAATATATGCATATGTATAAAATATGTAGGTAATGCATAGATGCATGAATGAAATAAATGTTTGCAATATGTTAATATAAATACAAGTATCTAATATGCATGGATGTAAGTATAATATAATACAAGTATACATGTATGTATCATGTAAATATAATATACATGATATGTATATATGCATGTATACAAGGTAAGTATGAATGCATGTATTTCTATAAACTGAGTTAACCTATAACCTTTTACACACATTCATTCATACACCCTTTGACATCATGTATCCCATGTCACATACACCTACCTATCACTAAATTTTAGAACATTAACACATATCCTTTCACACACATGCCAAACACACATATACTCACTTACTCTTTTACCTCTCTTTCTCTATCTATATATATGTATGTGCCTATATATATATATATCTTTCATATATATATCTATATATATGAATATGTGAATGTGAAAAATATATATACATTATATGACTAAGTTTGTGTGCCTTGTTAGCTTATGGTTTAGTTTTGTGCTTGGTTTAGCAAGTGACATAGGCTATGAGTTAGTAGCTATCTTGGATACTTGATTTGCATATACTTAGTTTGTTTGGACCTAGAATAACTTGTTTGACCTAATTTAGACTTGTTAGACCTAGTTTGACCATAGTTGACCTAGGTTTGACTTTCAGGGTTGACCAAGTTGACCAAGAGTTGACTTTGGTCTAGATGGACCTAGAATCATGTATAATGCATAGTAGAACTTCATATTGCCATTTTGGACTTGTTGTGACTTGTGCTGTTCTAAATAGGAGCCAGACACCTCTCCTCGGACAGTATATTTCCTTTGGACATTCAGATAGCAGGCGAGTACATTCTCTGATCTTTTTATACCTGTCTGGACTATATTCTTGCTCTAGATTACTCTACATGATGCTGACACGTATCTTCACGGATTAGTACTATATAGATCCTTTCCTGAGATGTTATCCCTCTACGGGTGCATCGGGTAGTTTATGTTCATGTACTTTATCATGTGCATCAGGTACTCCTTGTACTCGTACTAGTTCATGTTTTTACATGTTCTCATGTGCTTTCATGTGCTTCATGTGCTTTCATGTGCTTATCATGTGCCTCATGTACTACTCATTACATGAGTTCACGTATCTTAGCTATATTCATGTGCTTATAACGTAACTTGAATGGATCCTTGTGTATTGATTGGGGCGGGATGAGTAGAATTGGTTATGTGAACACTATTCCCAGTAGCTGTATTCATGTGCCTCGTTATTTGTATTCATGTGCCCCTAAGCCGTTTACATAACCATATTGTGCTCTAAATCACGTAGCCACTTACAGTCTCTACTATTATGTATTTACTTTCAGTTACAAAATATCTCCTATTTACTCGTACTTCCATTCAACACTTCCTGTATTTTACTCTATTGCATGATTTATACTCCTAACCTGCTATGAACTGTTTGAGAGATATATGCTCGCTCCCGTCCTGACTGGACCTGTTGATAAATTTTACAGATAGCTTGGAGGTTATTGCTAGCCTAGAGGAGACACAGTAGAGGTCGGAGTAGATAGCTAGAGTTTCTCCTTTATTTTCAGTTGTCTTGAGTTGTATTATGGATTACTGTATTTGAGCTTTGAGATGTATTTTTGGGTTTGTGTATCTTAGACACTTAGACTTCTATCTACTGTATCTCTTTTGGATTTCATGTTTTGTCTATTTTCCATTATGCTCTACCTTAGATGTGATTGAATTTACATTCTGCTATGTCACCCCCATTCGGGGAGTATAAACTGTTTAGCCTTATACTGTTAGATGCATGCGACCTAGGACAGCGTTCTACCGCCGACACTGCGGCGTAGGCTGGACGTACCCACGTCTCGTGCCCTAACTCTAGGGTGCGGGTCGTGACACGTTTTTAGTGGTGGCCTATGCAGGTCGAGTTTATGTAGTGGAATTCGAACTAGAGTACCACTACAGCCTGCAGTAGAATTATGATATATTTTTGAAGGTACTCAATCACAGTTAGGATTTCTTCAGAGATTCCTGGGACGACCCTTGAGAATCTTATTTTAACTTCGATTTGAAAAACTCTTCTTCCCTTGATTTGATTTATCTTTACTTTCTGTTGTTGAACTTGATTTTGATGATGATTGTGGAGTTTTGAATCTTGATGTTAGCTGTTGCATCCGAGTTTGTATTTATATGATTTGATGGATTATTTTTCAGTTTTGAATCTTGATGTTCGTTGATAAATTTGATTTTTGGGTATCTATTGTTGATTTAATTTAATTT
This sequence comes from Iris pallida, assembly GCA_029216955.1. Lineage (NCBI taxonomy): Eukaryota > Viridiplantae > Streptophyta > Magnoliopsida > Asparagales > Iridaceae > Iris > Iris pallida. Next base: position 15,430 of record JANAVB010016515.1, read on the forward strand.
TTGTCAAGATGAAATCATATGGGCTAGGTCATCTAAGTTATGGAATCTAGTCTTCTACAGTCACATTAGCCAGCATGGTGAGGACATATAGTCTGATTTTGGATATATTTCTCGGGTGTGGGAATTTAAGGTTTTCGCAGCCAAGCTAGCGGCATCGCAAAAATTTTAAATACCATGATTCTAGAGGTATGTGCCTAAGTCGAGGACTCTGTGATTATCGTAGTCTTGCTTACTAGTATGACGAGGATTTAGAGTACCATAATTTTGGATAGACGCATATGATTATCAGATTGTATCTTAAATATTTTTGAACATATTTTCTCTATTTTTGTTCCAGTCCTTCAAAAAATATATATTATTTGTTTGTTTTGTTTTGCTTCTTATTATTTAACTTAGGAGTAGGTTTAGTTGTTTTTATAAACTCTTGTGTAACTTCTTGCTATGAGTTTCTTCTTAATACAATGAACCGATGATTTTGCTAGACCTTATATTATAATTGATATTATAGTTTTGGGTTTCAAAATGGTTCCTTCTTTTAAACAGATAAGCAGAACAGATTCTATTATCATTTCTTTTCCTGCCAATATTTTTATTTTCATCAATCTTTGTCTTATATAACTGTCATGATTACATTAATTCCCTGTCTCTTATCTAATTCTGTCAGCTATACCTTGAAAACTCTTGAATCTTCATATCATTTTACCTGAGACATGTTGAGGAAGTGACGTAAATCATCTAGTTCGGAAATGACGTAATTGGTTATCATAGGATGACTTTGTAGGAATTAGAATGTTGGATGTCAAATATGAAAAATTTGATAGGGAGATGTGGTAAAGGTTTAGAATGAAATCGAGTGATAAATGTTATCAATTTAGAAACAATCGCAAATTTTTTTGGTTATGAGTAATTCATGGATGTATTTCAAAAAAAAACTAATGAGGATATCAGAGGTCAACATAGTTTTGAGAACTTAGAAAATCTTGGTTATTGATTCTTGGAAACTATTACAAGGCTATGTAGAAATTTAGAGATGGAAAGGAGAATTTAATTGTATTCAATGATTATGCAAAATTGAACTAGATATTGTAAGAGGGTGACTAAAGACAGAGAGAACACAAGGAGTTTAAGTTATAGGAATTATTTTTAGATGATTGGAGAAAATTGTAGAATTAAAAAGGATAATATTTGAAGGTGAACGTTGAAGAAAATATGAAGGTTGATTTATAAACAAGAATAATTGTATGACATAGTGGTATTAGAATTGAGAGAATACGAGACTTGACTTAAACAAGTACAAGGATTTCATAAACTGGATTTAGAGGTTTCGGATCTAATTTAGAACGAGGTGAAGGAATTTGGAAATTTGATTAAATGAATAAGTGTTGATACCAAATTAAGAGGGGTATGCTTCGTGGAAAATGTTTTAGAAGTTTGGAATTTTGTCTATGGTGATCATGGTAAAAGTTTAGATGACTGAAGGTTATAAAATTTTTGAGGTAGTCATATAACGGTTGATTTTTATATTGAATTTGTGAGAAATTATGATTTGGCAATGGTAAACTGATAGTTTCAGAGAGAGATGATTAACTGACTTTCGAATGAAATCTTTCTTATTTTTCTCTAAAAAAAGGGGTTTTCAATATCATTGAATCCTAGTTTCCTTAATCACGACCAAAACGACTTCGCTTATCTTTTCTTATCTTGGATTGTACTCAATTGAATTAAATTTGATTATGACCTGAATATCTATCCTTGTATGCTCGTTCTCAGATTTTGTTGAACTGTCCTCCATATTGTCCAAATTTTGATTTCCCCAATTTGATCAACTTAGATCGTATCGAGACTAAATATTCTTAATATATATTGTGATTGGATTTCCATGTAATTGACTTTCATTCTTTAACTTTTGATTTTGATTTTCTTGAATAGTACCCCTTATTAGATAAATGGTAGTTAACTTTATTTTATCTTGATAAGTACCAGTTTTCATATAGGATGGTAGATTGTCTTACAGTCTTGATGAATGTTATTTATGTATCTTTTCTAGTTTAGTACCCTAGATTGCTTGTGTGTTTTGATACCCTATGACCGTTTTGGTTTAGCATGACTAGTATACCTAGATGAGACTTTCACTACCACCATATGCCATGACCCTGTTTGTCATCATTTTAAATCGTATGATTGTTTAAGTTCTGAGACTTTGATTGTGGGAGGGTTTGACCTAGAAGGAGTATGGATATTTTAATTTCGAGGACGAAATTTTTCTAAGATGGGTAGACTTGTAACACCCAGTTTTCTAAAATGAGGATAATTTTGAAATTTTGTAATTTTAATCATTTATTGATTTGACATTTAAATCATGATATAATTTTTGGTAATTTTTAAATTATTTTAAAACTATTTAAAATTATGACTTGTGATTTTGATATTTTACTAGTGAAATCCTAGAGACTGTTTGACCTAGAGCCTAACCATGTGATTATGATATTTTAATGTCATTTCTGGCCTAAGGATATTTTGTATTTGACCTCTTTGAATTATTTTGATATTTATTGCGTTGGTAATTGTTGATTTTGACCTTTGATAGGTGTGATTTTGTGATGGTTTTGTGTCCGTAGCGGACACGTATCAGTTTTTATTTATAAATGTTTGATGTGCCTCAAAGAGATTTTTTTATTGCTGATTTTTTTGAAAAGTAGTTGAATGAGATTGTTTTCTGCATGTGTTTCCTGTGATTACTTTGTTTTAATTTCGAGGACGAAAATTTTTTAAGGTGGATAGATTTGTCACCCCCAGTTTTCAGAAATTGGGATATTTTTGTCATTTTACATTTTTGAATATTTTTGAAATTTATTTTATTATTTATGATATTATTTTGGGTTTAAAATTTATTTTATTATTTATGATATTATTTTGGGGTTATTTGAGTCGGTTCGAATTTCAACTCAATCCGACTTGAAACGGGGACCCGGGGGGTAGTTTGACTCTAGTGAGACCCACACACTAGTTAAGCATGGCCCACATGTTATTAATTTTAGTCCACATGATATTAATTTTAGTTAGTAGTTAGACTAATTATTTATGGATAGGTTTAGTATAATTAGAGACTTAAAACTAGACTAAATTGACCTCAACCTTTAACCCATTCCTAATTTAAATCAAATAGATTAGTGGAGGGCATTTTGGACATTCAAATAGGGGACATCTCACCCTTTTTGGGAGCCATTTATGGGGGGGATAAGGAGTGAGTCACTCATTCATTCATTTGTTTTCATACACTTTCTCTCTCTTGTTCTTCTCCAAATTAATTTAGAGATGAACCTTCATTGATTTCATCTCCAAATCCATCATTTATTCCATCAAATCTTCTTCATTTCTCCTCTACTTCATAGATAGAGGGTGCTAGCCAAGTTTGGGAGGATTCGGAGCTCTTCGTGTCCTTTTGGAATCTCTACGTGTCGGTGTCGTGTCGGAAGGATTTTCCTTTGAATCTCTCTCCCGGAAGGTATAATCTCTCCTCTAATCCATCCCTACATGCATATAGAAATAATTTGAACCCATAGGAATGACCCCCATGGTTGTATCTCCATTTGTGTCCATTTCGTGTCCATTTGGAGGTCATAGGAGTGTCCTTTGTGTTGTGGTTGTGTCCATGTGGGAAAACCCCAAATTTGGACACACTATGTGTTGTTGTTATGTATGAATGAATTATTACATGTTTAATCTCATATTTTTGTATTGGAGATGTGTTCTATAGTGTCTCATATATATATATTAGTGTAGAGAGTGAGTTTTTGATATATTATGTTATATACTTGTGTTTCTTTTGTCTCAAACTACCTAAATTCGTCATAATATTTATCCACGTTTTTAGTAGCAATAGCAACTTAGAAATATCATAACTTTTAGCTTAAAACTTCGATTTATCTCCCGTTTTTTTTAAAAGAACCGTATCGAAGTTAGATTTCCAAATATATATTTTAATAAACTAAATTCATTCTTGAACTTTCTGTAAAATTATTTGAGTGTCAGCTGTACGAAAGACGAATGCGTTTCGGTGTTTTTGCGATTCCGGGAGCTTCCGGACACGAAAATACGATCCGTTTAAAGTTTCGGAAAGCTAACACAAAGATCTATAATATACTTTATTCCTAGAATTTAGTGAATGCCCAATTGGTACAGTATTGATTTTAAGTAGAAGAGTGACTATACGATATATGCATTTTGTGTAACCTATGAGCCTATGTAGTATGGATATTAAATGAATATAGAGTATGTAATGCATGATATGTTAGATGAATGAAATAATATATATATATATGATATATATTCTCTTTACATTTATGTATATATATGGTTGAATGCAAGCATGTAGGAATACAATTAATATAATGCATATGAGCAATGTATGAATGAAAGAATGATATACAATGTATGCATGAAAGTATATAATGAATGCTAGATATGAATGCAAGATATATATGTAATGATAGATATGAATGCATATTGTATAAATATTGTAATGCAATATATAATGATAACATGTATGGTAATGTAGAGTATATGATGCAAGCATGAATGAATGGAGGAAATACATATATATATAGATAATATAGAATATAATATATGAATGCAAGCATGCAAGATAATGTATTGTATCCATATATGATGTATTCAACTTAAAGATAATGTAATATATGAAAGGAATGATAATATATAACATGATATGTAGGGTAATGCAAGGTATGAAATATATGATATGTGCATGTTTGTATGTCTCAATGTTAATGTATGAAATGATATGAATACACTACAACAAAAAACCCTTTTAATGACGCTCGACAGGGAGTTTTAATGACGGCTGATACATAAGCGTTATCAAGTTAAAAAATACCTTTTTTCTATGACGGTTTGGACTAATTTTGGGCTTTTTATAACGTTTAAAACAAAACGTCATTAATACTTTAGAGCGGTGGCAAACTTGTAATTTTTTCACTGTATAAAAGCTAAGTGGGTGGAGAGAAAATTCATTTCTCATCCATTTTCTAAGGAGCAGCATCTCTCCAAATCTCTTCTCCCCCAATTTCCTCAAGAGTTAGGTTAGGGTTTCTGATCGATGGATCTTAGCCGATGTGCGATCTCGACCATATCGGAGGGGTCGTCGGAGGACCTGAAGCCGGTGATGGAGGTCAGCCTCCGCCAGTACGGCGTCTGCGTTCTGAGCGGGAGCGGCACCGTGTCCGACGTCAGCCTCCGCTAGCCCGTCGCCGCGGGAGCGGTCGTGACGCTGCACGGGAGGTTCGAGATTCTGTCGCTCTCGGGCTCGTTCCTGTCCCCGCCGGCCCCGCCGGGGGCCACGAGCCTCACCGTGTTCCTGGCGGGAGGGCAGGGGCAGGTGGTCGAGGGGGCGTCGTCGGGGCGCTGATCGTCGCGGGGCCGGTGATCGTGATCTCCGCTTCGTTCATGAACGTGGAGTACGAGAGGCTACCTCTGGAGGAGGAGGAGGAGGAGCCTGCCGCAGCGGCGGAGCGGGAAGGGGTGCTGCAGATACAGATGCAGGCCGCGGCGGTGCCCGCGTCGAGCGGGGCAAATCCGTTGTCGCCCGATCCCTCATTGGGGCTTCCCTTCTTCAGTCTGCCGGTGGGGATGCCGGTCGATGGCCACGGGTGGCCAGGAAGCACGGCGGAGCGGATGCAGTATTGACGACGACGACGACGAAGAAGATCAAGGTCAGATCATTAATGTGTAACTTTTGAGACTCCATCTTTGTAATTTGTACAATTTCTAATCTCCTGTTTCTTCATGGGAACATGATTAGTGAGCTTTCTTTTTTTCAATAATTATATATGCATTGATGATAAGCTCACTAGCTAATTTAATCTAGCTATCCGGACACTTCAGAAATCAGATATTCACGTGTCCCTCTGTTGTATCGTGTCAGGCACACTCCAGAAATGATACACCCTAAAGTACACTAGGACATGTAGAAATTATTTTGGTGTGAGACCTTTCGTGGCTGTTATGAATGTGTGGCATTAGTATGTACTATAATATTGTAATTGATTATTGAAGAGATTAATATTGCTATCTGAACAAGTTATGGATATGGCAATATATATATATATATATATATATATATATATATATATATATATATATATATATATATATATATATATATATATATATATATATATATATATATTTGGTGAATAACCATGGTTCAACCATTGACATATATCAATTTCAATCAAAACAACTTTCAATTACCTTCCTGACATTGATGTTTAATAAAACGTGACAATCAAGTTGACAATCTGTCGTTGGCATGAAGTAATCTCAATCAAATGTTGATTAGGTTTAGATACTTCTTGAGAATGGAAATAGAGAAAAGGAACAAAATTTGATGTTGGGAGCGGTCATATTGTAAAACATACTCGAAGAGTAGTAGCATAGAGGACTAGCAAAAATAGAAAGCAAGAAAGAGAACATGTAGTTTCCATTTTTAACTGATTTTGGGCACGATTTAAACCACAACCAAGAGATGGTTTGAAATGACTAGTTTTCCAAGAGTATGTCAACTTGGATGGTTTACTTAAGAATGGTGAGGCATCCCCAACTGGACCACTTAACTAAGACACATATGGTTATTATCTAATGGCTAGATTCTGTATAATACTAGTCCTGTGATACTTTAGTTTCTATGTTTCTTATATTACAAACAGTTCTTGCTCTAGGTTCAATTTCTGTGTCTCATTTCTTTGTGAATATGATTCAGGCTTCATAGATACTCTCAAAAGAAGGAATTAGTGTCGAGGTACATCATCGTTATTGTTAGCAACAAAAGAACTTCTGTCATCCTTGCTTCATGGTCTTAACTTTCCAAAATTTGCAGGTTATAAATCTTCGCTCCATCAGGCCACTAGACCGAGCCACTATCAATGCATCTGTTAGGAAAACGAACAGACTGGTGACTCTTGAAGAAGGCCTTCCACAACATGGTGTAGGAGCTGGAATCTGGTGTGTTTCTTCTATTGGGCCTACCACTGAATTTTGTAGATTTTACTTTTCATAACTGCTCATAATCTCTCGTTTCTGTAAATAGCACATCGGTAGTAGAGGAAAGCTTTGAATACCTCGATGCCCTGTAGAGAGAATTGTAGGAGCTGATATTCCCATGCCTTACGCAGCAAACCTTGAGAGGATGGCTGTTCCACAGGTCAGTAATAGCTCTGCATTTAATCACATGTGACACATTTGGAAACTGATTCGTTATTATAATTATCGATGCCAAACATGGAGATGATAACGTAATATTTTATTAATACAAGTTAATAACATAGCTGATATCATATAAAGTAAAATGGATGCAGTAGCACATTCATTTTAAGTTTCTTGTTAAACAAGGAGGCAGACTAATCATTCCTTCAATTTTAAGATTCTGTTCTAATAATAGCTAGGTTGTTTGATGCAAAACATTTTCCTATAATGAAACAGCCAAGAAGATTTACCTTATCAGTTTGGAAATATTAGTGTACTATATGATATAAAAAAAACTAGTTGCTTCTAAAGGAGCAAGTTTGCTGTGATGGAGATAATTTTGATGCAGATATCTAAAATATCATCTTCAGGTTGATGATATTGTCCGGGCAGTGAAAAGGACCTGCTACCGATCGGTTCACATGGTTGCTGTAGCTTAAAATTCTCTCCAGAAGTTTCTGTTATTCTTTCAACACGATTGGACATGGATTTATCAGGAATTTCCTTCCTTTTTTTTTACCACAGTAGCCCTGATTTCCAACATTTGTGAGCTTGCGAACTGTATTGTATTCATCTGGTGCAATTGGGGGACTGCTTGTTTTGTTGGGTGGACAAAAATTCCTTACCATATTGCTGCAACATATACAACATAGCTTCAAACTTTGCTATATCAAATGACAAAAGTGCATGTTCTTTTACCCGTTCAATATGATACTATGAATTCTTAATGCTGAGCTTAATAGTTGAAACAAGGTTTGGTTTGCAGTACTTTTCTTGTGTTCACCATCCTGTCTAGAACTTTGCCTTTTTTTAAGGTTTCAGAGCCTTTAGATTCACATATCCGAAGAAATTCGGCCCATCATATTTAGTCTTGACATTTATACTTTCAGTGTGTTTGTATTGTCAGATTTGATGAAATTCTATTTGATCTAGTCTACCATGATTTGATCAAAATGAAGTCAGTTCGTGCCCCCCAATTTACATTTTACACTGCACATTTCTGCATCAATTGCGAGAACATTTATGTTAAAAATAGGGTTAAAAATTTGTTGGATAAAGAAGCAGATTATATGGACTGATTTGGTTTTTAGGGTTAAAAATTTACTCCTTTCTTTTGATATTTCATGATTAGATTTGATTTTTAGGCCTGACAATTATATGGACTGATTTGGTTTTCTTCTTTTTTCTCAGGATTTCACTGGGTGTTCCGGCTGTCGTTGATCTTTCATGATTATTGGTTATGTGGCCAAGTTTTGATGTGGACAATTTTGGTAGTTGTATATATATATATATATATATATATATATATATATATATATATATATATATATATATATATATATATATGTATTTGGATATTCAATTTTGAGAATGTAATGAAGATGTTGATATGTACTCTATTTTAAGAAATGTAATAAAGATGGTGATATATAATGTTAATTTGATTTTTAGGCCTGGCAATTATATGGACTGATTTGGATATGCTAATTTGAATAGTATAAAGTGTTATAAATGTGCTGCATTGAGCCTATACATATTATCTATTCATGACGTTTTAAAATTGTTTTGAATTGTGCACTATATATTAACTATTCATAACGCTTTTATATAAACTATTCATGACGGTTTCTTTATGACGCTTTTAAAAAACATTTATAACACCCGTTTTCATAACGGTTGCTTTGAAAAAAAAAGCGTCATGGTATGTCATTAATGACGTTTTTTAGCCGTCATTAAAAGGGTTTTTTGTTGTAGTGATATACAATATATGCATATGTATAAAACATGTAGGTAATGCATAGATGCATGAATGAAATGAATGTTTGCAATATGTTAATATAAATACAAGTATCTAATATGCATGGATGTAAGTATAATATAATACAAGTATACATGTATGTATCATGTAAATGTAATATACATGATATGTATGTATGCATGTATACAAGGTAAGTATGAATGTATGTATTTCTATAAACTGAGTTAACCTATAACCTTTTACACACATGCATTCATACACCCTTTGACATCATGTATCCCATGTCACATACACCTACCTATCACTAAATTTTAGAACATTAACACATATCCTTTCACACACATGCCAAACACACACATACTCACTTACTCTTTTACCTCTCTTTCTCTCTCTCTATATATATGTATGTGCCTATATATATAGCTTTCATATATATATATATCTATGTATATGAATATGTGAATGTGAATAATATATATACATTATATGACTAAGTTTGTGTGCCTTGTTAGCTTATGGTTTAGTTTTGTGCTTGGTTTAGCAAGTGACATAGGCTATGAGTTAGTAGCTATCTTGGATACTTGATTTACATATACTTAGTTTATTTAGACCTAAATAACTTGTTTGACCTAATTTAGACTTGTTAGACCTAGTTTGACCATAGTTGACCTAGGTTTGACTTTCAGGGTTAACCAAGTTGACCAAGAGTTGACTTTGGTCTAGATGGACCTAGAATCATGTATAATGCATAGTAGAACTTCATATTGCCATTTTGGACTTGTTGTGACTTGTGCTGTTCTAAATAGGAGCCAGACACCTCTCCTCGGACAGTACATTTCCTTTGGACATTCAGATAGTAGGCGAGTACATTCTCTCATCTTTTCATACCTGTCTGGACTATATTCTTGCTCTAGATTACTCTACATGATGCTGACACGTATCTTCACGGATTAGTACTATATGGATCCTTTCCTGAGATGTTATCCCTCTACGGGTGCATCGGGTATTTTATGTTCATGTACTTTATCATGTGCATCAGGTACTCCTTGTACTCGTACTAGTTCATGTTTTTACATGTTCTCATGTACTTTCATATACTTCATGTGCTTTTATGTGCTTATCATGTGCCTCATGTACTACTCATTACATGAGTTTACGTATCTTAGCTGTATTCATGTGCTTATAACGTAACTTGAATGGATCCTTGTGTATTGATTGGGGCAGGGTGGGTGAGTAGAATTGGTTATATGAACACTATCCCCAGTAGCTGTATTCATGTGCCTCCTTATTTGTATTCATGTGCCCCCAAGCCGTTTACATAACCATATTGTGCTCTAAATCACGTAGCCACTTACAGTCTCTACTATCATGTATTTACTTTCAGTTACAAAATATCTCCTATTTACTCGTACTTCCATTCAGCACTTTCTATATTTTACTCTATTGCATGATTTATACTCCTAACCTGCTATGAACTGTTTGAGAGATATGTGCTCGCTCCCGTCCTGACTGGACCTGTTGATAAATTTTACAGATAGCTTGGAGGTTATTGCTAGCCTAGAGGAGACACAGTAGAGGTCGGAGTAGATAGCTAGAGTTTCTCCTTTATTTTTAGTTGTCTTGAGTTGTATTATGGATTACTGTATTTGAGCTTTGAGATGTATTTCTGGGTTTGTGTATCTTAGACACTTAGACTTCTATCTGCTGTATCTCTTTTGGATTTCATGTTTTGTCTATTTTCCATTATGCTCTACCTTAGATGTGATTGAGTTTATATTCTGCTATGTCACCCCTATTCGGGGAGTATAAACTGTTTAACCTTATACTGTTAGATACATGAGACCTAGGACAGCGTTCTACCGCCGACACTGCGGCGTAGGCTGGACGTACCTACGTCTCGTGTCCTAACTCTAGGGTACGGGTCGTGACACATCCATTCTATTCTTTATACATATGCATTACATGATTACATGTCATTACCTATATTAATGCTTACCTATAAATTACATTTCATATGTTATCCAAACATTGCATTTATAACTTGCATATATATACCACTCATTAACTTACACTATCACATGCATTGTACACTACATTACATTTCATATCATTGTCTACATACATGTATTCCTACATACTAGCATATATATTCATGGCATATATTTCATAACCTCATGCTTGCCTACACACACACACACACACACACACACACACACACACACACACATATATATATATATATATATATATATATATATATATATATATATATATATATATATATATATATATATATATGGAGATAGGGAAACATGAAGCAAGAAGGGGGAAGAGTTTTGGCAGTTTTGTGTGTGTGTATAGGATAGTTGTGTGTATAGATGTGTGAAAGAGTGTCATGTGTGTAGAGAGTGTTATGAGTGAGCATTAGTGTGTGTGTGTCTAGAGTACATGTGTGTGTGCATATCAGTGTCAATCTCAGTTTAGTAGTGTGGGAAGAGTTTTTGCAGTTTTGTATGTGTGTATAGGACAGTTGTGTGTATAGATGTGTGAAAGAGTGTCATGTGTGTAGAGAGTATTATGAGTGAGCATTAGTGTGTGTGTGTCTAGAGTACATATGTGTGTGCATATCAGTGTCAATCTCAGTTTAGTAGTGTGTGAGTGAACATTATGTGAGTGAGTGATACACTCTCAGATTTCAGCTCAGATGTGTGTCTGTGACATGGGTATTCTCATATTTCATGGTGAACACAAATCAGTGGTTTAGTAGTGTGTGTGAGTGTAGTATTCTCAGGTAACATGTGACAGTTCAAACTAGTTGGCAATCTCAGATTTCAGATTTCAATAGTGGCATGTGTGTATATGATATAGTATTAGATCTCAGATTTAATCATGAGTGTATGGGTGAACATTATGTGAGTGATTTGCCCTCGGATTTTGTGGTGTGTGTCATTTCAGTTTAGTAGTGTAGATGTGTGTGAATGACAGGGCAACAGTGGGTAGAAAGTTTAGAGTCGTGTGTGAATAATGATATCAATGTGTGTGTGAAACTCAGTGATTCTCAGGTTCACTCAGATTTCAGTACATATAATAGTATATCAGTCAAATGAATCCCAAAGCCCAATTGCAAATCGAAAGCTGGATTCCATGCTAATCATAAAAACCCAATCATGTAAGTTAATTTCTGATATATATAACATCACAACTAAATCACACAAGATAGTTAAACATGCATTAAACCTTAAGGAAAATCGAATGACAGTTGGGTATTCTCAAGTAATGAACAGTGTACATCAATCAGTGTATCAGTCACAGTTCAAAATGAATTTTTGAAGCCAAATTCCTGTGCTATGTGAGCCCCTAAAATTCTAGGCTAAATCTCAGTTGTATATGGGTGTATCTACATTCGAATTAAACATTTCAAAACAATCGAACATGCATCAAAACTCAGGAAATAACTATTCCAGTTAAGTATCAGAATAATACAATAAATTCCCTAATTAAATTAGAAATTAACAGCTAATAGACAATTAACAGGTTGGTAATGAATGACACATATGTGATTGTGTCGTAGGGTGTCCCAGGGTCCAAGAGCTGGACACAAATCGTGTCCAATCACAAACAATACACAGACACATGAAACTGTGCACTGACAGCATCGTGCACGTGTGTCGAATGAGGTAGGGACACGTGTGTCCCACCAAATGTGTCGTGGTCGTTCACACGTGTATAAGGGGTCTAGGGCTAGGGTTAGGTCACCCTGAGTCGTGTCCAAAACGTGTCTAGGTGAGACACGAAGACTATGTCAGTCGCCATTGGCCGACTATGCAGTGATAGCATGAAATTCGTACAGGTCAAATAACTTCCAAACCCCTAAATAAAATCCCACAAAATTTTATTGGCTTAGTGTCAGTCATCTCATGAACGTATACACCAATTTTGGTGTCACCACGTGCGGTGTCCGTGGAGAAAACAGACACGGGTAGCAGGACACCCGCCGAGCCCCCCGTGCTACGTGTCTAGTACAAAATAGGACACGAAATCGACACAAATCTCGACTCAGTCTTCAAAAATATTAAAGTACACATATAGATCTATGTATCCATGTAATTAGTTTAACAAAAATTGAAAATGAAATCCTAAGTGGCATTTTATCAAACACTTGCCTATATACTATGACACATGTCCAATACGGACACCAAACTGACACGAATTCCACCCAAATTCTAGGGACAGCTAGGGGACACCTAGATCTAGCCTAATATGCAAAGAAATCAGAATATTAGCACAATTTGAGGAGTTTTACCTATAGGTGCAAATAGCAAGAAAAAGCTTCAAATGGGGGGTATTTTCCTTGATAGCCAAATGCTCCAAATTGAACCAAAGCTGGTATTTATAGTGCCCCATCCCGCTCAGTCAGAATAGGAACGCCGATGGCGTTCGAACTTAGCCTTGCAACAGCTGCTCAGAGACATCGCTCGGTCGAGACGACCACTCGCTCAGGTGGGGTAGTTTCGGTGAACTTGCCTCATCTTAGCCTTCACATAATAAATCGTATGTTTTCAACTCGCACAAGTAGGCTTGATAATAAAAGAGACGAATTCACATAGCTAAAAGGAATAATCCCGACGGGTCGAATTGAGTTAGAATATGGAAATGTCCAACGGACGGCTTAGAGTTGGTGCACGGCGTGCTTTGAAAATGACACTCGGTCTTTCGTCCCGTGGCTTGGGAGAAGGAAAGTTGGTTGAGTAGACGAAGTATGAACGTAGCCTAAGTCATAGGCGTCGCCCGTATAAGTGCTTCATAAAGCATGTACGGTCCTATCGTCTAAGGCTTGGCATAGCCTTGGCTTGTCCTATGAGTTAAGTTATGTCGCACGGCTGCTGGCGTAAGTCTAGGCGCCCAAATGACTTGGTCGTTCAGAAGTTAAACTCATGCGCAGCACGTTTTCAAAATGCGAGGCTTGACGCAGCCTTTGCTCATCGAGTTGTACGTTTAAGTCAGACGAGTTATGTTAGGCTATCGGAGTGGTAGCAAGCACGGTCCTACGAGTTCTACGGTTGGGTATAACCGAATAGTCTTATGGTCTCAAGGTCCATCGACTTGGGCATGAGTGTCGCATAGAGCACGATTGGCTTAAGGCACGATGCACGGACTTAGTGTTTAAGACATGAACCACGGTTGATTTAATGAGTTTTGGGGGAAGGACTATCGAACAGGCATTGAGTTGAATGAAATGATATGGTAACACGGAGAAGGCTCGCGGCCGTGGGTCATCGAGGTATCTCAAGGAGCATCAATAGAGAAGGCTCGCGGCCGTGGGTCGTCGAGGGATCTCAAAGAGCATCAACGGAGAAGGCTCGCGGCATTGGGTCATCGAGGGATCTCAAGGACAGAAGTCTTGATATTGGTTTGAAAGAGAAGGTAACATTAGAAGAGGATGACTGTGTGAGACGTCAGTTTGTGTCGAGTCTTGCATGGTTATTGGATAACTTGTCGACAAGGTAGAGTTTCTACGTGCGACAACCCTGGGCGCCGAGGGACCGCGTCATTCCGGAGGAAAACACGGTATAGCCGTAGCTGGAGGAACCGCTCGGGTCATTCGGGAACTATCTGCGGGACTAGCTACTTGTGTTGAAAGGGTCACCGAATGAAAAGGCTATAAGTCCACGATAGCTTGTGGTGTTAGTGACCAATTCATATAGATGGGTCGGTACGAGCGGCAATCCGCATGTGGGCCTAAGAATGGCTACAACATAGGCAACGTGCTTCGGCACGGGATGCGGCATCGGGTCTTAAGTTGTTGGCATATAAGTTGCATAAGTTGGTTTGAGTTTTCTTGAGTTTAAGTCAGGAAATACCTCAAGGCAAAGTTGGTCGAGTGATACTTAGTTCACAAAGTTGGATGGGTCAGTTAATAATTTAGTAGCGAAGGGCCGCGAGGCGGCGATATGATTGAGTCTCATTGAGTTGCGAGGCACGGCCTCAAGAAGGACTTATAACACGGTCACACGAAAATGGAGTCTTATCGCGTAGTTGCGTCTCTGATTTGGGCCGTAAGGCAAACACGACTTGATAGGTTAACGTTGTTGGCAAGAGAAGGATCTAAAGGCAAAGTGTGAGTTAACACCATTGTCGCAAGCACGGGATGGTCTAGAGACACGAAATAGGCCAAGGCGTCGTTCCTAAAATAATCCTAAGGCAAGACTAGAAAGACAATTGATAAGAAGGGACTATGTTGCACAAAGTAAATAAAACGTGTTGGGTTTGTATGGGTGGGCGAGGAGCTCATTCCACCAGTACAGTTGAGTACTGACACCCACATAGTTTTCATGTGTAGGCACAGGTAGAAGATCGTGGCGCGGAGCTCGCTTGGATGCGTCGAGGCGCGAAGTTCCTTGGCGATTCGAAGCGTGCGGCCGCATGGAGTAAAGACTTATACGGGACATAATATATGGACGTCGCCTTCCGAAGCTTTCTTTGGCTCAAGACTTGTAATTGAGAGATGAGAGAGAGCTGAGTGACTTGCAATGTGAGAAGAGTGAGCTTGAGTGATTGTAACCTTGGCCCTGCGCCCCATTGTAATCTTTGTTTCAATATCAATAAAGAGCTTCTTTTGAATAACTTGTGTTTGTTCTAATTTCTGCTGCTATTATTCAATGTCTCTGCACGGGACTTCTGTGCGACGACCCCGTCGCAGCCGCTGAAATCGGCCGTTATGGAACCCGCCTTGCACGAGCGCAATCTAGGCTCGTGCGGCATCACACCTTAGCGAGGACGATCACTCCTACCGGAGTGAGGCATGATAGTATTCCTCTCTATGGACAGCAAGTAGAGGTTGATTAGATTCATATGCAAAAAATTTGGGTCAAAAAGGATTAAAAATGAGGAAGTTATGAATTAGGGAAAATTTCTATTTACCTCTTTCTTCAATTTGTTGAAATATTACAAAAGAGGCAAGAACAATGGAAGAGAGACTTTATAGGATTAGGAATCCCTAGGTGGCTAGTCATAAAGGATAAAATTAGGGTTAGGGTTACACTAGTGGGCTATGGGCCAAATTAGCTAGCTAACTAGCTCAAGTCCTTAGCCTTTGGTCCAATGCAAAAATTCTCCTACTCTCTCCATGAAACTTAGCCAACTTAAGTCAACCAAGACCAACTTAAGTTAGATTAGGGTCCCATACCATGTTAACTAAGTCACCAAAGTCAAGGTCAAAGTCTAGGACAGTCTCTTAAGTCACAGCTAGCAAAAATTCAAAATTAACAATCACCAATGCAATAAATCATAAAATAATTCAAAGAGGCCAAATAACCAAAATACCCTCATGTTCAAAAGTAAAAATAAATTATCCTAATGACATGGTTAGGCTCTAGGTCATGCAGTCTATAGGGTTTCACTTGCAGCACATCAAAATCACAAGTCATGACTTAAAACAATTTTAAATTAATTTAAAAATCACCAAAATTCATAATATGACATAAATATCAATAAATAATAATTATAATTACAAAGTTCAAAATTACCCTCATTTGGAAAATTGGGTGTTACAGGATATCCCGTATTCGGTCCGAACACGCAATCTAGGCCCATTAACAATAGTCCGGTCCACTAATGAGCTATTGTTGCATTACCTCCCTAATCCTAAATTATATTTGTGGGCTCCTTTTATTATATGATCGTTTGGCTCCCCATATTAAGATATCGAATGTCCGTCGATCAAATTAAGTTACTGATAACTATATTGATTCGACATCTTTTATCCTTAAGTAGCACCGCTCAACTTTATTTGTTATGTTGGATATAATCCACCTGCAGGGTTTACATGACAATCCTTATGAGCTTCTTAAGAAAACATCATCAACCCGATGTATTGGGACATGGATTCCATTTATAATCAACAACCCATCATACATACAATATTATTATCCAATTCATAGAGGTTGTTGACCCATAATAAATCTCACTCTTTCATGGGTCAAAGTAATGCACACTGCATATACATGTCTATTATTATATCAGGATTAAGAGCACAAACATCCATAATAACAGAGGTATTTGTTCACTTATGTAGTTAGTACAAAGAGAACAATCTCAAGTGGTCCTATTCAATACACACAAAGTGTACTAGTGTAAACCTATAGTCAAGATAGACTAATACCAGATTACACTACAACCTTTCCAATAAATTGTCTAAGTCCATCTAGGTTGTGAACTATTTATTTACTCCATAGGTAACTGATAATAAGATCTTCTATGTGACACCACACACCATATTATCTACAATATAGAATATCAGACATTTGCATTAACACTTGCAACAAATACAATATACAAACATTTGTCCATATGATTCTCATTCAAAATTTAAGAAAATAAGGTTACTACAAAAGTGATGCTTTTAGTATATAACCCTAACAGTTGATACTTAGTGTCCGTTTATAGACGAGTACCGATGTCATGATAATGACATCGATTATTGACATTAGGCATTACGTACATACTGATGTGTCCATTGACACAGTTGACCATAAGACACCGACACATTCATGATGCGAGGTTTATATGGCTATTCGTGGTATTGAACTCGTGTTATCATTCTAGATTTCTTTATCTGTATTGCTATTACTTTCGAGATGACTCTACAGACTTGACATTGCTAGATTCTAGGCATGGGGATTGGAAAGAACTTGACTAAAATATCAGACCTATTGTCGTGTGGCCCGTTGTTTAGTGACCTTTATCTCTGTAACAGAGTAAGGGATTATCACTGTCGAAAATGATTGTCCTTGGTTCCACGACACGGTACTAAGGACAATATCCTGCTAAGGTACTAGTGAGCCTTAGTGGAAGGGGTCTGGTATTCTAGAAAAGTATCTCACTTGCATAGCACATAGACGGATACAGTAGATTGCCTTAGTTCATATTTTTATATATGTACCTTGGCATGTATATTATGCACCTTGCTAGTCCCCTGAGGACCTGGCTATTTTCCAGGCTTAGACGAAGCTGAAGACTATCCGGAGGTTTATGGTCCAGGAGCACAAACTAGAGACGTACTGGCACAGGAGGACGAGATAGTGCCAGAGGATTTCTCGTGAACATGTTACGTTCATATTTAGTCTTGCTGCATTATTTCCTTTTCTTTTCATCAAACTTGTAGTTGATTGGTACTTTGTTTCTTTCTCTGTGGTTTCATGATGTTTTACCCGCACAGACTTCATTATTTTATTGCTGGATATTTGAGACATTTTCTTATTTATTCTTGATCTCTTTGTGGACTCTGTGGATGTGATTATATATATATATAAATATATATATATATATATATATATATATATATATATATATATATATAAAATATATATATATATATATATATGCACCTGTGGACTATGTTGCATTTTGGGATGTTATCATGATTTACAGCTTAAGTATTTCGCTAATGGGCTTGTTGTGTAGCTTGGTCCATTGGTGAAGTACTGCTGGCATGTATTCGTATACCTAGTCCTACGTATTTTGGGACTGGGGCGTTACAAGATCTCTTCATTTCAAGTATCTATGCCTCTCTAGAGGCATCTATAGGCATTTCAGTAAATTTGGAAACATGCACATCTTTATTATTTATTTAGGAGCTCCAGACACTATCGAACTTTTATCAAGACAAGATGTTTCATTTGCTCTCCTCTTTCTAGGAGCATCATCCTTGGAACCTATAGGCTTACCACACTGTTGATATGTAGTAGTAGATTCATTTGCCACCTTGTTTGGATTTTGTCCAATTGGAACAATGATTCTATCTGGCATATTCATAGCTGGCACATGTCATCTAGATACCTTTATGGCATCATTATATGCATCAGGTAATTGATTTGCATTTTTTTTGCAAATATATCATTCTCCTTGTCTCATATTCACATTGTGTAGTTCTTGATCTTGATGAGATACATCAGGCATATTCCATGTCATTCACGCCATTCATTAGCAATGGTTTGTTTAATATGAACAATTTGTTGCTTACCTTCGCTAACGGTGGAAAGACTCTCTCATCAAATTGACAATCACCAAATCTTGTAGTAAAGATATCATTAGTCATTTGTTCCAAATACCTTATTCTGGAAGAAGACTCAAAACTAATGTATATTTTCAAACATCATTAGGGACTCATCTTGGTTCTTTGGAGCTATGGAACTGGGACATATACTGCACATTTAAACTTTCTCAAATATAAAATATTTGGTTGTTTACCACTAACAAGTTGTATATGTAAAAAAGATATTATAGGCAATGGGTCTAAATTTAAATAGAGATGCAACATCTAAAATATCATGTCCCAAGCCTCAATTTTCAAGCTACAATGCACTAGTAGAGGTCTAACTATAAGTTGAATATGTTTAATAAATGACTCAGCTAACCCATTTTGTGTGTGCACATGGAGAACATAATGTTCTACCTCAAGCCCTAACAATGTACAATAATCATCAAAAAACTTGCAAGGTAAGTTATACGGCATTATCAAGTCTAATTGACTTAATCGAGATATCATGAAACTGAGATCTAAGTTTAGTAATTTGGACCAAAAATAAGAAATACAAGATTTATAGTAGACAATAAGCAAGTATGTGACCACCTAGTAGATGCATCTATAGTACTATGAAATATCTAAAAGTACTACTAGCAGGGTGAATAGGACCACAAATGTCTTCTTGTATTCTTTGCAAGAAATTAGGAGACTCTTCTTAAGTATTAGAAAAAAATTGTCTAGTTAATTATAAACTTCCCTTGTGACAAGGACCACTTAGGTGATTCTTCGGTAAGTCAAGGTCGTGATTTTTCAATAATATCCACAAGAATTATCAACGATCAGGTTGAACACAGTTTGTCCCGGATGATTCAAACGGTCATGCCAAATGCTACATAAGATAAGATCATTTGCTTTATGTTTTGCCACATTCATATGAGATTTAATTATACCAATGATGGTGTAATACAAACCCACCAAAAGATATGAGAATTCTTCTAATGTGAGCCTTTTTCTCCCAACATTAGATGTGATATATAATGTCTCTTTGTTGTTATTATTTCGAGTTTCAATATGGTACCCATTTTGCATATCCTTGAAACTTCAAAAATTCTTTTTTGAACCGCTTGAATATAACCCATTTTGCAAGTAGGTTTGAGTACCATTAGGTAACATAACGTGTGCTCTTCCAAAGCCCTCAATTATATGGCCTGGCTCAGCTATTGTTGACACTTTATGCATGTCAAATACTAACTTTGGGAAAAACTTTGATTTTTTAAAAATCATGTGTTGTAGCACATCTACCAAACACATATCCAAGTTATTTTTCTTGGATTCTTTGAATTTGTCAACCTTTTGTAGAGTAGCTAGACATTGCATAAATTAATGTCCATCTTTGTCACATTTAAGACAAGCATTACTACTCCATGAAGCAAAATAAAAATATTATGAACTTATATGTTTTAGCTAGCATAAGTATAATAAGAAATAATTAAGCATTTCAAATGATAATATCATATTATAGAAATGTAACTCCAAATTCATAATAAATTTTTTCAATAAATCAAACTCTCATGGCCTAGACATTCCATGATGGAAACAAAAATAAAACATGACTTCAAATATAAATAGTTTATAAGTACTTAAAATAAATATAAATTGACCGAGTGCTCATTCAATGGAAGGTGTATTTCCAAGCATCTCCTCAAACTGGTTCATTTGTAACTTGATTCCCATTTTGATCCTCAAATAATCGGATCGAAACTATTCTTATTTGGTTTATTTTGAGGATATAAATTTCCTTTAGAGTGTAATGTCCACTTGTTCCATTTATTATTTTGTGAAACACTGCTTCCACCTTTGTAAGGTTGATAACCATGACCATTCTTCCATATTTTTTTTCATTCCCTCTTCCACGTCCTCCACCACGACCTCTACTAATTCCAAAATTACTATCTGATTGTGTAATATTAGTTTCTTGGAAAGTAAAACTATTTTTTAAGAAAATTTAGTCTCCTGTTGCAATCATATAAAATTTTATTTGTTATTTATTCAAATACTACTCTAACTAATTATTAAATCCTAATTTCCATTTATGGGAAGCTTTATAAAGTTTGGTTGAGATGATTGATTTACACTATTAATTAAAGGCTATTCTTTGGATGCTGTTATTTTAATAATAATATTAATTGAATTATAATTATTAGTTCTTAAGTGGTTGACTGAATAATTTTAATGGCTTAATCTACCCTTTAATTCTATTATGTTAAGATAATCATTAGAGATTAAATATTCTATTGGCAAGGAGTAGATTAACTAAATTAATTGTTAGTTATGGAGCTAGCCTTCAATTATTTGACTAGTTAATTAGTTAATTGATTAGCTATTAAATAATCATGTAATTAGTTGAAAGTAACAAATTCAGTTAGGGTGTTTCCATTCTGAAATCTGTTTTCTATTTGATTTTAAAATCTGTTTTCTATTTGATTTTGAAAATCTGTTTAAAACTATTTGATTTTTTGAAAAACTGTTTGAAAATTTGAATTTAAAAATCTGTTACAACCTTATCACTTTTGGCCCCCAGATCTGTGTTTATTTTTAGTATTGCCACTACTGCACACACACATACACAAAATATTTTACTATAAATAACTGCACAATTTTCTAGGTTCTGATACGCCCAGTCCCATCAGTCCACATCACATTATACATTTTTGATAGTCTCTCTCTCTATACTCTCTCTCCTCTCTGGCCTCTCGGCCGAGCACCACCGTGCGCTGCCGCGAGTTTGCCGTACCATCGCCGGAGACGACGACCGAGCAATCAAGAACCGTCGTCGACAGTCGCTGCCAGTCGCCACCACTCGACGGATCCTTGTTGGAGTAGCTCGAGGTCGCTCTGACTCAGATCCATAGATCTGAGCCGATCAAGCCTCCAGGAAGAATCAACCCACCAACCGGATTAGATCTGGCCGGTCAACGCCTCGCCGAGCTCGAAGTCGTTCCACCCCGTCGAGGCCACCGACCACGATTGCTGAGTTACTTCCTTGAAGACCGAGCATACCTCCTCGAGCCCAAGCGACGCGCCACCTCGAAGACAGCTGTGAAACCCGCAACTCAAAATTTCTGGAATTTATGGATAATTGAATTATTGCCTCTTGGTTTGATCATTAGTTTCTGTTGTTTATTAGTTTAGAATAAGTTATTAGTTGTTATTATTATTATTATTATTATTATTATTATTATTATTGTTATTATAGTCGGGTCAGGAAAATATTATTTTTAAAATTAATTATTGTATTTTTGATTGTGGCCTGTCCCGATCCCGTGCCGGGGTACGACCCTGAGTCCGAACACCAGATCTCGTTTTCCGAACCCATCTTTGGATTTTTCCATTAAACCTGAAATTATATAAAATGCATTAATCTTTATATATATATATATATATATATATATATATATATATATATATATATATATATATATATATATATATATATATATATATATATATATATACATATGGTTGGTTTTAATAAGAATTATTAAAAAATAAAAATAAAAATAAAACAAAAACCTATGGTTACCCACGGCCAAGACCTGTTCCCCCCCCCCCCCCCCCGACCTGGCCAAGCCCTCTTTTTCCTCCACATCTCTCTCTTCCACTCATTCCTCCCAATCTCTCTTCATAACCCACCACCACTCTCACAACACCAACACCAGCACTCCCCTCTCCTTTTTTCCTCACTCTCTATCTCAATCCCCATTCTTCACATTCTCCAGAACCCCTTTCCACCCGAGCCGCGCGTCGTTCTCCGAGGCCGCGCCCACCGCTGACCCGAGCCAGCCGTCGGCCGCCTCCCATGCCCGGCCGACCCCAGCAGCCTCCGCCCAACCAGCACCTCCCGGCGGACCACCTCCGCCCGAGCCCCACTCGGCTCCGCCGAGTTCTGTCCCGGCCAGCGCCTCTCCGGCTTGCCCTCGATTTTTCGGTTCGACCCAATAATTTGGGATCGGGTCGTGACATATTTTTAGTGGTGGCCCATGCAGGTCATCAACCTGCAGTATCATCCGGGTAAGGCTAATGTTGTTGCAGATGCACTTAGTCGATACACGATGGCAATGTTCTTGACCAAGGAGCGATATTTGCTGGAGGACATAGAAAAGCTTGGAATGGAGATTGTACTGCCCGAAGAGATAAAAAAAAAATTGGAAAGAGAAGCCATTATACAAGGAGCTGATTCCTCAATGATGCAGTTGCAAGTGCGTTCAAGTCTAATGGACAGAGTTAAGGAGACACAATTCCAAGACGAGACTCTTTGCAAGCTCAGAGATCAAGTGCTGGCAGGAACACTTGAAGGATTCTTAATCGTCAGCGACGGAGCACTGAGGCACGGTACGAGGCTTTGCGTACCAACTGGCGAACTGAGGAATGAGCTGATGCAAGAAGTGCACCAGTCGTAGTATTCCATACATCCAGGAGCTAACAAAATGTATCGGGATATGCGTACTATAGTGTGGTAGTACAGAATGAAGAATGACGTATCCAGGAATGTAGCTAGTGCTTAATTTGTCAACAAGTAAAAGCTAGCAGACAGAGACCATCAGGACTGTTGCAGCCGCTAGATATCCCGGAGTGGAAATGGGAACTCATAACGATGGACTTTGTGTCAGGATTGCCTCGATCCCAAGGAGGGAAGGATGCCATTTGGGTTATCGTGGACCGACTGACGAAGTCATCCCACTTTATTCCCTTTAAGGTGGGCCTATCCACCGAGAAGTTGGCGGCACTGTACATGCGGCATATCTACCGGATTCATGGAGTTTCGGTAAGTATCATATCTGATAGGGATACCATATTTACCTCTCACTTCTGGAAGAGCTTGCACGACAATTTGGGAACGCAACTGAAGTTCATCACCGCCTACCATCCCCGGACTGACGGACAATCGAATAGAACAATCCAGATACTAGAAGACATACTAAGATCTTGCGTCTTGGAATTTGGAGGGTCTTAGAAAGAACATTTGCACTTAGTAGAGTTCTCCTACAACAACAGCTACCAAGCTAGTATCGGTATGACTCCGTTCGAGGTACTTTATAGACGTCGTTGCCGCACCCCCACTTGCTTGGGACGACGTAGGAGAACGGGTATTGCTTGGAACTGAGATGGTGACCGATGTAGAAGAGAAGGTAAGGATGATCAAAGACAAGCTCAGGATTGTCCAGGATAGACAGAAGCATTGGGCCGATAGCAGCCAACGGTCGTTGGAGTTTGAAGAAGGAGACCGTGTGTTCGTGAAGATCTTCCTTACCAGAGGAACCATCCGTTTCGGCAGAGCAGGAAAGCTAAGTCCCAGGTATATCGGTCCTTTTGAAGTACTGAACAGGATTAGAAAAGTAGCTTATCGGGTGGCTCTACCCCCAAGTCTCGAAGGCGTCCACAACGTCTTTCATGTTTTGCAGCTGAGATGCTACATCCCGAACCCAAGCCACATCTTGGACCATTCGGAGCTGGAAATTGACCCAGCCTCATAGTGCCAGAGAAGCCAGTGGCAATATTAGACAGAGGAGAGAAGAGAACCAGGAATTCTGTGACGTCGATAGTCAGAGTTATGTGGCGGCACAACTCTCCAGGCGAGTCTACCTGGAGCGAGAAGATAAGATACAGGAGCAGTATCCGTATCTGTTTGAAACTTGAGGTAATTTTCTAACCCTATCCTTTAATTTCGAGGACGAAATTTCCTAAGGAGGGAAGGTTGTGAAACCCGCAACTCAGAATTTCTAGAATTTATGGATAATTGAATTATTGCCTCTTGGTTTGATCATTAGTTTCTGTTGCTCATTAGTTTAGAATAAGTTATTAGTTATTATTATTATTATCATTATTATAGTCGGATCAGGAAAACATTATTTTTAAAATTAATTATTGGATTTTTGATTGTGGCCTGTCCCGATCCCGTGCCAGGGTCCGACCCGAGTCCGAACACCAGATCCCGTTTTTCGAACCCATCTTTGGATTTTTCCATTAAACCTAAAATTATATAAAATACATTAATATATATATATATATATATATATATATATATATATATATATATATATATATATATTTTTAAAATACATTAATATATATATATATATATATATATATATATATATATATATATATATATATATATATATATATATATATATATATATATATACATATGGTTTGTTTTAATAAGAATATTAAAAAATAAAAATAAAACAAAAACCTATGGCTACCCACGGCCATGACCTGTTCCCCCCCCCCGACCTGGCCAAGCCCTCTTTTTCCTCCACATCTCTCTCTCTCTCCTACTCATTCCTCCCAATCTCTCTTCATAACCCACCACCACTCTCATAACACCAACACCAGCACTCCCCCTCTCATTATCCCCTCACTCTCTCTCTCTCAATCCCCATTCTTCGCATTCTCCAGAACCCCTCTCCACCCGAGCCGTGCGTCGTTCCCTGAGGCCGTGCCCACCTCCGACCTGAGCCAGCCGTCGGCCGCCTTCCATGCCCGGCCGACCCCCAGCGGCATCCGCCCGGCCAGCACCTCCCAAGCCCCACTCGGCTCCGCCTAGTTCTGTCCCGGCCAGCGCCTCCCCGGCGTGCCCCCGAGTTTTCGATTCGAACCAATAATTTGGGATTGGGTCGTGACAACAGCACCTTCGTAGATCGAGCCACGTTGTCCCTTCGCCGAGGCTTCCCGTCGACTGGGACTTCATTGCCGCAGTCATCCAATCGGAGAGCCGCTGTCACCAAAACGAGCTGGCCGCCACGAGCATCCTCGCCACCGGATCTATCGTGTTGAACCCCACCGCCCGTTGGAACCCGAAGGTGAGCTCTTTCGAATCATCTCCTCATCTTCCTTGTTTTTCATCTTCTTGTTCCTTCTTTGTTTTTTTTGAAGCATGAAGTGTGGTGAGAGGAACCGTGAGAATAGAGGGGAAGAGCTCAGGATGTGTTAGGGTTAGGGTTCTCCAGGATGAATTTAATGGAAAGGATGAGTGATATCTTAGGAAGAGAGAGTGTTGGATGGCTAAATGATGTGAATATGAAGAGAGAGGGAGCTGTGATGAGTTGGGAATAAATTAAAGTTAGTGGTTTCTCGGTTGGGAATTTTTGAAAGAGTATGGGAATGTGGAGAGAGTATGTTTCCTTTTTGTTTTGTGCTGCCACTTAGGAAGCTGGAAGGGTCATTTGTGACCTCTCGAGAACCGAAGGGTTACTTGATGTGTCTCTTCGAGAGGTTGAAGAGCCATTGGAAATTTGGCTAGTAGTGCAGTATAGGTGGGGCCAGTTTCTGAGTGTAACCAAATGGTAGCATGGTGCTGGAGTTCTCTTTTAGAAATGGAAGACCCCACTTTACTCCTTCTGTCATTTCAACTTGATGGGCCAATCCACATGGCTCTTGTCGAATTGTGCTTAGTAACAGTACTATAGCAGTGAGTAGTTTAGTTAAGGATTTGGTGTTAACATGCTGGGTTGGGTCAGAACTTAGGATTGTTTGGACCCGGGTTGGAAGTTTTAATGCAGAATTGATGAGTTTTATTATCAGGTTAGAGTTAAGCTTGGGCCGGGACAGGCTGTAGGGGGCTGGGCTGAAGGATTAAGGAAGATAATTAAAAAATAATAATAGCAGTAGGAACTGGGCTCTGGAATTAAACTCTATGTTTGGACCGGGTTATTGGTCTGGGCCTGGTAGATTTGTCTAGTAGGTTTACTGTGTTTGGGCTAGATTTTGAGTAGTAAATATTGCTATTATCATTATTGATCCTTGTTATTATTAATAAATTTTAGTTTTGCCAAATATGTATATATTGTTTCCTTTCTTATCTAGTACATATCTAGATATTTTGGTAAAAATAAAATATATATTGTTAGCATATTTTATTAATAAATGCATTTTTGAATAAATTACTTTGCTAAACTAACATTTTACTTAGCTAGTTTTCTAATTAATCTCTTGTGGCTAGTGAATATATATGTATGCTAGAGATATTCAAATGGTTAGTTTATAATAGTGTAGCTAGCAAGTATTTTTCTAAACATAAATAATTTTCTTACTAATTATGGTTAAAGGTATTTTCCTCTAGTAATTATTAAGCTGTATTATATTTTCTAAAAAAAATATTGGTTAGCTATGGATAGGTTTCCAAATTATTTTGTGGAAAGTTCCTATTTAGAGAGATTATCTAAATATTATTACTTTCAAAATATTACGACTAGCTAGATGAGTAGATAACCAGTTAGATATAATTAGATAATTGTCTTATTTAAAACCCTAACAACTTGTACAAAAATATAACAGGTGACTTACATCCATGCAGTACTACTCCCGTGCTTCCAAGGCGAGGCAAGTACACAGACTCGACTTTTACTTTGTCTTTCTGTCTTACATTCATGTACCATGTTCCCATATCAGATACGAGATACACACGATTATCTTGTACCTTGTTCATTACATTGTGAGTCATTGTTTATTACAGAGATTGGAGGAAATATTAGCTTTTGTGTGACCACACCCAACATAGGTATTGTGGATAGCCTAATCGTACACTTCACGTACGATGAAGCCAGATCTTGTAGAATTGATTGTGCATTGATTGATTGTGGTCCTTAGTCGGTCACACATTAGTTTAATATTTCAAAATATCACACTTGTATTGATTGTCGTGTTCATTATCTTGATCATTGATAGCCGTGTTCATTGTCTTGTCGCGTCCATTGCCTGCAGTTTTACATTTCATTTTTGGTACCATAGTTTCATTTCAGTTCTCGTACTCTAGTTTTATATAGTATTCTGTACTACAAATTATATTGTGTATTGTTCTTGTCGGGGTTGTACTTTGCTATTTTTCTGACATGATACGATGCAGGTAAGCTTAAGGCCACATGGAGCATGTGATTGCATTGGCTATTGCAGGATTTATTTATTTGTTTTTTCTGGAGATTGTATTTTTATGATTTCATCATTGTATATTTTATTTGACCGAATTTGTCTCCGGATGACTTTGTACTAAAATGACTTGGTGGATATTGGTGATTTTCTGGGAACGTTATATATAAAAGTTGTGGATGTTTACATTACATTGTGACTTGGAGTTTTCTTTAGTATTGTACAGCTTACTTCGTCGTGTCCATCGACGAAGGCTGGACGTGTCCGACTCGTGTCCGATTATTCGGGAGTGGGTCGTAACATATTTTTAGTAGTGGCCCATGCAGGTCTATCCTAATGATACTTAGACAATAAAGTGTTATTGGGGGACCAGCGAAGCTAAGAAAAACTCATCATAGCATAGGAACCGTGGAAAAATGGTTATGGTTATTGATATTTAAATTTTGAAATTTGATTTTACTTATAATTTTCTAGGTTAATTTATGATTTTTTTAGGACATAACAATCAACGGTTTATTTTCTGTTACAGGATGGTCTCCACGAAGAACACTGGGACTAGCGAGCAGCCTGCATCCGATGCGCAGGAGCAGCTTCCACCGCCTCCGCCTCAGCCGCTTCCTCCGACGATGACATTCGACGGTACTCAGATGATGGCCATGTTCTAGCAGTTCATGGAGGCACAGAACCACCAGGCCACACAGTTTCGGGCGACGATCATGGACGTGCTCCGAGTTAGGGAGCCAGCTCCACCAGCTCCGCCAGCACCGTCGGCACCACCAGCGCCAGCAGCACCGAGGCCAGGGACCGCCAGAGATTATCAGAACCTCTGCCCGATGGATTTTTGGGGCCATGAGGGGATATTCTACGCAGATGAGTGGCTAAAAAACGTCGAGCGGACGTTGATGATGGCGATGATTCCAGATGATCTGAAGGTCGAAGTTACGAGCATGCGACTTTTCGACATTGCTAGAGCTTGGTATAGGGAGGAGCCTCAGTTGGCCGAACCCCAAGTTCTATGGAAGGATTTCAAACTGCTGTTCCAGAAGAAGTTCTTCCCGGATGTGGAGCATGTCACGACCCGCACCCTAGAATAAGGGCACGAGAAGTGGGTACATCCATCCTACGCCGCAATGTCGGCAGTAGAACGCTGTCATAGGTCAATAATCTAACAATATAAGGTACCTGTACAGTATAAACACTCCTAATGGAGGTGACATAACAGAATACAGTCTCAATCACAGCTAAT
The DNA here is from genome assembly GCA_029216955.1 of Iris pallida. NCBI lineage: Eukaryota > Viridiplantae > Streptophyta > Magnoliopsida > Asparagales > Iridaceae > Iris > Iris pallida. The sequence goes on from JANAVB010016515.1 coordinate 44,647, forward strand.
GTAGAATACGATAAGATAGATAGATATGAAATGAAATCCACAGAGATACAAACCACTACAAAAAAAGTATTTTTCTGGGATTCCAAAAATCCGTCTTAAAAAGACCCAAATCAGTCCTAAATTGTGATTTGGGACGAATTTTAGGACGGTAAGTGACAGTGCTATTAGGGTGGCGTGGCAAAAAGTTTTAGGACCAAAAATGCCGTCCTAATTTGGTTTTAGGGTCGAAAAATGTAACCGTACCAAAAGAGTTTGAATTATTACATGTTTACAACGGTTTACAAAACCGTCCCAAAATAAAAGAGTTTGTGACGAGTAACACCCGTCCTAAACAAATTTGCCAGCGTTACAAAAGAATGTCGTTTTTATCTAGGACAATTACATAACTGTCCCAAAAGTAACACTTATGAAATTAATGTCTGTATTTTTCAGCTATAAAATATACAATTTAAATACACATAAATTCATATAATCATGGACGTTGTCAAGCTTGTCCTCAGATGTATCTCCAGGCATCAAAGCTCCAATACCAAAAAACCTTAACAACATCAAGCATTCTTTACCATTAAATAGAAGACAACAAAATTCATATATAACTATATATGTTCAATTGATAAACAACAAAAAGCTTAACATTAAGCATCCTTAACCACCATTTCCAAAATAAATCCAAAACACTACATCACCCACAGCAGCAGTTACAAAATGAACCCATTGTCTCCACCATTACATACAAAATGCTGAACCCATTAAGCATCCTTAACCACCTTTTCCAAAATAAATCCAAAACACTATACATCACCCATAATTCAGTTACAAAATGAACCCATTGTCTCCACCATTACACCATGTTTTTAGTATATCCAACATGAACCCAAAAATTAACCCAAATTTTTTATCATCACAAGATCGTCGTCCATCATTTTAGCATATCCAGGATGCTTTTGAAGGACCTGCAAATGAAGATATGCCAATATATTAGCAACCTGCTAACTATACACGAACAACCAGAAAAGAAAGACAAGTTCTTCCAAATTGTACAGACTAGACCACATTAGTTTGTGAAGGTTTAAACAAATTGTACAAACCTACTAACCGTTCTTCCAAACTGTTCGGACCTGCGTACAAAAAAGTTGGAAAAAAAACAATCTACAGAAAAAAGCTTCAAGTGACAAAGGAAGCTTCAAGTGAAAAAGGAAGTTTAAGTGAAGACGGGAAAAATTGGGAAACATTTTAAATGGGAAGTACAATTATTCTAGCAAGAATTACAGTAACAAGCAGGAAAAAACCAATATAAAAGTTAAAATCAATAGACTGACACCACAAGGTGGTTTCGAGAGCAAGCCATTAAGGATGTCTCTTCCTCAGAAGGATAAATGACTTCCCAACCAGGGTTTTGCCTTAGGACGACATCTCTCAGTACTACTCATGGCCTTCACTGATTGGCCAATTACAACTAGGGGTAGTTGTAATCAAGTGCATGTAATATATGTATAAGGGTAGGGTCGGATACCATGTTCAGTCGTGCTTCAATAATTTAATAAGATACTGACTGTTGATGTATTCAAAAAAATGGTAAAATCAAAACATCACCTACTTGGTATCAATATGAATCTTAATATGAGGTTGGCTCGAACAACACAAGTTCTAATGCCTAAGAGTGGTTGTCAGGTGTTTCGAAAGCTTAATTGCTTTCGTTCAGTTATCTGATCAAACGGATAACTCAGTGTATCCAATACAACGATCTAGAACAGGGTTGATCCTATTATATCAAGAATTTCGAAAAGATACCAACTATGACCGAGTTCATAAGGTACCTTGAGGAAGATACACATCAGTATTAACCTGATGTGTGCCAAGCAGAGTCTGATCCAACATCAGGATAATGAAGGGTCCGATTTGATTTCCCAATGTCCACCCAATACTCGGTTATCAGTAAAACCAATTACCGTACCGAGTATCCTCTGATACTTGTCGAATATCATATGACGTCAATCCTGGTTTGGATACTAACGTTGTACTACTTCCTGTGTATACTTGTACCTATATAGGGATTGGTACCAGGGGCTGGCACCATTCCTGTGTATATAAGAGTATCGAAAACGAGGTAGTCACTCGGTCACTGGGCATAACTCACAAGATTTTGTTCACTCATGTCCCTGTTCTGTCACTATTCTTCCCAAGAGTATAGGCTGACTGGGCATACAAAGTGCAAACAATTGCAACTGCAACTGGTACCCCTTAAATAAAGTTACAGCAGCACCTAAATTACTGTATCATAGTGTGATTGAACCCTGGAAATACAGTGAACCTACATGAATTTGCAGTGGACGGGATCAAGGTGGATAGATGCAAGCTAACCTGGGGTTAGGATACCAAGACATCCCACACACAGGTTCAATGTTCTGAACTTGAAGTTCATTCTCCAAAATAAAGTTCAATGACTGAACTTGAAGTTTCAATTGTCTGAAATGAAGGTACAGATCGGAATATCAAAACAGGGAACTGAACTCCTTAGTTCAGAAGGACTGTTTATAATGAGACAACGACCTGAACAAAAAATGGACTGATATATGTAGGTGATATGGACATTTAGAGACTGAATATAACTGTATAGTGTAAATCTGAGACTGAACATTTAGTCCAATAATTTGAACTTAAAACAAAACAATGGATACCCATCTAACATACTCTAAAATTCAGTGTAAAAAATAACTTGGCAATATGTAAAAAATATCACTGGTTTCGGAGTTTCCAGGGAAAAGGACACAGTGAAAACAGAAGCTAAAATTCAGTTCCGATACTGATACCGAGATTATGCAAAATTCGGACTATGCAAAATTCAGTCCAAAAAATCAGTCCAGAAAAGAAACCAATGTAATAAATACAAATTTTAACTTGAAAGAAAGGAAATGGAGAACCAAACATAAATTGCAGCCACGAAAGAAAACCAAACGTAAGAATCACAGAGAAAAACCAATGTAATAAGTTGATAGTTGGTAAATTACCTGGACGATGTACTGGATTGTTGAGAAAGTAGTTGACCATTCAGGAACATGGCCACAACTTCATCTTTGAGCTCAGTCCTAAGCTCACTCTTGACCGCCTCAAGCTCTTTCTTGTGCCGGGCCTCTTGCTCCTCACGCTCTTTCCTTAAAGCGTCAGTCTCTTCTCTCAACTTCTCCGCATATTCTCGTAACTTTTCACCATCTTCTCGTAGTTGTACAATCTCAGCATTTGTTGCTTGTTGAATCTCAGCCTGATGAGCTGCTAAGGATGTTGATCATTTACCGCTTACACCTACTCCTCGGCCTAAAACTCGGCCATGCCCATCGTGTCCGATCACTTCCCTTTAAACATTATTCAATTGCTCCTCGTTATCTCGTTCTTCAGCTGGTAGCTCTTCAATTCTCCTTTCTAACATTTTCTATAGCATGCAAGGAGGTTTGTGTTAAATTTCTCTAATTTGCAATAGACATTTTGTTTAAAAGAACTCATTACAAATATGAATTTTATATACCTCTGTTCCAGCAGCCCCGTCTTCTTCATTATAACTGCCATCTTTTCCTCTAGTGGCTCTCCATATGTTGACAAGGTCAACAGGCTTGTTTTCTAGCCTCCTCTGATGTGTATGCATGTTCCAAAGTAAGAAAAAATTTATACATTATCAACTGAAAATATATGACAATTATCTTACCAAAAAACACAATACTAACCTTTCTCTTTATTTCTGGAAAGGATCTTCTACCAGTTCTAGGGAGAGCACAAAGTTTTCCGCGATTAACTTGGTTCTTCTCCGAAACTATCTAAAAAACATTTGGACATTATTTAGTAAATTGAAATAAAGGGTTTGCCACTAGCATGAATATGGATGTAAGTTATTTGTTAGTCGAGTTATACCTGTGTGTTACCCAAGCCCCAATATGCCACTAGAGTTGGCCATTGACTGGGCTCCACCCGGGGTGGCACATTTGCTAGGCGCTCTTCATCGGTCTCAAACTTTGTATAAAAGTCTTTTTTCACTCGATGCTTGAAGGCCTTCCAGGAAATTCCCATTTTCTTAAAGCAAATAGCTTTAAAAGCATCGGGTGCATTTGTGTTTTCCTTAAAAAAACATGATATCTAAGTTATCAATATAAGTAGCCATTATCAATAGCAAAAATATGTGAACAACAAGTGATGGTAAAGCATTCAAACATGATATCCGAGGTTATACTTCCAAACAACCACAAGAATAGCAAGATATAAATTAGTTGAATCATCCAAAACCAAAAACAAGTAACCACTTCAACATCTTCATTCCAACATTAAAAGAATATAAACAAAATATTGCACTTGAAATGACAGTTTCAATCAACACTTCTAGGCCACAGCTGCTTCAATCGATTTGTTTTTACTCTTGATGGTGAATTATAGTGCTATGATCTATAGCTTACAATACAGACCTTGAGTGTTACTGACTACAAAGTCAATGCCAATGTGTCTATAGGTTTAGCAAGACAGACAATAGGGGGTTCACTATCAAGTAGGATAATAGTAAAAATAAAGATAGTAATCCATGAAAATACAGATAAAGAGACAGGAAAGTTACCTTAACCGACGCCCAGACCATTTCTAGTTTATCCTTATCAGCCTTACGCCAAGATAACATTGTTAACGGAAACAATTCGCCATTTCGGTCTAAATGTGTTACAAAAATTAATTCTAACGGATAAATTCCGTGAGTATATAGACGTGGGTAATAATACTAACTACCTTTCTAACGGATCATGTCCGTTAGTATGTCAACTATTCTAACGGCTATAGGGTGTTAGTGATTATTTTTCTAACAGGCTTATAGCAGTATATAGAATTGAATACTAACGGGTTGTGACCGTTAGTATATTTTAAAAAAGAGAAAAAAATAAATTTAGGATTCAATACTAACGGAAATGGGACGTTAGTAATACCTAAAAATGGAGAAAAAAATTAATTTTAGAATACTAATTAATGGATCACTGATAGAGATGTATAGAACATGTCAAAGACAATTGTACATAATTTCTGCCAAAATTACACAGCGAGCTTATAATCACATGCAGCAAATAATTTTTGCCAAAATTACATATCCGTACATGATCTGCCAACTTGTGATGAAGATTTAACTGAACCTTTCTGCACCTGATAGTAGTTGCAGTCGGCATTTGCTTTATAGCCCACCAATATTGCAGCACAGGAGACGACTTGAATAACTAGTTCATCTCATGCTCTTTTTTCAGCTCTAGAACTGCAACTTGCCTTTGAACATTGTTTCTTAATCCTGTCCCCTTAAGGAATTGTTGGTTGTTCAGTATGGTGTTGTGGGCTTTCAGTTGCGAGTTATTTGCAGCAACATTGGCGCTAGCTGTGTTATGGCTGCTGTTTCTAGCTACTGGCACGTCATGGTTATGTTTCCCTTTATATGTTGTTATAACAGCTTTTATATCTGTCGAAGCTCTTTCCACGTGCTTCCGAACATTGCATCCAGCAAAAGTGCATTTATAGTAACTCCTGCAAATTGTGACAGGAAGTTTCAACTGAGTATATGCTGAGAGAAAATTGTTACAACATATAATAAGTGCATGACTACCAATAAAAAATTTGGAACAATTAACACATTTATAGATGCTTCTTTCCACACAAGGTTTCTTAAATGTGCAGTTATTCACTGGAAGGGAAGCAGTAATTGCTAAGTGATTCAAAAGTCAACAGTTAAACCCAGCAGCCGGTGTATTAGACACCACAGTATTATCTTACATACTATAGATTAATCAATAGATACAGATGCATTGTATATATTCTCCATCATGAGTAGGTTCAACATCCCGTAGGCCTACCGATGCTGAATTCATGCCTAACTAAAATTGTCTCAGATTTTAAGAGAATAACCTAAAGGCTACAAAGGATGGATGGGAGAACGTCTGAGGATGAATATTGATATTGAAAGGTAAGTTTGAACATCATGTGGAAAACAAAGTTGTATTTCTACAATCGATTCAGTGAGGGCAAGCAATATAGCTCTTAGCACTATGAAGCTATATATCTTCTTACTCTTTACTCTGTGCCTGAGATTCTGTTCAAGTGTAGATGATTATTTCGCAACTTTGTCACAACTCAATGAAACTTTTGCTCAAATAACTCTCTGCCATTATATGTTGATATAACATAACGTATTGTTACCTCATATCAACATATTTATCAGGATGATTCGCATATCCTAAACCTACGGTAATGTTGTCTCTTCCTTAAACATTTCAAGAACTTCTTTTCCTTGAACTTAGTTCCCTAAGCAAATTAAATTAAAAAAAATATGGAAATAAGACGGTAGTGTAATATAGTGTATGTAAAGGCTGGTGTTTTTATATTCAAATATGTTTCAAAGAGCTAAGGGCCTAAAAAGTTTCATATGGCCCTAATGACAGCATAATGGAAGAAAAGGATTCATGTAGGTGAGGGTTAAAAGCTTCTTTGGTGTTTCTGCTGCAAGCTTGAAAGCAAGAGCACAGACTATGAGAATGAAGCATTGGTTCAAGATCAGTTCACTCGGCCTAGAGATTCCGCGATTACAGTCACATTTTGGTGAAAACTTAAGAGTTTCCAGCCTCCAACATATTCAATCCAACCATGGTTCCATATGTTGTAGAAATAATATTTTGAGAAAAGCCTATGCTCTCAGTCCTGACTATATCACCCAATGCAAGTAACTCCTGAAATAATATGACAACCCAGGAAAACTTGACATAGTAAAAAAAGCATAGAAAGAGAGAGAACAAGAGGTCAGAGGTTGAAACTTCTGCTAGCAGTGGAGTCTAATAAACTTAAAGATTACAAATAATACCTGATGGGTAAATGTCAGCAGGTTGTCTTCTTGTCTTCTAGTTGTCATATACTCTCCTTCTGCCTGAGACAATCATGAAGAGTATTTTGAACTGCAATTCAATATCTTGTGTATTCTGTCATACACAGTCACAAAGATGTCAGTTTGAAATATTTCATTCCCTCGTTAGTTAATATAAGTGAGGAACTGAAGATGCCTGCAATGTTTATGATTAAAAAAAACACCAATTGCGTGGATAACCAAACAGATGTTTTCCAGAAACAAACTCTAGAATTGTCTATAGTCAAAATCTCCTTTTCATAGGTTAATGAATCAATTGCAACACTTCAACAAGCTAACCAAAATATTTAATTTACTGTTGACTCCATATGAACATATTGAATACAAAACAAACCTGAGTAATTAAACCACCAGCAGGACGTCCAAGTACAGAATATCGTGACCCAGCAAGTACAGGGTCCTGTGCATATGATGAGAAACCACCATGACCAACTCGAGGTTCCAGCCGGGTTTCACGAGTAAGGAATAAAGAATCTCGGTTCAAGGAAAGAGGATAGTCATTTCCAATCCCAGCTTGTTGTGCTGTATGAATCAGTGTTTGTTTTTTGTCAACCCAGGCACCCACTGGATGGTCTTGCGTGGCTGGTTCGTTCAGCTGGTAAAAGATTGTAAAATTACATCAGTATGCAATATCTAGTAGCAGTTTAATGGAAAAGGAAAGGTTAGCACAAGAAAACCCTACAGGCTTTTCAAACAAAGCAACCACACCATGATCCACCAGAAACCTCCGACGGTGCCCAACTACTGCTTGAAGTGCTCTGAGAACCTTCAGAGGTTCACCTTGTATGTCCACAACTCTTTCTTCTTGACTTGCATAAACTGGAAGTTCATCTGGCCAAAAGAGTTCACAACATATTAGAATGTGAATAAAGGAATATTAAAAGGTAAAAAGAAAACAAGCTTTCATAACTATGGCTCCAAAGTATACATACATTTACAAGAGGGATTGGCACCAAGTTAAAAAAATTATTAGAAATATGCCTTAGCATTATGAAACTAGCCTCCAGAAACAAACTCTAGACTTTGTATTCAATTGGTGTGTTTTTTGAGGAGAACAAATCTCAGCAACATTAATCTAAAAAGAAGTTCCTAGGTCCAGAGATAGAAATATGCACCTCTAGTAACCAAAACCAAACGTAAAGGTTATAAAGGAAATTTTGTGGTTTCATCGGCCCACCAGTATGAGTTTTCATATTACAACATATACATACCTCATGACAATTGCTGCTGCTCTAGCATCCAAACCGGATGTAGACCCATTCATGAATATAATTCATCCAGTTGTCTTTCAATGTTTGTCTTCCTGAGTTTTTCTGAACAAGTTGGCTTTTTGAAAGAGGAATTGCATAAAATCCTGACCTTTTGATATAATTAGGCCCATCCATACATGAATATAATTCATCTAGTACAGCTACTGTATTCTGACCACAGCTTAATTATGAGATGTTAACTTTCATCTAAGCTCTCAACATTGGATTTCCTGTATCCTTCCTGTAAGTTTCTTCTTTCAGCTTAATAGGATACTTAAATATATCATATGCAAGTAAAATCTAGTATCGCATAGCTCAACACGTACATTTGTTTATAGGTTGTAAAATGATCAAAATTGAGCTCTAAAATGGCCCAGCTCATCAGTGGTACTCTAAAATGGCCCAGCTCATCAAAATTGAGCTGTAAAATGATCAAAATTGAGCTCTAAAATGACCCAGCTCTTAAATATATCACCTTGGTAATTGGTACAACTCCATACGCTCTAAAATGGCCCAGCTCATTTGTTTATAGGATTTCCTGTATCCCTCCTGTAAGTTTCATATTAGAATGTGAATAAAGGAATTCTCTTAGCTTCCTCATCAGTGGTACTCCTTGAGCTCTAAAATGGCCCAGCTCAGGCTTTCGCAAGCACTTGATGTAGTATTAAAACTTATATGTAATTAAAATGACGTACCTCGGTAAAAATGTGAGTCCATGGCATGATATTTCAATACCCATGTCAAAGTCCATACCACAGTACTACCCCATACTGAAACTTAGATGTAATATTAAAACATATATGTAATTAAAATGACGTACCTCGGTGAAAATGTGTATTGCTTCTTCCAAGGATTTGTATGTAGAATATATAATGATACCTCCTGTCATCAACAAAAGTACAAGGAAAAGAAACAAAATTCAGCATACTACCTTTGATCCCAAAATTTCATATTACACAAAAAAAGAAAAGAAATGAACACAATATGTAGCAGAATGCAAGAATTGCTAATCCAAAGAGTAATCCAAAATTTCATATTACACAAAATTTCATATAACTAAGTTCTCCATCCTCTTCAAACTGAGAAACCTCCAAATGGAGAATAAAGATTATGAAGATCATACATATATTATTATGAAGATACAAAGATTGAGCTCTCTCACCAGACAAGCAATCATCAAGGCCGGCTGGTCCTCCTAGAGTGTCCAGCAATATCCGCGTCAGTTTGCTCTCTCGGTACAGGATCTTAGGCTCATTTTTGTTAAGAGCATATATGACATTCGACAAGGCAAATAAAGATTGATTGATCCTTGCACTCTCTTGAAGCATAATCCTTCATTACATGTTCTTCTATTATACTCGTTGCCTAACCAAACCAAGAATTCAGCAGACACTATTTATTTGCTAGTTTCAACTAGTCAAAATTTCAAAGAGTTAACACGATCGATCGAACCTGCTAAATCTATGAGATTTAGTTTCCCCTTTGTGCTTCCTTCCGTAACGGAAATGGCAAGCACCCCATGGCTCCTACTGTAAACTGTGGAACATGCATTTCATAGAAAATTTAGACCTATATTGCTATGGTGAAGACGGAACATTTTTTTCAAAAAAAGAAGAAAAGAAAGTGATCAAATATTTTTTTCAAAAAAAAAAGAAAAGAAACTGATCAAATATAAAGTTCTAGTTAAATTTTGTACAAAGAGCCCCATCTCCGGAAATGGTGACAGCCAAGGTCTTAAAACCTAGATTTTCTACCAATATTCTTTGCTCCAAATTAACACCATTTGCACCCTCGATTGCAACCCAACTCCAGGAAGGGCCAAAAACATGTTTCAAAAACCCAGATTCCATAGTGGTCTCAGACCCTCTCCAAGAGTTTTAATTTGAGCATTTCTAGCAATCACATGAAAATAATTCTTGGTTAATGGAAGAAACTTAATATTAAATTAAAGAAGCTTAAATCTCACAATTAAATCCCATCAGTAAATAGTTCTAAATCTAGTCCGTCGTCTAGCATACAAAATTTAGGACCTATGATGTTATGGTGAAGCCTAGGGTTAAAGAAGTAAGAAACTGATCCAAGTACAAATTAAACTACTTAAATCAAGAATTAGATGAGCCTCAACTCCACGAAAGGGTATAGACAAGGTTTTTGCACACCAATATGCTTTGGAACCACATATAATCATCTCCACCCAGACCAATTACATGGGCCCATCTCCGAGATGGGACATAATGAAGGCTTTAAACCCAGCTTCCTTACTGTCCTGAGTTACAATTTTCCTACAATTTTGGGCCGCTTTACCTTAAGTTTCAGCCATGACTTGTTATTAAAAAAAAACTAATTACATCAACAAATTCAATGCTAACCTAGGAAAGATTAAATATCCTAGGTTCCATCTTTCGCTACGTCATTTATTTACTCCAGTTTTAACCTACGAAAGCTTAAATTGTTGTTAACAATGATAACTTCTTATTTCATATTTCTTAATTATACACTAGCTTACCTGCTTAGAGTAGCAAGTTGGGAGAAAGTCCCAAGGTATTTACTATTTAGTTGTTAGAATAGTTTATGGAGCAACTTGCAAATCAAGAAAAATGTGGTATTTAGTTACAAATGTCTCTTCATCTTTTGAAGTAAATGCCCATAAGAATGAACAAGATTTGCAGAGATATAAACTGTTCTATAAACAAAGAAAACTGTTGTACAAAAGAAGCTGTTTAGACTGAGAACTAGATTAGAAATTTCATACTTAAGAAAACATAGGTTTAGATAATATGTTACAGCATATAGATAGTTCGAGTATGAAATCAAAATTTTGACTGAACTCTTTAGCTGCTGTCATCCTTGAACTTAGAGTATCACATAGTCTGGTCCTATGAAGGCCCTTCAGTTAAGGATTGGCAACTAAACAATCAATCGTCCAATTCAAGAAACAACTTTTACATGCAAGTTAGTTGACATGGAGTAGATACTACATAATAACAAAGATTCTACATGTTTGCACCAATGGGCTGGTACTTGGGTAGTTGACTTTTGCATGTTAAATCTCTTTAACAAAAATAATAAGTTAATAGAGCTGATTATTAAGCTACATGTTTTCCTAGAAACCTACCATAGAAATATGATGTAGATGAAGGATCATAGTAAATTCGTGAAGATTGTGTACCATGTTCATGGCAAAAAGGCATACCTTCATCCTTTTCACAGTATCAAGAACAGGTTCATTTAGATAACGATCATCTCTATGGACTGCCAACGCCTGTCCAATAAAGTCCACCGTGTTGTCATCCAAGCCATAATTTCTAATCATCAAAGATAAAAATAAATAAATAAATTTATTAACAATTTCCTTATGGCAAGACCCCATCTGGAATCATAATCACCCTTCCATATCAATTTACAAAATGAAGTTTCCTAAAGGAAATGAATAAGGGAAACAACAGAAAATAGAAAAATATTACAATTTCACATTAACCTTTTGTGCTAATTAGGACTGTACTGATATGCATAAAGGTGCAGATTATTCATAGTGATACTAGAATAAGGCTTTTAATGTTTGAACTGCAGAACTTAAAATTCCAATGGTTCAGTATTTTAACTTTCAAAAAAGTATATCAATGAAATATGCCTGCTATTAATTTAAACAACAACTAAAACCAGCCAATCAGCCATAGAAAAGTACCCAAAAATTTCAAAAATGTTCAAAAATACCCAAATTTCGGTTCCATGAACAAAAGTGCCTTTAAGATGTTTGAAATCCAAAACTTTGAACTAATGAAATCAACCGAGACCTACAAAATAACTAATGAAATCCAAAACTTTGAACTCATCACAAAGGAAAGAAGAAAACAACTCTTAGTGAAGACTAGGGTTTTTCGCACCACAGAAAGGGGGTTTTCTCACCTCAAATAGGGGTTATTGGGCAGACGACCCGCCACAGGTGGATGCCAAAAAATAGGTGGCCTCGCCGTAGCCAACGACAGAGGTCGACGATGCATCAGACTCGCATGACTCACCGCAGTCGGCGACCTCTCGCGGGACTCGTCGTAGGTCGACGATGGATCGTATGCATACACTGAAATTGGTGAATGAGAGAGAGAGTATGGGGAAGAAATGATGGGCACGATGGAGGATGGACTGTGTATATAGTAAAATAAGGTGAATTGGGGGGAAATTAGAGCGGCAACCCTATTTTTTTTCCTGCTAGAAATTTTCAGTATGTATATAGTTAAACGATGGAGAATGGAATATGTTAATAATTTAGGAAAATATATATTATTTCTAACAGACTCCAGGTATATACTAACGGGCGTAACTAGTTAGTGTTTTGTAACGGATTAAGGCTGTTAGAACCTGCAAACAAGGCCCATTAGAAATTGGCCAATATGGTATAGTGTAAGGTGAGAGGAATCGTAAGAAGAGAGGGGAAGAGCTCAGGATGTGTTAGGATTAGGGTTCTCCATGATGAATTTAATGGAAAGGATGAGTGATAGCTTAGGAAAAGAGAGTGTCGGTTGGCTAAATGATGTGAATATAAAGAGAGAGGGAGATGTGATGAGTTGGGAATAAATTAAAGTTAGTGGTTTCTCGGTTAGGAATTTTTTAGAAGAGTATGGGAATGTGGAACGAGTATGTTTCCTTTTTGTTTTGTGCTGCTACTTAGGAAGCTGGAAGGGTCATTTGTGACCTCTCGAGAACCAAAGGGTTACTTGATGTGTCTCTTCGAGAGGTTGAAGAGCCATTGGAAATTTGGCTAGTAGTGCAGTATCGGTGGGGCCAGTTTCTAAGTGTAGCCGAATGATAGCATGGTGCTGGAGTTCTCTTTTAGATATGGCAGACCCCACTTTACTCCTTCTGTCATTTCAACTTGATGGGCCAATCCACATGGCTCTTGTCGAATTGTGCTTAGTAACAGTACTATAGCAGTGAGTAGTTTAGTTAAGGATTTGGTGTTAACATTGCTGGGTTGGGTCAGAACTTAGGATTGTTTGGACCCGGGTTGGGAGTTTTAATGCAGAATTGATGAGTTTTATCATCAGGTTAGAGTTAAGCTTGGGCCGGGACAGGCTGTAAGGGGTTGGGCTGAAGGATTAAGGAAGATAATTAGAAAATAATAATAGCAGTAGGAACTGGGCTCTGGAATTAAACTCTATGTTTGGACCGGGTTATTGGTCTGGGCCTGGTAGATTTGTCTAGTAGGTTGAGTGTGTGCTTGGGCTTGATTTTGAGTAGTAAATATTACTATTATCATTATTGATCCTTGTTATTATTATTAAATTTTAGTTTTGCCAAATATCTATATATTATTTCCTTTCTTATCTAGTGTATATCTAGATATTTTGGTAAAAATAAAATATATATTGTTTGCATATTTTATTAATAAATACATTTTTGAATAAATTACTTTGCTAAACTAACATTTTACTTAGCTAGTTTTCTAATTAATCTCTTGTGGCTAGTGAATATATATGTATGCTAGGGATATTCAAATGGTTAGTTTATAATAGTTTAACTAGCAAGTATTTTTCTAAACATAAATAATTTTCTTGCTAATTATGGTTAAAGGTATTTTCCTCTAGTAATTATTAAGCTGTATTATATTTTCTAAAAAAATATATTGGTTAGGTATGGATAGGTTTCCAAATTATTTTGTGGCAAGTTTCTATTTAGAGAGATTATCTAAATATTATTACTTTCAAAATATTATGACTAGCTAGATGAGTAGATAACCAGTTAGATATAATTAGATAATTGTCTTATTTCAAACCCTAACAACTTGTACAAAAATATAACAGATGACTTACACCCATGCAGTACAACTCCCGTGCTTCCAAGGCGAGGCAAGTACACCGACTCGACTTTTACTCTGTCTTTCTATCTTACATTCATGTGCCTTGTTCCCATATCGGACACGAGATACACACGATTGTCTTGTACCTTGTTCATTGCATTGTGAGTCATTGTTTATTGCGAGGATTGGGGAAAATATTAGCTTTTGTGTGACCACACCCAACATAGGTATTGTGGATAGCCTAATCGTACACTTCACGTACGATGAAGCCGAATCTTGTAGAATTGATTGTGCATTGATTGATTGTGGTCCTTATCCGGTCACACATTAGTTTAATATTTCAAAATATCATACTTGCATTGATTGTCGTGTTCATTGTCTTGATCATTGATAGCCGTGTTTATTGTCTTTGCATATTGATTGTCACGTCCATTGCCTGCAGTTTTACATTTCATTTCTGGTACCATAGTTTCATTTCAGTTCTCGTACTCTATTTTCACCTTATATTCTGTACTACAAATTACATTGTATATTGTTCTTGTCGGGGTTGTACTTTGCTCTTTTCTTGACAGGATACGTTGCAGGTGAGCTTGAGGCCACATGGAGCATGTGATTGCATTGGATATTGTCGAATTTATTTATTTATTTTTCTAGAGATTGTATTATTATGATTTCAATATTGTATATTTTATTTGACCGGATTTGTCTCCGGATGACTTTGTACTAAAATGTCTTGGTGGATATTGGTGATTTTTCTGGGAACGTTATATATAAAAGCTGTGGATGTTTACATTACATTGTGACTTGGAGTTTTTCTTAGTATTGTACAGTTTACTTCGTCGTGTCCATCGACGAAGGCTGGGCGTGTCCGACTCGTGTCCGATTGTTCGGGAGCGGGTCGTGACACTCCACCACGACCTCTGCTATTTCCAAAATTAGCAATTGCTTCAGGATTTGCCATTGACCCAGTTGGTCTAGAGTTGTGATTTTTCATGAGAATGTTGCTATTTGCCTTTGCTACAATGAGATAGTCACTAGTTCAAAGTATTTTATGGAAAAAAAATTCACGATATTATTGCTGTAAAAGCATATTACTTGCATGAAAAATAACGAGAATTTTCTTAATTATTTCAGCCTATGTTACTTTTTCTCCACACAATCTAAGGTGAGAAATAATATTAAACATAACAGAATTATATTCTTTAACATTTTATAATCATGGTATCTTAGATTCAACCATTCACTTTGAGCAGTCGGAAAAATTACTATTCTTTTGTGGACAAATTGTAGGTCCTAAAAAATTAAGTTGCATCAATTAACAAAGTCAAAAATTCAAGATATTCATCATTTTGATGAGTTGCGCAGACAACAGATTGCGCAGACATCACTTTGCGCAGGTTGGTTTGCGCATGTTCCCAACTGCGCAGGCTGATGTGGCAGAAGTCATCATTGACTGAATCAAATCAGATCTTCTTGACAGCTGACAACACGAATAACGAGGAGGCTGTTCGTTTTTGACGCCGCACAGTGCTCGAGGGCGGCTGACAGGTGGCAGCGCAATCCGTGGTTGCGCAAACCATTCATGCACAATCCGTGGTTGCGCAAATCATTTCTGCACAGTTCACTTTGTGCATTCTACCAACATAACTGACTACTTACATGTGGCATTCATGCCATCAAATGCTCATTACGTGGCAACTGTCTATGCACGATCATGCGCATTTCAATCAACTAATGCCATGTGTCTCAGATAGTTGGCCCACGATCCAATAACTGTTTGCGCAATCCAGTGTTGCGCAAACCAGTTGCTGCACAAATCAGCTTGCGCAGTCTAAAATAACTGAAAGTTGTTATTTTCAGAACTCTATAAATAGAGTTTCAAGTCTTCATTTTAAGGGGATCAAGATCAGAGATCAGAAATCAGAGAGTTCAGGAGTTCCTGCCAAAGTGCTGCTGCATTCTTCCGAGACTTTTGTCTTCAACTTCAGAGGCTTTTGCCTTCAATTTCCAGAGTTGTTTTCAACTTCAAAGGCTTCGTCTTCAAAGTTCACATCGTCCAAGGGATAAAGCAATCGTCATCAAGATTGGATTCCTATAGTTGTAATTTTCCCAGAATTCTTGTAATCTTTATTACAGTTTGTATCAATAAAGTTTTATACTTTTGTTTTTTATAAACAAAATGGCGACTCTGCTGGGGACAACTTTCTCCTCCGACGAGGAAGTAGCAACTCAATGTGACGTAGCGTCTATCGGGAAGACGCAGAAGACACTGGTTGTTAAGGTCAACCAGACAGCCTACGAGGCGATGCTCAACTCCAAGACCACTCCCCATACTGTAGCCACTTCTGCCAAAAGCAAAGTGCGTTCAGTTTGGGTCTCCAAGTCTGCACAATCTGGCAGTTTTGCCACCAAAGATGCTGTACCAACTGTTGCACAATCTGCTAGTCAGATTGCTGCACAAACTGCTGTGCCAGCTGTTGCACAGTCTGTCTCAGCAACTGCTGCACAATCTATTGCAATCAAGGCTGCGCAATCTGTTACAACTGTTGTACAGGCTACTTCATATGCTGCCTTGTCAAAACAGAAGACTCCTATGACTCTGGCGCAATTGGCAGTGGCTTTTCCTGCGCAAAATAGCACTCCAGTAACTAAAATGCATCCCAAGCACTCTAAGACAAGAACTCCTGATGCACTTCCTACCAAAGCTTCTAATGCACAAATGACTAGTGCACCTTCCAGCCATGCGCAAACCAAGTCCGCGCAATCCAAGAAAAATAGCCTTTTGGCTAAATTCCCTTCTTCTCACAATAAAAGAAGAGATTCTACTCCTCTTCCCAAACACCCTATTGCCTCTGCGCAATCTACTGAGGGTAGTCCTTTGACTATTCCTCCTTCTCTTCAAAGCAAAGGAAAAGGTCCATTGGTCTTTTCTCAAACTTCCTTGTCTCATGACTTGGAAGATAACAGAGGGAAACGCTCTTTAGCTAACCCTTCATCTCAAAACAAAGGAAAAGGCCCTTTGGTCTTTTCTCAGTCTTCTTCAGTCTTTACTGAAGAAGATCCATTTCAATGTGTCTCGGCACCAATCAGTTCGAGAACTCTGGCGAACAAGGATTCTTCTTTCCTTTATAACAAGAGTACTTGTACTAATCAAAGAGGTATTCTGCCTACTCCGATAGCAGAATTCCAGGACCTCCCGACTCTCCAAATTTGTCATTCCAGACAGGGAAAACTGTTAGTGTCTCAAACAGAAACTCCTGGGGGTGAATTTGCTGACCTTAGAACTTATCTTAATCGACCCACTTCGGTAAAACGAAAACAGCCAATGCCGAAGGTCAAACATCATCAGAAACAAATCTCCAAGGTCAAAAATCCTGACACTTATGCCAATGAAGTGAGTACTTCCCTGTATACTCAAGGGACTAAACATTTGAAGAATCGGAATCATGTTCCAAATCTTATCAAAGAACAGATCCCTCGGAACTTTCCTCGTCCTGTTGTAGATCTTCGAGAACATCTAAGACAAAAACAGGATAATGTCTCAATATCTCTATCTCAACCATCTGATCATCACTGTAATCATAAAGTCATCATCCAATGCTGTTGTCAAACGACAAAACGATCTGTCTTCGATCGTTTAACTTTTGCTAAATCTGAACCTATGTCAGAAGAAGACGAAGTTTTGTATGCTTCTGTTAACATGACTTCCCGAGACACTGGGGGTAAAAGATGCTCTAAGCATGGTAGACTCCGTAAGCCAAGCCAGCGGTATTTGGAATTACTTCAAGAATCTTCTGAAGGAGTATTTCAACATACCTGTTCTCGAAGCCGAGATAAAATCGGTCAAAGGAATCTTCCTCAAAACCCTTCAAGTCATCTTCCTGTTTCCCAGTCAGGAGATGATTCGTTTTCTGATTATGATGCATACAGTAAAAGTTCTGAACAAACAGTATCTTCCACTGTGCCAAGAGAAGTGACGGCTTATATTGTCACCGATGATCCAGATGCTTCAACCTCCGCCAATCAAGAACAGCGAATTGCTGCACTCGAAGACAAATTAAAAACCATGGCTGAGATGGTTGCTAGTATGCATTCCATCATTGTAGCACAGCATGTTACACCACCAACTGCACCTATTACTAGTCCAGAGATCGTAGCATCTTCAATACCTGCCAATATCGGGCTGGGGGTAGTGCCTCCCCAAATGCCTCATGTACAAGTGCAAGTACAAACTACGCCTAGCCATTCAGGAGATGGAGGTAGTGCGTACAACGCTGTTCCTCCTCCCACCACTACAACTCAACCTGCTCCTTCTTCTTCATCAGAAGACGCCAATGAAGCTGTCAAACTCTTACGAACCCAATTTGAAGCATTTAAAGAGAAAGACAATCTACAAAGGTTGGGGATTAAACTGCCCTATCCGGTTGAATGGAAGGACGTCCCGTTTCCCCCAAAGTACAAAATCCCTACAATCTCTCTGTTCGATGGCAGTACTTCCCCGAGTCAATTCATCAATCATTTTGAGGTAATGACTGTTCAACTTCAGCCAAATGACGCTCTTCTTACCAGAGTGTTTGTCGGTTGTTTAGCCGGCGTAGCATACGACTGGTACAGAAGTTTGCCCGATGGTTGCATCACATCCTTTTCAGGTCTCAAACAAATCTTTCTGGAACGGTTCTATGAAGGATTTAATGATATGACTATGTCAGCTCTCAACAAAATCAAACAAAAACATAATGAAACTGCTGAAAGCTTTATTGAACGGTTTCGCCGTGAAGCTTTGAAAATGCCTCCAGGGACTCCAGCTGCTGTCACTATTGATACTTGTAAGGCAAATCTTTTACCTATTATCAGTATGTGGACGGGATCTACCCAATTCCAAGATTGGCCCTCATTCATCGTCAACGCCAAAGCTGCTGAAGTGAGTGCTGACAAGTTTAAACAATTTGGGGTATAAATGTCTAACCCTGATCGCGATGAGCATCAGAATTCAGGTGGTGGCAATCGCCAGAACAATCGCAAAGCGAAAGAGACTTTGAACATTAACTTGAACAAAAATAAAGAATCTTTGGCTGTCAATGTGGTCCCACCTACATCTACTCCTACTCCTTCTGCACCTCCACCGAGGGAACCTCGTCCGAAGGTAGAATATTCCTTTGACGAAAATGACACAGCAAGTATCTTTGAGTGTTTACTCAAAAGCAACAAAATTCAACTCCCAGATCCAAAGAAACCTGATGAAGTCAATAAGACTGATCATTCCAAGTATTGTGTCTATCACTGATTCATTGGACATCCTACTCGAGCATGCTATGTGCTCAAAGGTAAGATTCAAGAGCTTGTCAATGCTGGTGTAGTCACTTTGTAACAAGATGAGAAGACTGTTACTGCAAATATGGTCTCAGTCCAATTTGGAGATTTCCCTCCGCAGATGATACAGCATGGTGTCATTCCAATTCCTAAAGCAACCCTTGAGATTGAGAATCTCCCGCTTCCATCCAATGAAGGTCTTATTCCCTTGTCTCTTGACAATGGTTAAATTATGTGGATCCATCCTGATCTTGCTCCAGAATTTGAGATATCTTCCAAGAAGAAAACTCGTTCTAAAAGCAAAACCAAGATTTGCAACATGGTATCTTTTGATCCCATTGTTGACGAAGAGATTCTGTTAGGCACCAGATCAGGGAAAGCTTATTTGAAAGATCATTTTGAAGGTCAAAAGGATCCTGCTTCTTCTTCCGAACCTGCTCCGGCACAACCTGCATCTGCTGAAGAGGTCCCTTCTACATCTTCACCAGTTGTAGTATCAATTCCTCCTAAGCCAACAACGGCTGATAAAGGCAAGCAACAAGTTCGATTTGACAAACCTCTAAAGAAGTCATCTCCTACTGGGCTTGAGAAGCCTTACAACTTTGATATATTAGCTCAATTAGCTAATACACCAGCTAGGCTGTCAATCTTTGAACTCTTGCGTCTTTCTAAAGAGACACGAGAAACTCTAAGTGAAGCTCTGATGCAGGCCGAAACTTGCTTAACTCTTCTCAAGAAGCCAGAATCAGAACCAGTCTCTTGTCATCACAGTCATAGTGTCTTGGAACTGATCCCAAATATTACCTTCACTCAGGATGATATGCTAATGGAAGATAATAGACATGATCGTCCTCTTTATTATACAGGATATGTAGATTCAATGAAGGTTGATCGTATCATGATAGATCCAGGGTCTGCACTTAGTATTATGCCAAAGACAATGCTAGATACATTAAAGATACCAGTGCATAGTCTTTCAACCACGATCACTACTATTTTGGGATTTAACCAAGGAAAGAGTGAACCTTTGGGCAAGATTCGCCTAAAACTCCAAATAGGCAATCTTCGCACAAAGGTGACCTTTTATATCATTGACAATCATGGTTGTT
This sequence comes from Iris pallida, assembly GCA_029216955.1. Classification (NCBI taxonomy): domain Eukaryota; kingdom Viridiplantae; phylum Streptophyta; class Magnoliopsida; order Asparagales; family Iridaceae; genus Iris; species Iris pallida. Next base: position 65,026 of record JANAVB010016515.1, read on the forward strand.
CTTACAATGCTCTCCTGGGAAGGCCATTCCTCTATGAACACAATGTCGTTCCATCAACTCTTCATCAATGCTTTAAATACGTTGATGACAAAGACAAGTTCACAAGGAAGTTATGGACCTTTATCCTTTTAAGGGTGTTGAAGCTTATTGCAACGATGCTCGTATGTACAAGGATGAATTTATGAAGGTGGTATTGGCTATAGATACTGAAGAAGATCAAAAAGCAGTACCTCAAGACACTCTTATCATACCTGTTAAGGGGCGAGTTTCTCATCCTCAATCTTCCAAACCACTGGTTATTCACTTACCAGTTCAAAAGAAATCAGTTGATGCTGATGAAAATCAAAGGGAGCTCACCTCTTCTGAGCCACTTGTTATCGACTTACGTCGTAACAAAGACAAAAAGCAGCTCATTCCTTCTGAGCCACTTGTTATTGATCTAAATCGCAACAAGGAAAAAAGGGAGCTCACCTCTTCTGAGCCACTTGTTATCGACCTCCGTCGTAACAAGCTTCCTCCACGTTCTTCTTCTCCCCCTCTTGTAATCAATTTGACCAAACCTGCTAAGGTTAAAGGTCTTGTTGTAAATACTGATGTACAAATCAATGAAAAAGCACCTACTTTCCAGTATATTGATGTTATTTATTATACTAAAAGTTATTTGGATATGTTAGATAGCTTCCAATCAATTACACTGGGAGTCGTACAATCTCTTCAGACAGAAGTCTCGCTTGAAGATTCAGATGATTCTTATCGTATTCACCCTTCTTTGAAGAAAGGTGAAAGTCCAGCCTTTTTATATAAAAGACCGGAAACAAAGATTAACTATACGGATGATAGCAAAGTTAACGATACGGGACGTCTCCAGTTCCATCGTTATAGTCAACAATCAAAAGACATCCTCCGAAAGATGGGTTATGACTTCAAAAGCGGCCTTAACTATGGTAAAGGTAGACGAACTCCCATTCGTACAACAGTTCCAAACGGAAAATCACAAATATATTATGACAGGACCAAGAAAGGTCTCGGATATACTTCTCCTCCACTGTTATCCCCAGCAGCTTCTGAATCAGATAATGAAGAACGTTCTAATTCTTCTGATTCCAGATCATGGGATTCTGATACCAGCATCGGTGAAGTCTATCGTATAATCGTATCTTCTAACATGGTCTCCGTTGAACTACCAGAAGTCTGTGATAAAATGTTGAAGAAAGTCCGAAAACAGATCCTTGGGCTCAACATATGGATAACCAATGGGTACTTCGTTTTGAACAACGTGAACCTCCTACTGAAGATCAACTAATTCAAATTGATGTAGGGGAAAGAGAGTCACCTCGGCCAATCTTTATTAGCAAGAATCTTCCAGAAGCAGATAAGCAAGAGTTGATTCTTCTCATTAAAGAATACATAGACGTCTTTGCTTGGAGTTACGAAGACATGCCAGGTTTAGATCCCAAGATTGCTACTCACAAACTGAACATTCTTCCTAATGCTAAACCGGTCAAACAGCAACAAAGGCGATTTAAGCCTGAAATGATGAACGCAATTGATGATGAAGTCAAGAAGCTCATCGCTTGTGGCTTTATTCGAGAAGAGCAGCATCCTGATTGGGTAGCCAATGTAGTCCCAGTTCTGAAGAAAACTGGAAAAGTTCGAGTCTGTATCGACTTCCGAGATCTCAATGAAGCATGTCCGAAAGATGAATTTCCTCTTCCTATCACAGACGTCATGATTGACAATACTTGTGGGTTCGAGCGAATATCTTTTATGGATGGATTCTCCGGATATAATCAGATTAAAATGCATCCTGAAGATGAAAAGCATACATCTTTTCGCACTCCTCGAGGAGTCTATTGTTACACAGTGATGCCATTTGGTCTCAAGAACGCTGGTGCAACCTACCAACGGGCTATGATTACTATTTTCAGAGAACATCTTCGTAAAATAGTCGAATGCTACGTTGACGATATTGCTGTCAAAAGTCGTCTAAAAGAAGATCACATCCAAGATTTGAGAACAATATTTAATCTCATGCGTCAACATCAGCTCAAGATGAATCCCACTAAGTCATTCTTGGGTGTCTCTAGTGGCAAATTTCTCGGCTTCGTCATTACCTCTAAGGGTATACACGTGGATCCCGAGAAGATCAAAGCCATCCAAGAGATGCGTCCTCCACGCAACCTAAAAGAGCTACGAGGATTCCAAGGCCGACTTGCGTACATCAGGCGATTCATTTCGAACTTGTCTGGACGCTGCAGACCATTCACTCAATTAATGAAGAAGGGTGTATCTTTTGTTTGGACCGAAGAGTGTCAACGAGCATTCGACGATATCAAACAATATCTTATGAACCCACCAGTTTTGGTGCCACCTATCTCTGGCATTCTATTCTTGATGTATGTCCGTGCTATGGACCATTCATTGGGTGCTTTACTTGCCCAAAAGAACAAAGAAGGCCATGAACAGGCTATCTACTATCTTAGCCGAACTATGATTGGTGCTGAACACCGTTATAGTCCGGTCGAGAAAGAATACCTGGCTCTCATGTTTGCTGTGCAAAAGATGAGGCATTATATCATTGGTTAAACTATTCATGTTATATCTCGAGTTAACCCTCTTCGGGTACTCATGAAGAAACCGAGTACACTTAATTCTCGGTTGGCTACATGGGCAATCCTGCTAGCTCAATATGACAAGGTGTATGTTCCACAGAAATCTGTCAAAGGTCAAGCGTTGGCGGACTTCTTAGCAGCTCATCCTGTGCCTGAAACATCTAAACTCTATGACGAAATTCCTGACGAGACATTAGAAGTCAACATGATCTCCGAAGAATTTCTAACCTGGCGTCTATTCTTTGATGGTGCATCAAGAATTGGACCAAATGGTGCTATAGTGGCAGGTGTTGGAGTTGTTCTCATTTCTCCAGACGGATTAACTATCCAAAGAGCCTATTCTTTAGACGAACCTTGCTCCAACAATGTGGCAGAGTACAATGCCTTACTTGTCGGCCTTCAGCTAGCTAAACAACTGAATGTTGAATATCTGGAAGTCTATGGTGATTCTAAACTGGTTGTGAACCAGGTTAGAGGAACCTATGAAGTCCGTCATCAAGACCTGGTGCCTTATCATGAAGCGACAATCAATATAGCTACATCATTCAAAGCTTTCTTCATCGACTATGTTCGACGAGCTTGTAATACTGAAGCCGATGCTTTGGCCAATCTTGCAGCTGTCTTAGCCATCTCTATCAAAAGACATCAGGTGGTGGTTATTTCTAATCGAGAATTGTTCTGTATTGAAAATAATCATAATATTGAATTTAGTAATCTTGCTGAAGTCAATGTTATTGATGACGATTGGAAAACTCCTTTTATCGATTTCGTAGTACATGACATACTCCCTGAAGATCCTAAGGAGGCTACAAGCGTTCGACGTCGATCTCTACGATTTTATTACAATCAAACCACCAAAACACTCTATCGGCAAACTTATGATGGTCTTCTTCTACGCTGTTTAGCTGGTGATGAAGCCAAACAAGTGTTACGTGAAGCTCATGATGGCGTCTGTGGAGCACATCAACCTGGTCCTAAATTACAGGATCGTATCCGACGCATGGGTTACTATTGGCCCTCTATGGTATCAGATGCCATTGAATATGCAAGGAAATATCGTGCTTGTCAAATCCATGCAGACTTCATTCATCAACCCTCGGAATTCTTACACCCGACTGCTGCTTCCTGGCCTTTTGAAGCTTGGGGTATGGACATCATAGGTCCTATTAATCCTCCTTCTTCTAGAGGACATTGGTTCATATTGGCGATAACCGATTACTTCTCCAAGTGGGCTGAAGCTATACCTCTGGCTGAAGTCAAGACTAGCAGTGTCATCAACTTCGTTAAACACCATGTCATCTATAGATTCGGTGTACCTCGCAGAATCATTCATGACAATGGACCTCAATTCATTAGTCAGAAGTTTACTAGATTCTACGATGATCATCGGATCAACAATGTTGCTTCGACGGCCTACAATCCTGCTGCTAATGGTTTAGCTGAAGCCTTTAACAAAACCATTATTAAGCTCCTTAAGAAATTTGTATCCATTAACAAACGGAATTGGAGCGAAAAACTTGGCGAATGTCTTTGGGCCTATCGAATTACAGTCCGTAATCCTACAGGCTTTTTACCTTTCTCTTTGGTGTATGGCTGTGAAGCTGTCCTTCCTTTGGAGTTACAAATTCCTTCTTTAAGGATTGCTATTGCCAATGAACTCACCACAGAAAACAATGACCTTCTTCGACTTCAAGAGTTAGAGGTATTGGATGAAAAGCGGTTAATGGCTCAACAGCATATTGAGTTATACCAAGCCCGCATCTCAAAGACATTTAATCGTAAAGTGAAGGTCAGAGCCTTTCAGCAAGGAGAACTTGTTCTAACGGTCAGACGTCCTATGACTATGACTCATATGAGCAAAGGGAAATTCGATACGAAATGGGAAGGTCCCTATGTTGTGAGCAAAGTCTTCTCAAACGGAGCTTATCAACTTTCAGAACTTGATGGTCGAGTTGCTATGATGCCTATCAATGGAAAATTCTTAAAGAAGTATTATGTATAAATGTAAATACTTGTAAATTATCAGACAGAATCAAGTTCATGAATAAAATTCAAATTTTATTATATGATAGTACATATTAAAGGTCACTATCATCTTTTTTTACATTGGGACGAGGGCCACTGCCGTCCTTCTCAAAAATGCGGTCAGCAAAAGAGCCAAAAACCTCCTTACTGGATCCCACAAGAAACTTGCAGGCGGCCATCCTCATGGCTTCTTCTTCTTTAGTCTTTCCTGGTTCGAGCAGGAAGTCCAAAATGTCCCGTGGTGGCTGGGGTGCAGACGAACCTTCGCCTGCTTCTGCTTCCTTTGGCTGAACTGGATCGGCAGGGTGTTCTTCAATACCCTTCTGAACCTTCGAGACAGTCTCAACCTTCTTAGATGCTTCTCCGGAAGACATTTTTATGTTGAAGAGTAGAAGTGTTCGTTCCTGTCAGATTTCTGCTATATTTATAGACAGAAGTTCCTCAATTAATGAAGCATTACATTCATCCGACGGTTCATCCGTTCATTAATACCTGACGGTTCATCCGTTCATTTATCACATTCATCCGACGGTTCGTCCGTTCATTAAACACCTGACGGTTCATCCGTTCATTTATTACTCTCATCCGACGGTTCGTCCGTTCGTTAATATCTGACGGTTCATCCGTTCATCTATTTTGACGGTTAACCCGTTTATTTATTATCATTTAACGGTTAATTCGTTCATTTCAACATCATTTGACGATTTATCCGTTCTTTCATCATTACTTGACGGTATTCCCGTTCATTTATTTTCATATACATTGACGAGTCATCATCGTTCATCTTCTATATCAGCAATTTGTCGTTTTCGATTAAATTGTCAATAAATATATTATATCTATCTATTATTTATATCTGAATAAGATATGCAATAAATAATGGAGCCACAACAAAATGTCCTTTATATCAAAAAAAATGAGACATTACAAAAATGCAACTACAGTAACAAAACCCAAATACAAAATCAAGAAGGAGGGACAATCAGATTGTCAATTTGCTGCTTCAATGACTGCAGCTCTTCTTCGTGTGTTGACGCTACAATCTTTCTTGCCTCCTCCATCCCGCTGTCTTCATCAAAAATGGGCATATCTACTATCCTGCGAGTGATCTCTTCACCATGAGTGGTCTCATACTCATTTCTTTCTTCAATCAATGCATTAAATTGTTCAATCACCAGTTGGTGATTAACAGTTTCTTCTTCAAACTCTTGTTGGAGGCGAGTAATTTCAGCCTTCAGCTCAGCAAGTCGTCGTCTTTTACTTTCAGCTACTAGGGTAATTGATTCTATTTTAGAATTATATTCAGCTGAATTTGCTGAATGAGCTTCTAATAGATTTTGAAGAGTTAACCTTTCCATATCAGCAGCTTGAGCCAGCCGCTCAAATTCAGCTTGTACTAAAGAGTTTACATCTTTCTTCTTGAGTTCTTTATACTTCTTGATGGAGATTTCTAATTCATCCAGTATATGTTCAAGGAGAGTGGCCTGAGCTTCGTCTCCTTGGTCTCTTATGGCTCTTATCAAGAAAGAAGTGGGCTTCCTAACCATAATAAAGTCAGCCCCTTCTTTCTCTATCATTTTACGGACGAGAGATCCCAGCGATTCAAAGAAGCATTTAGTAAATGACTGGATAACCTGCTGATTGATGGCTAAAGTTCCAGGAGTCGCTGCTACTCCCGATGATGACGGAGTAACAGGTTGCTCGATTCTTTGAGGTTGGACAATAGGCTCTTTAAATAAGGGAGCCAGAGTAAAGCTGGTTGCTCCTCCTGCTTGATCTTCTGCAAAAGTAAAATTATTATTTTACTAATTGATTGTTGATGAACAAAAAGATCAAATTAAGAGCAATGTTACCTTGGTTTGGTTTAACAACGAGTTCATTCCTTACTGGAATGGAATACTGTTGAACAGAAGTAGCCTCCGCTGCAACAGCCTGACTGCTGCCCGCCTCAGAACCATAAGATAAATGATGACTACTGCTAATAACTACCGTTGGTATAGGCACCATAATCAGGTCCGTTGGAGGTGTTGGCAAAGTCCCAAGATCTGCGAATGAAGATATTAGTTATCGGTTCATTTTAAAATAAGAAAAGATTGTTAAATCTCGTTTTATACCTTGAGGGTCGGTGGCAGGATTTTCTTTTAGCACACCTTCATCGGCTACTTCTTCAGGAAAGATTTCTATTTCAACATCGACAGCCTTTTTTGCAGACGCCTCCACTTCAATATCCTTTTTAGGATTTGAAATATCATCGGCAGTATCAAGAGATCTGTGTTCTTCAGTTTGCTTTTCAGGATCTTGTAAATACTCGTCAACATTTTCGGATGAAGATCCTTCCTCGTCTTCTTCTTCTTCTTCTTCTTCTTCTTCTTCTTCTTCTTCTTCTTCTTCTTCTTCTACTGCTGCATTTCCACTGCTAGTGGCAGCCTGATCTTCCTGCAAGCTATAACTGCAATCCTCCAGAGTTGCAATCATTTCACGGTCTTCGTCCTCACGAAGAGTCCTGGGAGTAGGAGGAGGTTGAGTAATATCTACAATAGGAGAATGAGGTCGTACAACACTTTGATCTTCCTCTAAAATATGTTCTCTAGGCTTTTCAATTCTTGGGGCAACATCTCCCTTCTGTTCATTCTCCTCGAGAGTTTTGCTCCCTGATTCAGAAGCGGGTGTGGGAGATGCCATTAGAAGTCCTGCAGCAGCATCTACTGAAGTCAGGAGTTGTATAGAAGAAGACTCTTCCAAGACTCTTCTAGTGACTACTCTTTTCTTTCTGTGTAGAGGTCTAACAGGACTCTCTACATTTTCTGGCTCTGCTTGCTTTTGCACGGAGGTTGGTGTACTGGCAATTTCTTGATGTGTTTCGGCCAATTGTCGGGATTGAGATCTGGTAGTCACCTTTTCAGAAGAAACATCAAGAATCAATTTCTTCTTCGCCACAGGAGCAGGAGGCTCCTCTCTTCTTCTCTTCTTCGCAGGAGATTTACCCACCTTCAGTGAAATACGAAGTGGTGCATTCACTTCTTGGGGGAATATAATATCCCTTGTAGTTTCCAGAGGTGCATCTGTCTGTTCCTGTGCCTCCTCATTTATAGGGATCGATGGAGCAATTCTTCCTCTCCTTAATCTTGTTGCAGTGGCGAAACTATCTGCGAGATTGAAATTCTCGGCAAAAGTATTCGCTGATGTGTAAAACACGGAGTATGTAAAAAGCATTCGAGGACCCTGAGGAGTAGTCCTTGCTGGCATGGAGAAAGTGGCTTTTGTATCATGGGCATTGTAATAAGCCCAAGCCCTAGCTCCGTCTATCAGATAACCCTTGCCTTGGAGGCAGGTAATTGCGTTCCCTACGTGGAACTGATCATACCCAAACTGTCGAGCAAAACGGCTTGGGAGGTATGGTTCTAAGTAGCACTCTTCTTCGAATCGGTAGACCAAATGAGATGGTCGAATTGTCTTCAACCATTCAAAAGCGACACGAGTTAGAGACTGCAGTTTCGAATCCACCATATTCGTAGGCATCTGATCATACCCAGTAGGGAAAGGAGCGCAGCAGAAGTTCCAGCCTCTGTTCAGATTCAACATAAATCTACATTCAGATAAGGAAGTATATTTCTATTTTCCATCGGAATACCTTCGAAGAAAACTGCCGTCAACTGGTCCCATGCCAGGATCCATTAGAGTTGGATAGTGAAGAAGCAACCATCCAAACAAATATGTATATGGCAATTCTAAGCGAGGGAATTCTCTCTCTCCTTTCGCTTTCAACATTAAGTCAACATATAAACGAAGAATGGCGTTCAGCTTACAGGTCATTGCTGATAGTAAGTCCATTTTATAGCCGAAGACTAGCTTAACAGCTGCAAACAAGACGCCACGGTGAAAACGATCCACTGCACTGGATCCGGGAACTACGAACCTTCGCAGCCAGTATGTCAAGAATCCCGCCAATTGTGCTGCTTCTGACATGGGCCTATAGCCCATTCTCAAGTAACTTTCCAAATTGTCTCCTCTCTTCAAAGGAGGATATTCATGGTCATCCATCACTTCTTTATCAAAGTGACCACTCTGTTCCATTAATTTTCTGACCTCTGTATGGCTCAAAGTTTGAAAAAGGTTGGGTAGCATTTATCATTCTCTTTGGTTTTCTTCTCCTCTATATGATTAAGAAACAGATATGGTAGCCACTTTGAAGAATAACAAGTATTGGCAGTGGCACTCTTGTAAAATAAAGAGCAGATCTTGTAATGGCACAATAGTTCTTCGAACACTGTCACCATCTCTGGATTCTCTTTTCTGAGCTTGTTCAACTCATCATTTGTTGGTACATACTCCTCATACGGAGCATCTGCCATGGGCAAGAACGAGATATACTTCATCTCGTGGAGTGCAAAGCCCATCTCTCCCCCTGGGGTCATGAAGGTTCCAGTCCTGTAGTTGTATCTCTCAGCTAAGGCTAAGAACATATGAGGATTGGGAGCAAATCCATATACAGTGGCATGCACTGCTCCATACAGGTTGATTTGTTGGAGTCTGTCTTGGAATTTTCCCAGAACCCAATTCGCGATATAACTCCATCGCTTGTAGTCTGGATTCACCAATCCAGTCATTCTTATATCTTGCTCAGGATATTTTTCTTCAACCTTCGCAAACTCATTTGCGAATATTGGTGTCCTAACAGGCATTAGCATGGATGAGTTCTCTGGTGGAATACAGCCAGGTCTTAAGCCTCTCAGTAGGACACTATATCTGTCGGAAGAGCTATAAAACATATCCTTATGATGTGGCCCCTTCTTTACGAAGATTTTTCCGGCCCGAGCATCCTGAAATAGAGTGATATTCCATTCCATCTTCCTAGGGTAGCTTGCATGAGCGTACCGTGACAAAGGAAGGCATCGAGTGATGTCGGGTATAAAAAAGGATCTATCTTGCTGGTGAACTACCCTATCTTCCATCCTTGGCCTAGGCTGAGAGGCTCTTTCAAAGGCATCACCGAATAGGAATAAGAGTTTCTTGTGAATTACAGCATCAGCTGATTCTAAAGGCTGTCCGTTCATCAAACACATCAAAGTTTTATTGTCCTGAGAAATCAATATAGCCTGACGGGAGGCCGGCAGATCATACTGAGGGTAATGGACATGAGACAGATCCTCTTTGTATTCAGACTCTGTGAGGGTTCCCACAAAATGTTTGTAATCTGGATCTTCATTGACTTCAACTGCATCAACAAACAGATGAAAATTAGTCCAAGACAAAGATTTTGTTTTTAAACATGAAACATGATTTGCGCAATCTCAGACTGCGCTGACATGATTTGCACAACATCAGACTGCGCTGACATGATTTGCGCAACCTCAGATTGCGCTGACATGACTTGCGCAATATCAGTTTGTGCATCATTAAAGGTGCACAAAGCAATGGTTTGCGCTGATATCTGCGCAACTTAATTGTTTGTGCTGACTTCCTGTCAGCACAAATCAACAATTTGCGCAAGAATGCAGCCTTCATAAAAATAAAAAACTGATAGTTGATGCAACCGAAACCCTAAAAAGGGTGGCGCAATATGAACTTATCTCTAAAAAGAGATGAGTTTCAAGGGAGTCGAATCACCCTAAGAAGGGGTTTTCGATCGGTTCAACTACCTCTCAGAGCAGGGTGTGCGGATTCGTGTCGGGAAGCTCGCCGTGCAACCCTGTCAGAAGACTCGGCCGGAGCTTTTCCCTTCGCGGCGGCGGCAGCGGCAGCATTTGATCGTCGTGGAGCCATGAAAAATCGTCGGAGAAGGAGAATAGTGAAGGTTTTCTTCGCAAAAAGTTCGAAAGATTACAAAGTAAAGAATTGAAAACGAAAAGAGGGGTATTTATAATTTTTGAAATGCGAAACGGATGCCTCGGATTGCGCCTAAACTTGTGGTCTATTCGCTTTGCGCAGACAGCTCATCATATTGCACAAAACGATTCAACATTCAAAAATTCAAAGTATTTCGAAATTTTGATTATAATCAACTTTCGAAAACTTTGAAGGGGGTCTTGTAGGTCCTAAAAAATCAAGTTGCATCAATTAACAAAGTCAAAAATTTAAGATATTCATCATTTTGATGAGTTGCGCAGACAACAGATTGCGCAGACATCACTTTACGCAGGTTGGTTTGCACATGTTCCCAACTGCGCAGGCTGATGTGGCAGAAGTCATCATTGACTGAATCAAATCAGATCTTCTTGACAGCTGACAACACGAATAACGAGGAGGCTGTTCGTTTTTGACGCCGCACAGTGCTCGAGGGCGGCTGACAGGTGGCAGCGCAATCCGTGGTTGCGCAAACCATTCATGCGCAATCCGTGGTTGCGCAAATCATTTTTGCGCAGTTCACTTTGCGCATTCTACCAACATAACTGACTAATTACATGTGGCATTCATGCCATCAAATGCCCATTACGTGGCAATTGTCTATGCACGATCATGCGCATTTCAATCAACTAATGCCATGTGTCTCAGATAGTTGGCCCACGATCCAATAACTGTCTGCGCAATCCAGTGTTGCGCAAACCAGTTGCTGTGCAAATCAGCTTGCGCAGTCCAAAATAACTGAAAGTTAGTTATTTTTAGAACTCTATAAATAGAGTTTCAAGTCTTCATTTTAAGGGGATCAAGATCAGAGATCAGAAATCAGAGAGTTCAGGAGTTCCTGCCAAAGTGCTGCTGCATTCTTCCGAGACTTTTGTCTTCAACTTCTGAGGCTTTTGCCTTCAATTTCCAGAGTTGTTTTCAACTTCAAAGGCTTCGTCTTCAAAGTTCACATCGTCCAAGGGATAAAGCAATCGTCATCAAGATTGGATTCCTATAGTTGTAATTTTCCAGAATTCTTGTAATCTTTATTACAGTTTGTATCAATAAAGTTTTATACTTTTGTTTTTTGCAAACACAAATATATCATTTATAGATGTCCACAAATTCAATGGATCATCCTCAAATAGATTTTTTGTCTTTAGATCATCATGGATATGATGTTGTAGGAAAATCAAAGCCTTGACATTGGCTTCAGAAGATTCTTTATTTCCTTCTTAATAGTACCATCAAGCTTGTTGGACTGCAATTGCAACTTTGCATCCAATTGCCATGATAAATAATTGTCTCTACTCACATTAAGAGCTTTGTATTCAAGCTTTGCAATGCTCGACATCCATATGGCTGAAAATAATTATTTTAGATGTAAAGTAATTTAGATAATAAAATTGATCGCGCTTTCAAGATTACAAAGCTTCACATATCCCACAATGTGATGAAACGTTATAAAAGAATATATCTTATGTGTATCACATATACAACAATGTGGTAAATGCTATCAAAGAATATTATGTCTCATGTGTATCACATATACCACAATGTGATCATTATATAATAATATATTTTGGGTACTTTTTTTTAATTCGATTCACATATACAACAATGTGAAGTCGTACCTTGTAGAATTCAAATAAATAAAACAATGGAAATAACAAATTCACATATCTAGTCTAATGTAATTAACTAATTCCAAATAAGTTAAAAACATTTCAAGGTACTCTAGATTAATTATGTAGTTCATATGAAAAATATAGAAATAAAATTTAAACATAATCTTAAATAGATTATCATAAATTTTCTATTTTGAATAAAATTGTGAACAAGTTCAATACAAAATTTAGATTTAAAATTAAAATAGATAGATCTAGAAAACTTACGTTCTAATCGATCTATAAACACATAAATCAAATATGTATTCAATTTTACTAAAACATGCATGTATCTAAGTATACAATATTAAACTTACCTCTTCAATATAAGTTATTTCTACCTCTCTCTTTTTTCTTAAGAGAACTCTTTCTCCCTTATGTAAAGTATTTCTTCCTTCTTCTATTCCCTAGAGCATTGTGCTGATAACGTATTATAAACTAAAGAGATGGAGATAGAAAAATAGAGGAGATTGTTTCTTCATTATCTTGTATTAATCAGCTTGAGAAGAGTCCCTTATATAGGCTTACAATGGAGGTTAACACCATGATGCCAATTAAAATAAGAAATGCCAAAAGACATAGGTTATGGACAACCAAAAGGCATAGGTTATAGATAACCAAAAGACATAGGTTATGTAGGCCAAATAATTATGATGAATTATCCATATTTACAACAATAACATATATTTTTCATGGAATTATTTTTCAAAAATGTATCATTTTTCATATTTTCTTCTAAAATAGTGAAAATTAAAACTGGCCCAGCCCATCGTGAGGACGTGCGGCAGTCCCACCCACAATATCAGAGGTCTGATGAATGTGACATGATTTGAATCTGCACGAAAGAAAATAATAATAATAATAATAATAATAATAATAATAATAATAATAATAATAATAATAAAGAGGTTGGTAGTCAGTATTCTCTTGGGAACTAAACGAATATGATATTATACTAGGCACAATAATATATAATTTTATAAATTTATTGCATGTGATTAAATTTCTGAAAATATGAAATTTTTGGCCTGCATGATAGAAGCATGCCCATGTATTGCAATTTCAACACCAGTTTCAGCATGTATTGGGATCTTTGGCATGTACGACAGAAGCATGCCCATGCTGTAGTTCATGCATTTATTATACTATGCATTTCCAACGCCAGTTTCAGCATGAAACTTTTCATGCAACAAAAGCTACATTGCATCTCTATCCACAAGAAACCATTCGGTATTTATGACTCTCCAAATATTTGAGAGTACAGTCCTTTCAATTTCAATTGGTAGGACTATAAAATTTTTTTTTTTGACAATCCTATAAAAATTTATGTTGTTCATTGAATAATATAATTTATTAGAACTGTCAAATATTTTGACAGTCCTTTTAATTGGTAGGACTGTCAAATTTTTTTGCAGTCCTAAATAAAATATGTTATTCATTGAAAAGCATATTATTTTAGGACTATCAAATTTTTTGACATAAAAATTGGTAGGATTGTCAAAAATTATGACAGTACTAAAGAAAACATGTTCATTGAAAAAAAAAATTAGTGCTGTCAATTTTGACAGTCCTTCCAATTGGTAGGACTGTCAAAATTTTTAGACAGTCATAAAAAAACTTGTTGTTCAATCAACAACATGGGACTATCAAATTTTTTGAGAGTCCTGACTATAGAAAAGACTGTCAAAACTTTTAAGAGTCATAACTATAGAAATGACTGTGAAAGCTTTTGAGAGTCCTGACTATAGACAGGATTGTTAAAATTGTTGACAGTCCATTATCCTCCCCGTCACGACTATGGACGAATTTCCAAAGTTCGAAACCCTAAAATGGATTCGAAACTTCAAAAATCTGCCCAAAATAAATCATAAGTCAAATTTTAGTTGTTAGAATATTAATTTTAGGCATGAACATAGATTGAAAATATTCTAACTTCTATAAAATAATGAGATTACGGTTTAGGGTTTGAAGATTAGGGAGAGAAAAGGAGAAGAAGAAGAAGACAAAGGCAAAAAATAGATAACTGTTTGAAGGGATACTAGATATCGTAGAATAGTATTTTTATTCACTTTATTTCATCATATGGCAAGGGCCATATATATAGGGATAAGGGGCAACCCAAGGGTCATGAGTTACATAACCCAAGGGTCATGAGTTACATGATCCCAAGGGTCATGTGTAACTCATGACATAATGGTGAATAGTAAGGGTTTCACAACACTCCCCCTTATTCATCCATTTTCTTAGATCCACTTATGAAATACTTCAGGATTCAATAAGCTAATGGGGTGGATACTGCTGGATCCAGAGTAAACTTGGTTTGCCTCATTAAAACCTTGGCTGTGGAAAACCCAGTGGGAAAAACCATCAGTCCTAAGGAAAAAGAGTACAACCCTATAGTTTTTTTTCCCCCTGATCTATACAAGCTTCAGGCTTGCAGGTCTTTTAGTTGCCTCATCCCTATTCCTCTTACAAGTTTTACAAAAGTACATCGTGGCAATGTTTTGGTAAACAAATCTGCTAAGTTATTACAAGATTGAATTTGTTATATTTTGACTTGTTCCTTCTCTTGAAGGTCGTACGTCCAGAAGAATTTGGGGGATATGTGCTTCGTCTTGTCATTATTTATGTATCATTTCTGAAGTTGAGCTACGCATACTGCATTATCTTCAAAAAGGGTAGTAGGCTCAAGTTCACCAGTCTTTAGTCCAGTAGATGCCAAAATGTGCTGAATGACGGAGCGAAGCCAAACACACTCCTTGCTTGTTTCATGGATTGCTAGGAGTTCAGAATGGTTGGATGAGATAGCCACACTGGTCTGTTTGACGGACCTCCAGGAGATCGTTGTACCACCGAAAGTAAACACAAATCCAGTTTGTGATTTCTCTGTGTGGGGATCTGATCTATAGCCTGCATCTGAATAACCAAGTAAAGTGGAAGACCCACTATTCGGGTAATATAGTCCTAGGTCTATAGACCCTTGGAGGTAGCGCAGAAGATGTTTCACTCCATTCCAGTGGCGCTTTGTGGGCGCTGTACTGTATCTGGCTAATAAGTTAACTGAAAATGCTATATCAGGACGCGTACAGTTAGCTATATAGAGTAGTGCCCCAATGGCACTTAGGTAAGGTACTTCAGGACCTAATAATTTCTCCCCTTCTTCCAGTGGACGGAAAGGGTCCTTCTTTACGTCCAATGATCGAACGACCATTGGTGTACTAAGGGGATGGCATTTATCCATGTGGAATTGTTTAAGTAATCTTCGTGTATATGTAGATTGGTGTAACAGGATACCACCCTTTAGGTGTTCGATATGTAAGCCAAGACAATACTTTGTTTTTTCTAGGTCTTTCATTTCAAAAGTTGTCTTAATGCTTTCAGATATCTCAGTGATCTCTGCAGGAGATCCAATGAGATTTAAATCGTCGACATAAACGGCGACTATAACAAATCCTGTTCCCGATCTTTTTATAAAGATACACGGGCAGACTTTATCATTAGTAAATCCTTGCGTAGCAAGAAACTCACTTAGTCTGTTATACCACATTTTTCCTGATTGTTGAAGACCGTACAATGATCTTTGTAACCTTACAGAATAGGTGTCCCGAGGTCTATATGTTTTCTCTGGTAAAATTTTATATCCTTCAGGGAGTTTCATATAGATATCTTTATCTATATTGCCATAAAGATATGCAGTCACAACGTCCATGAGCTGCATTTTTAGGCTTTTCAGAGAAGAGAGGCTGATCAGGAATCTGAAGGTATTCCCATCCATGACCGGAGAATATGTTTCTTCATAATCTATTCCCGATTTCTGGGAGAAACCTTGTGCTACAAGGCGTGCTTTGTAGCGCACAACTATGTTGTGTTCATTTCTTTTTTTTGTGAAGATCCATTTATATTCCACAGGTTTTACACCTTCAGGTGTTTGGACTACTAGTCCAAAGACTTCGCATTTCAAGAGTGAGTCCAGCTCTACTCCTATTGCCTCGTTCCACTTTGGCCAATCGCCTCTGCGTTTATATTCTGCTAGAGACCGTGGATCGATGTCATCGTCATTTTCAGTAATGTGAACGGCAATATTGAACGAAAAATCGGCGTCGACGACTGTGCTTTTTCTGTTCAGTACCTCTCCAGTACGTACATAATTTAATAATATTTCTCCTATTTTTTCCTCTTCAGGGGAAACTATGAGGGGAGGGGTAGCTGATCTGAGCTCAGCATCCTGTGTTGGGATCTTCTTAATTTCTCCAGGGTTTTTTCTTTTACGAGGGACTTTGTCTCTCGAACCTGGTGGGCGTCCTCTTTTTAATTGAGGTATTGTCATTTCTGCTGCCGGCGGATTGCATCCATCTTTGGGGATGTCAATCCTAGCTGGCATGTTGGCAGCAAGGACGTGTGATCTGACAATCTTCTGGTTGTCAGTAAATGTATCCGGAAGTAGACGTACAGTGTTTTGAAGATGTAATATCTTCAGGATCTCATCTTCACATTGACTTGTACGCGGATCAAAATGAGACAAAGTTTTTGTATCCCAAGAAATTGTCTTAGAAGCTTCTGGCTTCTTAGACTGTGTGCCCAGTTTAGGAAATAATCCTTCATCAAACTCACAGTCATCAAGACGTGCCTTAAATACGTCACCGGTCAGGGGTTCTAGGTATCTAATTATAGAGGGAGAGTCAAACCCAACATAGATACCTAATCGACGTTGTGGAGCCATTTTGGTCCTCTGTGGGGGAGCAATGGGGACGTAAACAGCACAACCAAAAACTCTCAAATGAGAGATATTTGGAGGTGAACCATAAGCGAGCTGCATCGGAGATAGAATATGACCTCCAGAAGGCCGTATTCTAATAAGTGATGCCGCATGCAATATAGCATGACCCCAAGCTTCCACAGTCAATTGTGACTGCATCAACAATGGACGAGCAATCCATTGTAATCTCTTAATAAGAGATTCTGCTAACCCGTTCTGGGTGTGAACATGAGCTACAGGATGTTCAACTTCGATGCCAGTTGCTTGGCAATAGTCTTGAAAGACCTGTGAAGTAAATTCACCCGTATTATCAAGTCTTAATTTTTGATATGGTTATCGAGGAAATGAGCCCTCAACTTAATTATTTGTGCCAATAGCTTAGAAAAAGCTAAGTTGCGGGTGGACAAAAGGCACACATAAGACCATTTAGTAGATGCATCGATAAGTACCATAAAGTACCTAAATGGACCACTTGCGGGGTGAATAGGTCCAAAAAATGTCTGTAATGCCTATAGTTCGTATTACGTATCTTGGTATACGTGTACGTACTCTTGACTCGTATTGCATATTTTTCATGCATGGTTATTTTGGCATGTCATTGGTTATGGCTTAGTTTGGTTCGGCTTAACTTGGTTTGGTTTGCTTTTGGGTTCATCATGAACCAAAAGAAAACCCCCACCTATCACCACCCTCATTTATATTTCCACCTAACTCTCTCTCTCTCTTCATTTATTCTTCTCCTTCACTTCTTCTTCTCCACCATTTACTCTTCCACCTACCAGGAAAGAGAGCTAGGCAAGTGTAAATTAGCTTCATGATGGATCTCAAGTTTTATTGTTCCATTCTCTTTCTTACTTGATTCTAAGACTCTTTAGAACTTGGCATTTTTCAATTTGATGGATAATTTCTTGTAGATCTAAGTTTATAACTTTTCGGTTTTCTTGGTTTTGATCTCTAAAACTTGGTTATTTTCGAAAACTAATGGTTCTATGTTGTAGAGAATTCAATTTCATGCGATTTTGGCTTTTGTTTCGCTTGATTTCGACTTCGGATGAGGAAGTTATGGCCAAAAGCATTTGGGCCAAACTTCTATGTTCATCTGCAGCATGAGGCACATGTCGCAGTTGACCGCATATGATCACATGTCGCAGTTGGCCGCATATGATGTCGTTGTTGAGCCGCATGAGGCACATGTCACAGTTGGCCGCATATGATGTCGCTATTGAACCACATGAGCCGCATGTCGCAGTTGGCTGCATATAATGTCGCTGTTGAACCGCATGAGCCGCATGTCGCAGTTGGCCGCATATGATGTCGCTGTCGAGCCGCATGAGCCGCATGTCGCAGTTGGCCGTGAAAACACGTGTAGGCAACTCTAGAGGGGGGTGAATAGAGTTTGTGTCGATAATCACCAAATAAAAATTAACTCTATATCACCTCCACAAAATAACTATCAAGATAGTAAATAAATCAGAGAGAAATGCGGAAGTAAATAAAGATAATAAGAGCATACGCAAACACAGCAGTTTTAATCTGGTTTCCCTCGTGGAGGACTAGTCCAGGCCTGAGAACTCTAGCTCAGGATTCAAATCCACTATTTATGAAATAGTAGTTTACAACCCGTGCCTTTTCTTCAGAAGAGCACGTCAACTTCTTACAGAGGATCACAGTGGCGATTTGCTTGAAATTTTCCAAGCGACTTGGAATTGTCCAAGTGACTTTTCTTTTCAACTCTTGCACAAAAACTTCTAGCTGAATCGCACTTGAGTACCTTGGGGCTTAGGAAGTTTTGTGGCTAGTAGATTGGAAGAGTAAGGCTCTTCACTATATAGGCTATGTAAGAGAAGAAGAATAGAAGAGTGGATGGGATCAAATGAGAGAAACCAAGGCCTATTTATAGGGTTCGGGACAAGCAGAATTCGGTATGGATAATTCAAATTTTTGGCCGTTGGACAGCTTGTAGCAAGCAGGCCCTAAAAATCAGCTCCTGAAAATCAGGGGACAGAGTTCGGCCCGAACTCTTTGTGGAGGCAGAGTTCGGCCCGAACTCTGTCTCCAGGAGACAGAATTGGTCCATTGGCTTTTGGGCTTTGTGGAGCTTGGGCTTGGTTCAGGAATTGGTCTGTTTGTATGGTAGAGCTTGGAGAGATATGTCTATGGGTTGAGATGACTCAGTGCGACTCAACGTACACATTCTCCTAGACTCAATAAATTGAAGATTACAGACTTGGAACAAGTAGGAAAACCAAGAGCCCTTTGATGACGCCTTTCTTCTGATATTTGAGCAGCCCTGAAGACGTCTTTTTCCTTGACAGCAGTCGTCCGAAGATAAACAGATCTGGAAATCTGAATACCTTTCGGGGGCTTCGCCCCCGAACCCCCGACGGGGGGCGCTGCCCCCTCGACCCCTGTCCGCTGACCGGGCAGCGGAACCCCCGATGCGAGGCCCCGGATAGGTCGCTAGGCGGTTCAGAGAAATCTTTTTGTATGACGCCGTCTGTGCTCCATCATTAATTCTTCATTGCCTATGTCCTGTTTAGATCATGTTTGATCATGCTTACTGCATGTCTACAAATACATGTTAGGCCAACAAAATATGTTGCAGTACGAAACAAGCATAGCAATATGATATAGGACAATTAGGACAATGCTAAGCAAGTAACAACATGATAGCATGTTAGGCCAACAAAATATGTTGCAGTACGATACAAGCATAGCAATATAATATAGGACAATTAGGACATTGCTAAGTTTAAGTAACAACATGATAGCATGTTAGGCCAACAAAATATGTTGCAGTACGATACAAGCATAGCAATATAATATAGGACAATTAGGACAATGCTAAGTTTAAGTAGCAACATGATAGTGACTATATGAATATTAGTGACATCATTATGTTAAACTTAACTGATTAGCCATATTCAAAAACATAATATAATCATTGGGCCAACAATCTCCCCCTTTTTGATTATGGCAAATCGGTTAAGTTTAAGACAGATACGATAGATGCATATATCACTAATAAACACATACTACGAGAAGATAGTGTGCTAACTTAAACTTATTTCTCCCCCTTTGACATGATAAAAAATAAGCTCCCCCGTAATAAGAGATAAAATGAACTCAAGCATAAGGAGTAAGGCATAGACAATCATGATCAAGATATACTAAATGAGGAACAATGGGAGAAGTGTGTAAAGACAAGTATAGAAACTACATACCCAATGTAGAGTGCCAAATAGAAAATAGCTTGTCAAAACACAAATAGTTGGTAAAACTAAAAGAATATAAAAATAATCAATAGATAGTTTACCAACATGAAATCCAAGAAAGACATCCAAAAACATAGTATTACATGAAATCCAAGAAAGACATCCAAAAACTTTTGGAAGAGAATTAAGAAATAAAAGATTTTAGTCAAAAACTATAAGGATTAGATAATTGCAAATAATAGATATCAAAGAAGAAAGAAACCAATTGAGATATTGAAATAGACAAACTTGATATTAATTGAAATATATAAACTTGAAACATTGATCAATAAAACTATGATAGTCATAATTGTCCACAGATAAATAGTGAAACAAAATAAATAAATGATCAATGTAAAATAGAAGCAATTGATATAAAAAGATCTCATTATTTGCAAATCTATTTGCTTATCCAAAATTCATGTATTTGAACTCAATTACCTTATCATGCTATATGAATAAACATGAAGGTAAAGGAGAAACAATGTTTGAGAAGGAGAAATTCAGTCGAATTGAATGCTCCCCCTCAAACTATGACCAATATAGATAAAATCATGAATATTGGATAAGTCCTCAACAAGGAAAGCCAAAAGAAACATACAAAGAAAACTAAATCAAAGAAAGCACAATCGTCATCAAGATAAAATACGAAATTAAATGAGATGACTCATATAAAAGAGAGAGATAATATGATGAAAACAATTGCATAAACTCTCATAAACCTTTCACAAAAATCAGTATTAAAAAAATGGGTCAATGATGAACTACGTATACGACATATTAAAGGGTATAAATGAATTGAACCAATTTATTTGCTCCCCCTTAAAATATGCGTATCTAGTTCCAAAGCACTTATAGCAAAAAAAAAAAATGATAACTTCAAGATCTAGGGATAAATCAAGTATTGATTTCTCCCCCTTGCTCAATGCATATAAGGCTATAAAAATGTCATAAAACAAATAATGTCATCTTTAGAAGAGATATCCAATAAATAGTTACTAAAGATGAACGATCAAAATAATATCTTAATTAAGCACATATAATCAAAAGATGACATACATTAGCCTATATAGAAGAATCTCATATTTAAATATGATAGATCAATGCATGTTACCTTTTGAGAAGAAGATAATCATGAAAAGAAATAAGGTCCATTAGAAAAATATCGTTATGATCAAGAATAATAAGGACCATTAGAAAAATATCATCATGAAAAGGAATAATAAGGTCCATTAGAAAAATATCATTATGAAAAGGAAGGTCCATTAAAAACAATCATGATGAGAATCACAATATAGCTCAAAAGATAAAAATAAAACTAAAGAAAAAATGTCATCATGAATAAAGTCAATTAAATCAATCACGAAGAAAGTCAAAATATAGCTCAAAAAAAATAAAGCTCAAATATCATGTCAATGATTATCTAATTAAGAAATGATCAACCAACTTATTGCTTTATAAGGACTATGCATGTTTTACCACATATGTACCCATCAACGGGTAATAATCCAACCTTGCTAATACTAAATGAGAAACCAATGAAGTTCAAATAGCAAAGAGCATATGTGATAATCCATGAGTAGTCAAAGTAGAGTAATAAATTAACTTGATAACCACATAATTAGATAATATAAGACTACTCAATCATTAGGATCATTTATAAAGTAAACCATTAAATAATTATGATCCGTCATAAATTCCATCTAAAAACCATATAAACAAACCAATGGAAAATATAGAAAAGAGTCAATCTTATTTAAATGATTGCAAATTTATTCCAAAGAAATGATAATATAATAGAATCATGACTCAAAAGATGAGAGAAATTTAAGAGATGCTTGTCAATGACTAGTATGAAAGGAAGTTAAAGCGATGAATCACAAATCTCAATGGAAACAAGATAAAATAAAAATTTGTCAAACTAATTTTAGAAACCAAATATATGTATCTAAAATAGAATACAAATCAGAAAGAATTCATAAATCTTGTTTTTGTAAACTAGCATATCACATATAGATTGAAGTTCAAGAAGATAGCTAGATGAGTGAAAGTGAACAAAAATCATGTAGCTTAACAATACATCGCAAATAAGCAAGCTAGCTACATAACTAATTAAGATTAATGAGATAGGCCATTAACATGATAAATGTGCTCATTAAATCTTAAGTCACTAACACTAAAAAATACATGCTTAAGCATAGAGTTCACAATAAGGGTAATACATTTTGTATGATCAAAATGATTTATATACTCTTTGCTAAGCAAGGATAAGAGTATAAGATAGCAAGTAAATGAATTAGACTCTCATCAAGTAAAAGACAAAAGAGATGTTCATGAAAACACAATGGAGCAAATCACTTTGCCAAATATTGAGATTAACCCAAGATAATGAAATAATAGATTGATCTAGAGAATGCAAAATTATAACCATTATGAAAGTGTATTCTCTAGAAATAGAAAATCTCAACATAAAAGTTCAACCCATAGTAGCTAAAGACATGAGAAGTATGATATATCAATTACATGTATTCTCATGTGCTACAAAACATCATTGGGCAATAATAATAAAATATTTATAGCTCAAATATAAGGCTAGATATGATGAAGTATTCTGGAACTTAGGGGAGGATCCAGAACTAGATAATGGTTGCAAGTAGACCTTAATAAATCTTAAGTCTATAAAGTGTTGATCACTTTGGGTTAGCTGTAGGGGCCGGTTCCCAGCTAGCGGTAGTCCGAAGACTAGTGCACCGTGTCGCTTCAGGCTATTTACACCTGTATGAAAGAAGGACCCTTTTGGCTTGTTTCCAAAATGTTCTTTACTTTTAAGAAATTAGATTTAGAGGAATATATGCAATATCATCAAACAACATCAAAGTATAAAAATCTCTATGAATAAGAGAGGTAAATACCCAAATAATAATGAAAGAATGATCATCAAAATTTGCTAAGAATATTTTCAAAACAAATATTTTCATAATACACTTTATGAAAATAAATATATAGAAGATTTATACTCAAAATAAGTATGATGATCTCAACAAGTAAGGTAAAGCACAAAACCAAGCAATTCTTAAAAGAACTTCCATAAAAGTCATGAACAAGACACTAATAAATATTTTCTCTCAACATTCCAACTTAAAGGCATTTGAATAAATAAAAATCAACATTTGGAATCAATAATGGCCATTGGATCTATAATTTGATCAACTGCTGAGGCTGTTTTCAGTTCTGGAACAGCCAGGCCGAATTCGGCCCGAACTCTGGTAAGGGCAGAGTTCGGTCCGAATTCCGGATTCTGGTGACAGAACTGGAATCAGGCTGAAAATTAGTTAAGCGAAAAAGATCAAAATAAGAGTGAAAGACATGTATCCATAAAGTCAACAAATAAAAGCCAATAAGATATCATTAAAAGAAGACTTTAAGCTAATTGATTCAAGTGGAGATAACACAAATTTAGTCAAAAGAATCAATAGCTAAATTATAAGGTAAGCACAAGTATGAATAAATATTCTTCAAAATAATATGAAACTTGAGCTTATCTCATATACCGACATAAAGATATTTATACAAAAATAGATGTCAATATAATAAATACATGATCTACATGTAAATGAAGAATTAATGAATATAGTCATGTATCCATCATGGATGATTGAAAAACTATCACAAATTCAAAAGCACGTATAAATAGACTTTATTAGGCAAGAACATAATTGATTCTCAAGAGGATAATCAAAATAAAATATGAGAATCGATAATGAATGTATTATGCAAGCACAAGATAAAAAGTAGTATAAGTGTATACTTGTCAAGTGATAAGAAGCTTGTGCTAAACACATATATTCACAAAAACCAATTAAATACAAATCGGCAAGAAGTAACTATCTCAAAAACATTAAAAATGGAGAGTCAAACTTTAAAACAAAATACAAGAATCAAGCTCCAATGAACTAGAGTGATATGCATGCTTTATAAAGACAAAGAATAGCGAGCATGCATATGTAAATGTGTCACACTACTAGAAAATGAGTGATAAACTACATAGTGTGAACTAATCATTTAAAG
Organism: Iris pallida; assembly: GCA_029216955.1. Classification (NCBI taxonomy): domain Eukaryota; kingdom Viridiplantae; phylum Streptophyta; class Magnoliopsida; order Asparagales; family Iridaceae; genus Iris; species Iris pallida. The sequence goes on from JANAVB010016515.1 coordinate 89,231, forward strand.
CTGTGTAACTAGTCATGCTAGATAAAAGAAAAAGAAAATCAACTAAGCATGCTAGTATTATATCTCACATTAATTTATATAATAAGCAACTAAAGGATATCAATGTGAGCTAGTAGCAAGACATAAAGAAAAATATGCTAGATTCTACAAATATAAACCATTTAGAGAGAATCGTTTAACATGTTACCAAAGTGGCTCTAGTGGCCACACTTGTGTTGGTGCAATTGCTTGGAAGATGACCTTTGAGATTTGCAACCACCAACACGCTCCTTGGTGCTATATCCCGATACAAGAAGCTCCACCTACAACATTAGGCGAAGACTTTGGTATCCAAACAAACTTGGATCCACATTTGTTAGCTTTAGGGACCCACATACTATTTACTCTAGCATTGGTAGAAAAACTCCTACGAATAGGACAAGTTACACTCATGTGTCCAATGCGAGAGCAATAGAAGCACCTAATACTAGTGTGTGCACATGTATCAGAATGAGCATGATTATGAGCATGTGACATACTAGAATGATGAATATCTCTAGAGTGAGTATGCATGGATTTGGTCTTAAGAGTATCATGCAAATCATTATGCACACAAGTAAGAGAATCACTATGCATGGATTTGGTCTTAAGAATATCATGTTCTAATAGCAAATCATTATGCAAACAAGTAAGAGAATCAAATTTAGCATTTAAAGCATAATTCTCTTTTTCAAATAAAGCAATTCTAGAAATAAAATTATCATTTTGTTTCTTTAAAGAGTCAATAGAAGAATCATGCAAATGATTTAGCTCATGTGCTTGCTTCTTAAGATCTTCTATTGATGAGGAAAGAGATTTGATTTTCAAAATTAAAGAATCATTCAAACTCTTTAAAGAAACACAAGATGAGTTTTGAGAGTCAAGTCTAGATAATAAATCATTGATTTCATTTCTCAAAAACTCATTAGCTTCTTCTAAATGAATAACCTTTTCTACAAGTTCTTCATTTGTAGAATGAAAAGCCTTAGCAAACTTTAAGGAATGGTTAGCCATGGCTTTCCACTTAGAACACTTATTGCATTTAGAAGAAACATGATTGTCTATGCTACTAGAAGAAAAACCCTCTTCATCGGAGGAGGAAGAATATGATGCCATACACAAATAAACAAGGATCTACTCTAAGGATGTTAAGCCTAACAATAGAGACCTTGCTCTGATACCAATTCAAAACACGTGTAGGCAACTCTAGAGGGGGGTGAATAGAGTTTGTGTCGATAATCACCAAATAAAAATTAACTCTATATCACCTCCACAAAATAACTATCAAGATAGTAAATAAATCAGAGAGAAATGCGGAAGTAAATAAAGATAATAAGAGCATACGCAAACACAGCAGTTTTAACCTGGTTTTCCTCGTGGAGGACTAGTCCAGGCCTGAGAACTCTAGCTCAGGATTCAAATCCACTATTTGTGAAATAGTAGTTTACAACCCGTGCCTTTTCTTCAGAAGAGCACGTCAACTTCTTACAGAGGATCGCAGTGGCAATTTGCTTGGAATTTTCCAAGCGACTTGGAATTGTCCAAGTGACTTTTCTTTTCAACTCTTGCACAAAAACTTCTAGCTGAATCGCACTTGAGTACCTTGGGGCTTAGGAAGTTTTGTGGCTAGTAGATTGGAAGAGTAAGGCTCTTCACTATATAGGCTATGTAAGAGAAGAAGAATAAAAGAGTGGATGGGATCAAATGAGAGAAACCAAGGCCTATTTATAGGGTTCGGGACAAGCAGAATTCGGCCAGAATTCGGTATGGATAATTCAAATTTTTGGCCGTTGGACAGCTTGTAGCAAGCAGGCCCTAAAAATCAGCTCCTGAAAATCAGGGGACAGAGTTCGGCCCGAACTCTTTGTGGAGGCAGAGTTCGGCCCGAACTCTGTCTCCAGGAGACAGAATTGGTCCATTGGCTTTTGGGCTTTGTGGAGCTTGGGCTTGGTTCAGGAATTGGTCTGTTTGTATGGTAGAGCTTGGAGAGATATGTCTATGGGTTGAGATGACTCAGTGCGACTCAACGTACACATTCTCCTAGACTCAATAAATTGAAGATTACAGACTTGGAACAAGTAGGAAAACCAAGAGCCCTTTGATGACGCCTTTCTTCTGATATTTGAGCAGCCCTGAAGACGTCTTTTTCCTTGACAGCAGTCGTCCGAAGATAAACAGATCTGGAAATCTGAATACCTTTCGGGGGCTTCGCCCCCGAACCCCCGACGGGGGGCGCTGCCCCTCGACCCCTGTCCGCTGACCGGGCAGCGGAACCCCCGATGCGAGGCCCCGGATAGGTCGCTAGGCGGTTCAGAGAAATCTTTTTGTATGACGCCGTCTGTGCTCCATCATTAATTCTTCATTGCCTATGTCCTGTTTAGATCATGTTTGATCATGCTTACTGCATGTCTACAAATACATGTTAGGCCAACAAAATATGTTGAAGTACGAAACAAGCATAGCAATATGATATAGGACAATTAGGACAATGCTAAGCAAGTAACAACATGATAGCATGTTAGGCCAACAAAATATGTTGCAGTACGATACAAGCATAGCAATATAATATAGGACAATTAGGACATTGCTAAGTTTAAGTAACAACATGATAGCATGTTAGGCCAACAAAATATGTTGCAGTACGATACAAGTATAGCAATATAATATAGGATAATTAGGACAATGCTAAGTTTAAGTAGCAACATGATAGTGACTATATGAATATTAGTGACATTATTATGTTAAACTTAACTGATTAGCCATATTCAAAAACATAACATAATCATTGGGCCAACAGGCCGCATAGCATGTCGCAGTTGAGACGCATAGGCCGCATGTCGCAGTAGGCCGCATATGATGTCGCTGTTGAACCGCATGAGCCGCATGTCGCAGTTGGCCGCATATGATGTCGTTGTTGAACCGCATGAGCCGCATGTCGCAGTTGGCCGCATATGATGTCGCTGTCGAGCCGCATATCGCAGTTGGCCGTATAGCATGTCGTAGTTGAGCCGCATAGCATGTCGCAGTTGGCCGCATAACATGTCGCAGATGAGCCGCATGAGCCGCATGTCACAGTTGGCCGCATAGCATGTCGCAGTTGAGCCGCATGAGCCGCATGTCGCTGTTGGCCGCATAGCATGTCGCAGTTGAGCCGCATGAGCCGTATGTCGCAGTTGGCCGTATAGCATGTCGCAGTTGTGCCGCATAGGCCGCATGTCGCAGTTGGCCGCATATGGTGTCACAGAATAGGCCGCATAATGCATATTTCGACTATTTCTAACTGTTATATATCTTAATTGACCAAATTGTGGCTCAAATTTCTCCCAACTCCCAACGTGGAAGTTGTAGATCTTTTCTTGACATCAAGAATATGTCACTATTTATTTTATGCAAGTTTCTCTCATTCATAATATTGTAAGGATAGAACACGATAATGGCCCGCTGTGGCACACTCTTGACAAGCAAACTGACCTGATATATCTCGGCATGCTGTTACGACAGCTAGCCAGACATGACAAGTATAAAAGACTTGGACACCGTGGGCGATTGTGTTTGTACAAATAAACTAGTACTGTCTTGCATCATGTCTAGGATGGGGACCCCTGAGTACCACGGTCAGGGGTACCTACTGAAATCGACTAAGGCTAATTAATTAGAATGATTCATTAGTCATGAAGAGATTCCCAGCTACAGGCAATCCCGTTATTTGGGCGCATTCAGTGGACTTGTAGCCTACCGACGAGTAGGGCACATTTCCAGCACACAGTCATGTGTTGCATTCTTCCTAAACGGACATTCGACCTGGATAACCGGATGGTCTGCAGGGCTTGTGGCTGTTGGGATAATCTCATTGCATCTTACTAGTAACTAGGCTTGTGATAACCCTAGTTAGTTAAAAGTATCAAGCCGTACTCTTGATTGGCCGTGATTGATTGGATGGAGTTTATTCCAGCTTAGTCTTATTCTGATTATGTGCAAGATTGTGACATGACATGATTATTGATGCTTGTCTTAACGATAACGATCAGGGGACCAGTCCTATTCAGGCGAAGGGTTACAACCCCGGCCCTTGTTTGGTTTAAGAGTTGTAACCTGGCTCCCGAAGCAGTTCTATGTTCTCTCTTCGTTTATTGTCTTAATGCAATCCCATGCCATGTTCGTCATATTTTACCTTACTTTAATACCATGATTAATTATGCTGGCCTTAGCAATAAAGATCAGGGGTCTAGTTCTGTTCAGGCGAAGGGTTACAACCCCGGTCCTTGTTTGGTTTAAGGGTTGTAACCTGGCTCCCGGAGCAGTTCTGTGTCCTCTTTTCGTTTATTGTCTTCACTGTACCAATAGTATTTGAGACGGGTTTCTATTCAGGTGAAGGGATGCAACCTCGGTCCTTGTTTGGTTTAAGGGTTGCAGTCTGGCTACTTGAATGGTTTTCTCGTACTCAATTTATTATTGTTATTCCTATTATTATCAATTTCTCTTATCAGTTATCTTTAATATTCTATTGTGATATGCTGGTTTTAGTTCCTAAGTGAAGCCTCCTTTGTGGCACTTGCTCTTTCTGGGGTCTGACCCAGCTGATTTTGTGTGGCCAGATATCGGAGCAGCACTAGAGGATCCACCTGTCTTCCAGCCCGATGGTGACCACAAGGCGTAACCAGGGCAACGAGTGGGTTTATTTTGTCCTCCCACTCTATTTGTAAAATTATTCTTTTGAGGCGTTTAGCCGGCGAGCACGTGTTAGCTCGTATTGCACCTTTATTTACTGTCTGCCTACGGGCTGTAACATGATTGACAAATCCTAGGGTTGATCATGTATTGACTAAAACTCTTGCTAGTCCTGATATTTTGTACGACTAGCTTCGTGATCATCCAATATGTAATGTATGGGACGCCTTACTATTGTATATTGATGCTCTAATATCTTGTGACTGTTACTACTTGCTTATGATTGAGACAATAGGTTTGTTCTTGACCATAGGAGACTGATGGATTATAGTTAAACCCTCATATATCTAGACAGCCGTGACCGTATAGTGACGTGGATTCCATTTCATTATACGTAGCTGGCTATGCCTGCCCCAGCTCTCCAGTATTTTGGTTCTGGGGCGTGACATGGTTTTAGTGGTGGCCCATGCAGGTCTTGTAATTCAAGATATGTGAGGGTTTACCGAATAGATATCTCAATCAGTATTCGCCCTTGATATCTGCTCGTATCTTCAAATCCCTGAGAATCTTGACCTGATCACATGCTTGTATCGTTGATCTGTCATGGTCCTTCCTTATTGTTCCCTATGTCGTCTTCTTCAGCGGCATTGTTCCTGGACCTGCCGATCAGCAAGGAGGTGCACCTCCAGCGGACCAGCAGTAACCTGGAGATCAAGTCCAGCATTCAGGAGTAGCTTCCAGAGTCATGCCTACTGAAGGAGAACCCCCAATTCAGCCCGTCCAGCCTGCAGAGCCTGATGATGGCACTTTGGCGGGTCTCATCAGGTCCCTATTAGCTTCCCAGGATCGTCGCGGAGATGCCTTGCACCAGGCGGTGTCAGATGCTTTGACCAGAGGAGGTCATCAGGGTAATAGCGCGGCCAACAGCTTCAAGCGCTTGAACCATTCCTTCTTCGACGGCAGTGAAGATGCGATCGCTGCAGATGCTTGGCTTCAGGATACAGAGGTGATTCTAGAAGCAGCCAGGACTCCAGAGAACGAGAAGGTGGCCGTAGTGCGCCTGCAGTTACTAGATCTTTCCCGCAGCTGGTGGACAGCGCAGGCCGATAGATTAGTGGCCCCTATTTTATGGACAGTATTCAGGAAGAGATTCCAGACCAAGTATTTTGATGCTGTAGCTCGGTATGATCTACAGACGAGGTTCACCAATCTGAAGCAGATGGACAGGACGGTCGATGGATATGCAGCCGAGTTCTCCAGGCTTAGTCGGTTTGCTCCTACCTTGGTGGCGACCGAGTTCGATAGAGCCCAGCGGTTCCAGCAGGGGCTCCATCTAGAGATTTTATTGGCGGTGGAGCAGTTTGAGCATCAGACTTTTGATGCAGTGTTGAGAGCAGCCCGGAGGCATGAATATACCTCCCAGAGGATCGTAGATAGGACCGGAGGTCGAAAGCGATCTCACGGTCAGATGAATCAGTCATCAGCACCAGCCCCGGCAGCCAGGGCTTTGACTATTGGAGCTCCGAGGCGGGCGGCCTCAGTGACGTCGGTTCAGCATTCCACCCCGACGCACCCTCAGCAGCAGAAGCAGAAGCAGTCTTCCGCAGTGGGATATTCACACTGCGGGAAGCCAGGGCATGTAGTATCCGAGTGTCGTAGAGCACAGGGTTTGTGCTTGGTTTGTGGTGCCCCAAACCACAGGGTTGGGAACTGCCCGAACAGGGGGAGTTCATCAGCTTTCTCTAGTCCTTCAGTTAGGGGACCAGCACCAGTCCAGCAGCAGCAGCAGCTGCAGTACCCATTTCCGAGGCCATTGCCGATGCAGGCCCAGGCGTTCCAGCAGCAGAGGCCGCAACAGTATGCCCAAGCCCTAATCCAGAGCAGGCAGAGGAATTTTCAGCAGAGGGGACCCGCACCCAGAGGACATGGTCAAGTGCTGGCTTTGACCATGAAAGAAGAAGGAATAGCACCAGGTGAGGTGGTGGCAGGTACTATTCTCGTCAACACCTTTCCAGCTTCAGTATTATTTGATTCTGTTGCCTCGTATTCATTTATGTCTGCACGATTCACGACACGGGTAGGATTGGAGCCCGAGTCATTATCAGTGAGGCTCGATATACTTACTGGTAATAGACTTGTGGGAGTAGATAGAGTGTTTTCCTTGTGTCGGATCGTAGTTAGCGGTAGAGAATTCCCCGCTAGATTGATAGAGTTCCCGATGGCCGATTATGATGTGGTCTTAGGGATGGATTGATTGAGGGACCAGTATGCTAGGATAGACTGCCACATTGGCAGGGTTGTTTTTAGCATTCCCGGAGAGCCAGAGTTTTCTTTCTCCCGAGGCGAAGTTGAACCTTCTCCTCCAGTATTGCGGATGGCAGTAGCAGCAGTGCAGTTGCCTCGGATAGTCGAGGAGTTCCCAGATGTTTTCCCAGAAGAGCTTCCAGGGATGCCGCCAGAGCGAGAGATCGAGTTTACCATCGACTTGATTCCCGGGACAGCCCCAGTGTCAGAGAGAGTCTACAGGATGGCGCCGTCAGAGCTAGAGATATTGTACAAGATGATTGAAGAGATCAGAACCAAGGGGTTCATTCGTGCTAGTAGATCACCTTGGGGAGCTCCGATGCTTCTTGTGAAAAAGAAGGATGGTACGTCCAGATTGTGTGTAGATTATCGTACCTTGAACTCAGTGACAATCAAGAACAGATACCCTCTCCCGAGGATAGATGACTTATTTGATCAACTCAAAGGGGCATCTGTATTTTCGAAGATCGACTTGCGGTCAGGATACCATCAGATCAGAGTCAGAGAGCAGGACATCCCGAAGACAGCTTTCAGATCTAGGTATGGGCATTGGGAGTTCCTTGTGATGCCATTTGGAGCAACCAATGCGCCGGCTGTATTCATGGACCTCATGAATCGCATCTTCATGCCTTATTTGGATCAGTTCGTGATTGTGTTCCTAGACGACATCCTGGTCTACAGCAAGAGTGAAGCAGAGCATGAGCAGCATCTCCGAGTTGTCCTCCAGATTTTCAGAGAGCGCCAGTTATATGCCAAGTTTAGTAAATGCGAGTTCTGGCTCGATCGTATTTCGTACTTGGGTCATATCATCACCCGAGGAGGAGTTGAAGTGGACCCCCAGAAGATCGTGGCCATTGAAACGTGGCCGGTACCTAGCACAGTGGCAGAAGTCCGTAGTTTTCTTGGCTTGGCCGGCTACTACCGGCGATTTGTTTCAGACTTTGCTCAAATTTCAGCGCCATTGACCCAGTTGACCCGCAAGGATGTGCAGTTTGCTTGGACAACAGAATGCCAGGATTCTCTTGAGAGGTTGAAGCGAGGCTTGATGACGGCTCCTATTCTCACGCTTCCAGATGGAACCGGAGGATTCTCAGTGTATTGTGATACTTCGGGCAGAGGTTTAGGATGTGTTCTGATGCAGCATAGGAAGGTAATAGCTTATGCATCACGACAACTTCGTGATCATGAGAGGAATTACCCAACCCATGACTTGGAACTGGCAGCAGTAGTGTTTGCACTTAAGTTGTGGCGGCACTACTTGTACGGAGATAGGGTGGAGATCTTTACCGACCACAAGAGCCTGAAGTATGTTTTCACCCAGAAGGATCTCAACATGCGTCAGAGGAGATGGCTAGAGCTGCTAGTAGATTATGATGTCAACCTGCAGTATCACCCAGGGAAGGCCAACGTTGTTGCAGATGCATTGAGCAGGAGAGCCGGAGTTTATTTCCTGACAACGCAACCAGAGCTGTTGGCCGATCTTCAGAAGATGGGTATAGAAGTTGTCCTTCCTTCCAGTGTGGCATTGATGGCCATCATGCAAGTTCAGTCCACTATAGTCGAGAGGATTCGGATGGCGCAGTCAGCAGATTCCAAGCTTCAGTGACTCAGAGCAGAGTATGAGGCAGGATGAAGACCAGAGTTATGCATTCATGAAGATGGTACACTTCGACATGGTAAGCGTCTTTGTGTACCCAGTGGAGATATCAGACATGAGATCATGACAGAGGCCCACAGTTCGCAGTATTCCATTCATTCCGGTGGCACGAAGATGTACCGTGATATTCGTCAGCACTTTTGGTGGAATGGCATGAAGAGGGAGATAGCCCGGTTTGTCTCTCGTTGTTTAGTCTGCCAACAAGTTAAGGCTGAACATCAGAGACCAGCTGGACTACTTCAACCGTTGCCGATTCTCGAATGGAAATGGGAGCATATAACCATGGATTTTGTGACTGGATTGCCTAGATCCCCGGCTGGTAGAGACGCTATTTGGATTATTATAGACAGACTCATGAAGGTGGCTCACTTTCTCCCGTTCAAAGTTGGTCAGTCGACGGCTCAGCTAGCGGAGATGTATCTCCGGCAGATTGTCAGATTGTACGGTGTACCAGTCAGTATCACTTCAGACAGAGATTCAAGATTTACGTCGCACTTTTGGCGTAGCTTGCAAGAAATTTTGGGAACTCACCTCCAGTTCAGTTCAGCTTATCACCCGCAGACAGATGGCCAGTCAGAACGTACGATCCAGACTCTTGAAGATATGTTGCGGTCATGTACACTCGACTTCGGTGGTTCGTGGGAAGATCATGTGCACCTGGTGGAGTTCTCGTACAACAACAGTTTCCAGGCCAGTATCCAGATGACACCGTTCGAGGCATTGTATGGTAGGAAGTGTAGATTCCCGCTAGCCTGGGATGATGTTGGAGAGAGGCAGATGCTTGGTCCGGAAATGATTACTCAGACCGTTGAAGTGGTCAGAAGAGTCAGAGATCATCTTCGAGTTGCCCAAGATCGCCAGCGTCATTGGGCCGATTCTCATCGGCGCCCTCTTGAGTTTTCTGTCGGCGACCATGTATTCCTGAGGATTTCGCCTAACCGTGGCGTCATTCGTTTCGGCGTGCGAGGAAAGCTTAGTCCTAGGTATATAGGGCCATTCGACATTCTGGAGCGAGTATGAGATGTATCCTATCGTCTTGCTCTTCTACCGTCGCTACGTGAGGTGCATGGCATATTCCATGTATCCCAACTGCGACGGTATATCTCGGACTCGAGCCACATCCTTGATCATTCGGAATTGGTTGTCGGTACCAACCTTTCGTATGAGGAGAGGCCCGTGTCTATATTGGACCAAAGAGAGAAGACACTCAAGAACAAGACTATCAAGTTAGTCAGAGTTGCTTGGGGTCATCACTCATTGGGTGAGTCGACGTGGGAGCGTGAGGATGATATCCGATTGCGATATCCCGACCTGTTTGATTCGTAAGGTATAATGTCTTCTTTATGCCTTATGCTTTCAATTTCTTGCTTGAATAAATGACTGCATTGTAGACTGCTTGTTATAGCTTACGATTAGAATAGCTTGTCCTTGCAATTCTAGCCTCTTGATTAAATTCCAAGGACGGAATTCTTTAAGGTGGGTAGAGTTGTAATGCCTATAATTCGTATTACGTATCTTGGTATACGTGTACGTACTCTTGACTCGTATTGCATATTTTTCCTGCATAGTTATTTTGGCATGTCATTGGTTATGGCTTAGCTTGGTTCGGCTTAGCTTGGTTTGGTTTGCTTTTGGGTTCATCATGAACCAAAAAAAAAACCCCACCTACCACCACCACCCTCATTTATATTTCCACCTAACTCTCTCTCTCTTCATTTATTCTTCTCCTTCACTTCTTCTTCTCTACCATTTACTCTTCCACCTACCAGGAAAGAGAGCTAGGCAAGTGTAAATTTGCTTTATGATGGATCTCAAGTTTTATTGTTCCATTCTCTTTCTTACTTGATTCTAAGACTCTTTAGAACTTGGCCTTTTTCAATTTGATGGATAATTTCTTGTAGATCTAAGTTTATAACTTTTCGGTTTTCTTGGTTTTGATCTCTAAAACTTGGTTATTTTCGAAAACTAATGGTTCTATGTTGTAGAGAATTCAATTTCATGCGGTTTTGGCTTTTGTTTTGCTTGATTTTGACTTCGGATGAGGAAGTTATGGCCAAAAGCATTTTGGTCAAACTTCTATGTTCATCTGCAGCATGAGGCACATGTCGCAGTTGGCCGCATATGATCACATGTCGCAGTTAGCCGCATATGATGTCGCTGTTGAGCCGCATGAGGCACATGTCGCAGTTGGCCGCATATGATGTCGCTGTTGAACCGCATGAGCCGCATGTCGCAGTTGGCCGCATATGATGTCGCTGTTGAACCGCATGAGCCGCATGTCGCAGTTGGCCGCATATGATGTCGCTGTCGAGCCGCATGTCGCAGTTGACCGCATAGCATGTCGCAGTTGAGCCGCATAGCATGTCGCAGTTGGCCGCATAACATGTCGCAGATGAGCCGCATGTCGCAGTTGGCCGCATAGCATGTCGCAGTTGAGCCGCATGAGCCGCATGTCGCAGTTGGCCACATAGCATGTCGCAGTTGAGCCGCATGAGCCGCATGTCACAGTTGGCCGCATAGCATGTCGCAGTTGAGCCACATAGGCCGCATGTCGCAGTTGGCCGCATATGGTATCGCAGAATAGGCTGCATAATGCATATTTCGACTATTTCTAACTGTTATATGTCCTAATTGACCAAATTGTGGCTCAAATTTCTTCCAACTCCCAAAGTGGAAGTTGTAGATCTTTTCTTGGCATCAAGAATATGTCACTATTTATTTTATGCAAGTTTCTCTCATTCATAATATTGTAAGGATAGAACACGATAATGGCCCGCCGTGGCACACTCTTGACAAACAAACTGACATGATATATCTCGGCATGCTGTTACGACAGCTAGCCAGACATGACAAGTATGAAAGACTTGGACACCGTAGGCGATTGTGTTTGTACAAATAAACTAGTACTGTCTTGCATCATGTCTAGGATGGGGACCCCTGAGTACCACGGTCAGGGGTACCTACTGAAATCGACTAAGGCTAATTAACTAGAATGATTCATTAGTCGTGAAGAGATTCCCAGCTACAGGCAATCCCGTTATTTGGGCGCATTCAGTGGACTTGTAGCCTACCGACGAGTAGGGCACATTTTCAGCACACAGTCATGTGTTGCATTCTTCCTAAACGGACATTCGACCTGGATAACCGGATGGTCTGCAGGGCTTGTGGCTGTTGGGATAATCTCATTGCATCTTACTAGTAACTAGGCTTGTGATAACCCTAGTTAGTTAAAAGTATCAAGCCGTACTCTTGATTGGCCGTGATTGATTGGATAGAGTTTATTCCAGCTTAGTCTTATTCTGATTCTGTGCAAGATTGTGATATGACATGATTATTGATGCTTGCCTTAACAATAACGATCAGGGGACCAGTCCTGTTCAGGCGAAGGGTTACAACCCCGGTCCTTGTTTGGTTTAAGGGTTGTAACCTGGCTTCCGGAGCAGTTCTGTGTTCTCTCTTCGTTTATTGTCTTAATGCAATCCCATGCCATGTTCGTCATGTTTTACCTTACTTTAATACCATAATTAATTATGCTGGCCTTAGCAATAAAGATCAGGGGTCCAGTTCTGTTCAGGCGAAGGGTTACAACCCCGGTCCTTGTTTGGTTTAAGGGTTGTAACCTGGCTCCCGGAGCAGTTCTGTGTCCTCTCTTCGTTTATTGTCTTCACTGTACCAATAGTATTTGAGACGGGTTTCTATTCAGGTGAAGGGATGCAACCTCGGTCCTTGTTTGGTTTAAGGGTTGCAGTCTGGCTACTTGAATGGTTTCCTCGTACTCAATTTATTATTGTTATTCCTATTATTATCAATTTCTCTTATCAGTTATCTTTAATATTCTATTATGATATGCTGGTTTTAGTTCCTAAGTGAAGCCTCCTTTGTAGCACTTGCTCTTTCTGGGGTCTGACCCAGCTGGTTTTGTGTGGCCAGATATCGGAGCAGCACCAGAGGATCCACCTGTCTTTCAGCCCGATGGTGACCACAAGGCGTAACCAGGGCAACGAGTGGGTTTATTTTGTCCTTCTACTCTATTTGTAAAATTATTCTTTTGAGACGTTTAGCCGATGAGCACGTGTTAGCTCGTATTGCACCTTTATTTACTGTCTGCCTACGGGCTGTAACATGATTGACAAATCCTAGGGTTGATCATGTATTGACTAAAACTCTTGCTAGTCCTGACATTTTGTACGACTAGCTTCATGATCATCCAATATATAATGTATGGGACGCCTTACTATTGTATATTGATGCTCTAATATCTTGTGACTGTTACTACTTGCTTGTGATTGAGACAATAGGTTTGTTCTTGACCATAGGAGACTGATGGATTGTAGTTAAACCCTCATATATCTAGACAGCCGTGACCGTATAGTGACGTGGATTCCATTTCATTATACGTAGCTGGCTATGTCTGCCCCAGCTCTCCAGTATTTTGGTTCTGGGGCGTGACATGTCTCCATGAATTCTCTCTAAGAAGCTAGGAGACTCCAGTCCCACTTTCAAAAGGGATGGTATCGTTATAATTTTGCCTTGAAAACAAGGTAGACACGAGTAATCATACTTCTGAAGAATCTTCAGGTTCTGCAGGTTGTGTCCACTGGATTGGCTTATGATTCGTTTCATTATAGCTGATCCTGGGTGACCCAGTCTATTATGCCAAAGTTTAAATTTTGGCGATGAATGACACTTCTGGTGTACAATCATGTTAGCTTCTGTTGATTGAATATGAGTATGATAGAGACCCGACGGGAGTACCTTGAATCGTTCTAAGATAGTTTTTGAACCATCTTTTAGACTAGTAACATACAGATATTCTGCCTCATTTATTTCATTTATTTCTAAGTGATATCCGTTTAAACAAATGTCCTTGAAACTTATGAGGTTCCTACTTGATTTAGGAGAGAATAGTGCATCTTTTATTATTAGTCTTGTTTTATTTGGGAGCAATATAATTGCTTCACCAGATCCTTCTATTATGTTTGATAGTCCTGATATCATAATAACGGGACCGTCATAATCATATAAGCTATAAAAATAGCTTTTTTCTCGAAGGATTGTGTGCGTCGAGGCGCTGTCCACAAGGCATTCACACTTTATCTATAGATCTATGAAAAAACAATAACAAACCATCGTAATTAAAATAACGGTTTTGAAATACAATTTTTGTTTTAAAAAAATTCTCTTATATCGATCGACGGGCCGATATAGAGAGGTCAATAAGTTGCTTGCAAAAATGCATAATTTATAAATACAATTTGAGCAAAAAATAATATTCGGTCATCCCCTTTCGGTAGCTCTACGTGAATATGACCAGGCGGAAAAATAAGGGAGGAAGGTCACCGGGGACCAATTAAACACCAAGCCTCAAGTTCTTTCTGATATCATATCCAAATAGGTGAGCCTATTCGGAGAGACTTCGTAAAATTTTCTTTGTCAAATGTAAGAATAAATATCATTTTTCAAGAAATTTAAAAGAGAAGCATAATATGAAAATACGGCAACAAGTTTTTAAAAGCATGAAATCAGATAGTGGCTCTAGTCGAGTAGGTCGTCGTTCTCGAAGTCTTCCGCCGAGAACTGAGTAGACGGCTGCTTTTCTACCAGATTTGTTTCAACTTGAGACTTCTGGCTCGCTTGATACAGATTTTGTAGATGTCGCGGGGTGCGACAGTTTCTGTCACTCCCCGTTCCCAGAATACGTATTTTTATACATGTACAACTCATGAGTATTTATTTAATATTTATCATGTATTATCCTGTATTTAAATTCATTTAATTTCTTGTTAATCAATTAATCTGCTCTTTAAATTTTCATGTTAATTTATTTCCTGTAATTATATTTCTGTAATTTTATTTCTGCACTTTATTTCCTGCTTTTATTCCCTGCCTTAGTCTTGCTTATTTGGGTTCGGGTTGGCTTTGGTTGGATCCCCTACAACCCGACCCATTGGACCCGGCCCAACTCCCACCTACCACCCCCTTTTCTATTTAAAGCTTACATCTCTTTCTCTCTCCTCATAAACTCACATTCTCACCATTACTCCTCTTCTTCTTCTTCATTACTCTCTCCACCTACCAAACCGTAGGCAAGTACAACTTGCTCCACATGAGAACCCATGTTTTTATGGTTCATTTATCTTCCTCTCGTGATCCTAAGAGAGTTTAGAACTTGGCATTTTTCATTTCGAAGTCTTAATTTTTGTAGATCTAGAAATGAGTTATTTTCGGAGTTTGGTGGTTTTGATCTATCAAACTTCTTTGTTTTCAAGTTTTGATGGTTCTATATTGTAGAGAGTTTTATTCTACCCAATTTTGACCTTTGGAAAGTTGGATTTGGACTTGTTTTGACCAAGTTATGGACCTTTGAAGCTTTGGGGTGCAACCATGGAGTTCTTGCTGTTTGGAGAAGACAGTGAGCAGTGTACACTAGCTTTTTAGCTTGCGTCACTGAGCTGTGCGTGCTCTTTAGTGCAGCGCAGTCAGGAGTCCATACGCTACCTTTTTAGGAAGCGTGTGTCTTGCATACGCTACCTTTTGGAAGTGTATGTCGTATGGAGTTCATACGCTACCTTTTGGGAGCGTATGACTTACATACGCTGACTTGAATGGTCAGGAGTCGAATGGAGTTCATACGCTACCTTTTGGGAGCGTATGACTTGCATACGCTGACTTGAATGGTCAGGAGTCGTATGGAGTTCATACGCTACCTTTTGGGAGCGTATGACTTGTATACGCTGACTTGAATGGTCAGGAGTCGTATGGAGTTCATACGCTACCTTTTGGGAGCGTATGACTTGCATACGCTGACTTGGATGGTCAGGAGTCGTATGGAGTCCATACACTGCCTTTGGGGAGCGTATGACTTGCATACGCTCACTTGGATGGTGAGGAGTTGTATGGAGCCCATACGCTGCCTCTTTGACCTGAGCGTACGCTGACTTGAGCGTAGCCTGACATGAGAGTAGCCTGCTTACCCTAGATCTTCTATAGTCCTGTATATTGATATTTTATTAGATATTTAACGTCCATTTTATATCCTTACGCCTTTTTGGCATAAACTCGATAAAATCATGATATGATAATATTGTTAATATCAATTGTTATGTGGAATGTGCCTTGTGTCCCGATTGATTTTTGGGATACCCAGTATGACTGGGACTTGACCATGAGAGTTATAGACTCGACCCCCGTTTAATGCTAATTGACTTTCATGCCTTGTCACCATTGATAATAATGGTTATCTTGACTAAATTAATCATGCGTTCCTGGTCGGAACTAAGAGACTGGCTAGTCGTCTTATTGACTTGAATGAATGAGACACGTTCATGTTATGGACTATTGTAATCGACTGGCTGATCCCGAATATTGACATACATGCACATGCAGGCTTCAATCTATTTATTTATTTATTTACTTATTTATTTTTTACAAAAGAAGCATGTGTACTTTATGGTCAAGGCATGATTACCGTGGTTAGATTTGATTGTTGCATTACGCTATGTAAGACCTGCAACCTAACCGCACTGGTATCGTTGTAGAGTTGTGCATATCGTACCCCGTACGAAAGTACTCATTTGAATGACCATGATCTACGGCATGGGATTTCACTCAACATAGGGACTATTAAGTTAAATAAAATAATGATTGCATGGAGAGAATGGATTCCCGAGTTCTTACATGGCAGCCCCCTTGGGACAAGTAGTACCCGACGGGCCGGCTGGTTCCCACAGATACTGTAAACCTGCCATACGGGCAGGGAACAGTATCTGCTTTTATTATTATTATATATTGTATATTGACGGGCGTCCTGCTAGGACTCGTCTAATTCATGCATGGCGCACATGATTGACTGGATAGACTAGCCTTGCTCGCACATGGTAAGAACTGAGGAGTCCCTAATTGCATTATTCCAGGATAACTTGGGACTCACAATAGCTAGCCGTAGTAGTTGAATGGCCGTTTAAATTGATTTGTTTGTGCACTGTACCTACTCTGTTACCTAACTGGGATGATTAGAATGTCAGACATGACGGGCCAACTTCTGTCCTTGTTTGGTTGGGAGGTTGGTTCGAAGTGTCGTGATGTGATGTGAATCCTAGTGGAAAACAGAGATCTATTATTATATTCTCTTACTTACTGGTTTTAGTTCTCATGTCGTGCTTCCTTGTGGTACTTGCTATTAGAGGTCTAACCTCTCTGGTTTTGCATGGCCAGATTTAGAGCCGGTCCCCGAGGATCCAGCTTACTTCTACCTCCAAGATGGTCAACACTAGAGGGATGATCGCAGGAGGACTCGAGTGGGTTTCTTACTTCCTCGCTCGTTTTGTTATCTTACTTTATACCTTAGCCGTTTGGCACCGACATGTTAGTCGGATCGTCTTGTACTTACTTTTACATAATTGTAATTAAAGTCAGACTGCAGCTGATAACAATTGTGTATACTTTTGCTACATCAATCTGGCTATGTTTTGTAAAGCCAGATATCAAAAACATTTTGACAGAGCGTTTGGGACGCCTTACTGCTTTACCTTACATGTTCTATATTACTGTTTCTTGTTTGAATGATTGAGACAATAGATGTGTAATGACCATAGTAAGACTTTTATGTAGTATGCACCCCCTCGTCTGGTTAGACAGCATTGATCGTATTATACGGTATTCATCTACCCGTAATACGTAGCTGGCTGAGTCATTCCCCCGCTCTCCAGTGTTCTGGTTCTGGGGCGTGACAAGGTTTTAGTGGTGGCCCATGCAGGTCTGATTTCAGACTTGTGGGGTGTTTTGATTTATAGGATGTCTCAATCACACATGTTCCCCCTTGATCTCATGATTTGTTGATTCTCAACTCCAACTTGACATTCCAGTATCCCTTGACTTCATTGATCCTTCATGTCCAGTCATTTGATTGTTCTCTTGTCCCTTTTCTTAGGGGTACCTCGTCCGTATCTGTCAGAGCTGGACAGCAACAACATGGACAGCAGCATGGACAACCTGACCATGTTGGTCAGCAACAAGGGCCGGTACTAACTCAGGAGGCTACCCAGGAAGAAGTGATAGTGGAACCAGCAGCTGGGTCGCAGTATCCGGTCATTCCACCCCCACCGACAGTTCCACCTACCCAAGTGGACACACCAGCCCTTCTGGAGATCATGAGAGGAATGATGGCTACACAGCAACACCAGATGTTAGCCCAGCAGCGCATGCACGCTCAGTTACAAGAGCAGAATGTACTACTCAACCAAGGATTACAGACGGCATTGGAAAGAGGGGCGAGGCCAGATTCAGGAGTGTCAGCCCGGTTTTGCAAGTATAACCCCCGCCGTTTCGAGGGCACGGAGGATGCCATCTCAGCAGATGCATGGCTTAAGGATATCGAGGCTATTCTGACAGCCGCTAAGGTGCCGGCAGAAGAACGTGTGGATCTAGTGAAGTTGTTACTTCAGGATCTCGCACGTGATTGGTGGAAAGCAGAGGAAGTAGGCATCAGACGTCCTGTTGCATGGGACAATTTTACTGCAAGGTTCAAGACGAAGTATTATGGAGTTGTGGCGCAGTTTGAGCTCCAACAGAAGTTTATCAACCTCAGACAGGCTGGCAAGACTGTAGATGCTTATGCAGCGGAGTTCTGCAGATTGAGTAGGTTTGCCCCAGAGATGGTAACAACGGAGCGCCAGAGGGCGATGAGGTTCCAGCAAGGGTTTTATCTTGAGCTCTTGCAATTGATAGAGGGGCACAATTACCAGACTTTTGATAAGATATTGACGGCAACCCGAAGGCATGAGATCACCATTCAGAGGCTTGCGGCAAGGGCTGGGGGTCAGAAGAGATCCCACAGTCAGATTGAAGGAGGAGGGGGAGCAGCGCCCCGAACAACAGCACCATCCCCTGGCATTTATATCCACGATGTGGCGATACGAGGGCCAGCACCACCACCCAGGCAGTAGCAACAGCAACAGAAGAAGAACCAGCAACCCCCAGCGGGCTGCACTTATTGTGGGAAGATGGGACACACTAGAGATATGTGTCGGACATTGAATGGACTATGTTTGATATGTGGAAATCCAGATCATCGGGTTACCACATGTCTCATGAATTTGAGGTCAGGAGGACCAGTGCAGCAGTTTCCTGCTCTGCCAGCACCAGGGGCAGGGCAGTATCGAGGACCAGCGGTAGCAGTGAGGCCGTTGGCACAGCGTCCGTTAGTACCGCAGGCTCAGATGTTTCGGCAGCAGGGACCGTCGATGCAGCAACACCAGCATAGACCACCCCAGCATCATCAAGGCAGGGGCCAGCAGCAGCACCAGGCTAGGCCGCAACATGGGAACCAGCAAGGGGGTCGAGGACAGGCATTCACTCTGTCCTTGGAAGAGGCATTAGCATCGGAAGATGTTGTGGCAGGTAACATTCTCGTCGCCTCATATCCCGCAGTAGCATTGTTTGATTCGGGAGCATCGTACTCATTTATATCTGCACGATTTGCGACACGGCTAGGAATGGAGTTCGAGGCATTGCTTAGGAGGTTGAATATACTCACTGGTAATGGGCTCGTAGGAGTTAGTAGAGTTATTCTAGCGTGTAGTGTTGTAGTTTGCGGGCATTCCTTACCCGCCCAGTTGATAGAATTTTCTGTTGGAAATTTCGACGTTATCTTAGGCATGGACTGGCTGAAAGACAGTCATACGACAATAGATTGTCGTAGTGGGAGTGTATCTTTTGATATTCCAGGCATGGAGAGATTCACCTTAGTCAGATCAGAGGCAACTCAGCAAGAGCAGGGAGTAGTAACGACAATGGAAGAAGTTCAGGTTCCGAAGGTAGTTAAAGAATTTCTAGACGTATTTCCCGAAGAACTTCCAGGTCTACCCCCGGTTAGAGATATTGAGTTCAGTATAGAATTGGCACCTGGGACTAAACCGATATCAGATCAGGTTTACAGAATGGCGAATTCGGAGCAGGCCAAGGTATATCAGCATATAGAGGAATTGAAGGAGAAGAAGTTTATCCAAGCTAGCGTATCGCTATGGGCAGCACCAGTGGTACTTGTGGGAAAGAAGGATGGATCATCCAGATTGTGTATCGATTACAGGAAGCTTAACGCGGCAACAGTAAAGAACAAGTACCCATTACCCAGGATCGACGACTTATTTGATCAGTTGAGCAAGGCTAGAGTTTTCTCCAAGATAGATCTTCGTTCAGGGTATCACCAAGTGAGGGTTCGGAAGGAAGATATTCCCAAGACAGCATTCAGGTCGAAGTATGGGCATTATAAATTCTTGGTAATGCCGTTTGGTTTGACCAATACTCCAGCAATATTCATGGATTTGATGAACCGCATCTTTATGCCGTATTTAGATCAATTTGTCATAGTATTTCTCGACGACATTCTTGTGTACTCTGCTAATGAAGAGGAGCATGAAGACTACCTCAGGAAAGTGTTGCAGGTTCTGAGAGAGAACCAGTTGTATGCCAAGCTCAGCAAGTGTGAGTTCTGGACGGATCACATTTCATTTTTGGGTCATATCGTATCAGGAGCTGGAGTAGCAGTGGATCCCAAGAAGGTAGAAGCAGTAGAGAGTTGGCCAGTACCCAAGACCGTAACTGATGTACGGAGTTTCTTGGGATTGGCAGGATATTACAGAAGATTTGTGTCAGATTTTGCAAGACTTTCAGCACCCATGACCCGCTTGACACGAAAGGATGTGCCATTTGTTTGGTCGGCAGAATGTCAGGCATCATTTGAGAATTTGAAGCAGAAGTTGATATCAGCGCCTATTCTTACATTGCCAGTCGGACCCGAAGGTTTTACAGTATATTGTGATGCGTCAGGTAAAGGACTTGGATGTGTCCTCATGCAGCACGGAAAGGTGATAGCATATGCATCTAGGCAGCTTCGGGACCACGAGAAGAATTATCCAACTCATGATTTGGAGTTGGCGGCAGTAGTATTTGCTTTGAAGCTATGGAGGCATTACTTATATGGTGACCGAATGGAGATGTACACAGATCATAAAAGTCTGAAGTACATCTTTACTCAGAAGGAGCTGAACATGAGGCAGAGAAGATGGTTGGAGTTGATCAAGGATTATGATGTGGAGCTTCAGTATCATCCAGGTAAGGCTAATGTGGTAGCAGATGCTCTTAGCAGAAGAGGCGGCATATTTATGTTAACAACGCAGAAGCATATCTTAGAAGACCTTCAGGAGATGGGCATCGAGGTTATACTTCCTAGTGATGTAGGAATTCTGGCGAGTCTATAAGTTCAATCCGACTTGGTAGGCAGGATCAAGGCAGCTCAGGCACAGGACCCAAGGATTCAGAAGCTTAGGGGAGAATGTGAGTCAGGGCACAAAAAGGAGTTGAAAATTCATGAAGATGGTACGCTTAGGTTTGGATCACGTCTATGTGTACCTAGTAGAGATATCAGACAGGAAGTTATGGCAGAAGCTCATAGTTCCCAGTATTCTGTACATCCTGGAGGGACCAAGATGTACCAAGATATCAAGCAGCACTTCTGGTGGAACGGGATGAAGAGAGAGATAGCTAGATTTGTTTCTCGTTGCTTGGTATGTCAGCAAGTGAAGGCAGAACAGCAGAGGCCAGCTGGATTATTGCAACCGCTTCCCATCCCGGAATAGAAATGGGAGCATATTACAATGGTCTTTGTGACCGGTTTACCGAGATCACCAAGTGGTAAAGATGCTATTTGGGTGATAGTAGATCGGCTTACAAAGGTAGCACACTTTCTTCCTTTCAGAGTAGGGCAATCTACAGAAAAGTTGGCAGAGTTGTATATGCAACAGATAGTCAGACAGCATGGAGTTCCTGTCAGTATTGTATCAGATCGAGATACCCGCTTTACATCGCATTTCTGGAAGAGCTTGCATCATAGTCTGGGTACCAAGTTAAGATTTAGCACGGCTTACCATCCACAGACGGATGGGCAATCAGAAAGAAAAATTCAGACTTTGGAAGATATGTTGCGAGCTTGCACTCTGGATTTTGAAGGATCTTGGGAAAGCCACCTGCACTTAGTTGAGTTCTCATACAACAACAGTTATCAAGCCAGTATCCAGATGGCGCCATTTGAGGCACTATATGGTAAGAAGTGTAGATCGCCACTAGCATGGGATGATATCAGGGAAAGGAAGATGCTAGGCCCAGAAATGATTATTCAGACGGTTGAAGTGATTAAGGGAATTAAAGAGCGACTTCGTGTTACGCAGGATCGGCATCGTCATTGGGCGGACCAACATCGTAGGCCGCTAGAGTTTTCTGTTGGGGACCACGTGTTCTTGCGGATCTCACCTACCCGTGGGGTCATTAGATTTGGCGTTCGCGGGAAGTTGAGTCCGCGATACGCAGGCCCATTTGCTATTCTTGATAGGGTAGGCGATGTTGCTTATCGTTTATCCCTTCCACCTTCGTTACGAGAGGTGCATGACGTGTTTCATGTATCTCAATTGCGAAGGTATATATCGGACCCAAGCCATATCCTCGATCATTCAGAACTGGTTGTTGGTACCAACCTGTCTTACGAGGAACAGCCTGTGTCCATCTTGGACCGAAGAGAGAAGATACTCAAGAACCGAACAATTAACCTTGTCCGGGTTGCTTGGGGTCATCACTCTTTGGGAGAGTCAACGTGGGAACGTGAGGATGATATCCGATCACGGTATCCACATCTGTTTGACTCACAAGGTATATCTTTTTATGTGTACCTGATTGTCTTGATTCTTTATGCTTATTACCTTATGGGTAGAATTGTTTGATATCATAAATTGATGGATTTACATATATGTTACTTGCTATGGACATTGTAAAATGATTGCTTGATTGAATTGCTTGTACTTAGATTAGCTTAGCCCTGATGTTTCTATCCTGCTTGGATTTGAAATTCCGAGGACGGAATTTTTCTAAGGAGGGTAGAGATGTCACTCTCCGTTCCCAGAATGCGTATTTTTATACATGTACAACTCATGAGTATTTATTTAATATTTATCATGTATTATCCTGAATTTAAATTTCTTTAATTTCTTGTTAATCAATTAATCTGCTCTTTAAATTTTCATGTTAATTTATTTCCTGTAATTATATTTCTGCAATTTTATTTCTGCACTTTATTTCCTGCTTTTATTCCACGCCTTAGTCTTGCTTATTTGGGTTCGGGTTGGCTTTGGTTGGATTCCCTACAACCCGACCCATTGGACCCGGCCCAACTCCCACCTACCACCCCCTTTTCTATTTAAAGCTTACATCTCTTTCTCTCTCCTCATAAACTCACATTCTCACCATTACTCCTCTTCTTCTTCTTCATTACTCTCTCCACCTACCAAACCGTAGGCAAGTACAACTTGCTCCACATGAGAACCCATGTTTTTATGGTTCATTTATCTTCCTCTCGTGATCCTAAGAGAGTTTAGAACTTGGCATTTTTCATTTCGCAGTCTTAATTTTTGTAGATCTAGAAATGAATTATTTTCGGAGTTTGGTGGTTTTGATCTATCAAACTTCTTTGTTTTCAAGTTTTGATGGTTCTATGTTGTAGAGAGTTTTATTCTACCCAATTTTGACCTTTGGAAAGTTGGATTTGGACTTGTTTTGACCAAGTTATGGACCTTTGAAGCTTTGGGGTGCAACCATGGAGTTCTTGCTGTTTGGAGAAGACAGTGAGCAGTGTACACTAGCTTTTTAGCTTGCGTCACTGAGCTGTGCGCGCTCTTTAGCGCAGCGCAGTCAGGAGTCCATATGCTACCTTTTTAGGAAGCGTGTGTCTTGCATACGCTACCTTTTGGAAGCGTATGTCGTATGGAGTTCATATGCTACCTTTTGGGAGCGTATGACTTGCATACGCTGACTTGAATGGTCAGGAGTCGTATGGAGTTCATACGCTACCTTTTGGGAGCGTATGACTTGCATACGCTGACTTGAATGGTCAAGAGTCGTATGGAGTTCATATGCTACCTTTTGGGAGCGTATGACTTGCATACGCTGACTTGAATGGTCAGGAGTCGTATGGAGTTCATACGCTACCTTTTGGGAGCGTATGACTTGCATACGCTGACTTGGATGGTCAGGAGTCGTATGGAGTCCATACGATGCCTTTGGGGAGCGTATGACTTGCATACGCTCACTTGGATGGTGAGGAGTTGTATGGAGCCCATACGCTGCCTCTTTGACCTGAGCGTACGCTGACTTGAGCGTAGTCTGACATGAGAGTAGCCTGCTTACCCTGGATCTTCTATAGCCCTGTATATTGATATTTTATTAGATATTTAACGTCCATTTTATATCCTTACGCCTTTTTGGCATAAACTCGATAAAATCATGATATGATAATATTGTTAATATCAATTGTTATATGGAATGTGCCTTGTGTCCCGATTGATTTTTGGGATACCCAGTATGACTGGGACTTGACCATGAGAGTTATAGACTCGACCCCCGTTTAATGCTAATTGACTTTCATGCCTTGTCACCATTGATAATAATGGTTATCTTGACTAAATTAATCATGCGTTCCTGGTCGGAACTAAGAGACTGGCTAGTCGTCTTATTGACTTGAATGAATGAGACACGTTCATGTTATGGACTATTGTAATCGACTGGCTGATCCCGAATATTGACATACATGCACATGCAGGCTTCAATCTATTTATTTATTTATTTACTTATTTATTTTCTACAAAAGAAGCATGTGTACTTTATGGTCAAGGCATGATTACCGTGGTTAGATTTGATTGTTGCATTACGCTATATAAGACCTGCAACCTAACCGCACTGGTATCGTTGTAGAGTTGTGCATATCGTACCCCGTACGAAAGTACTCATTTGAATGACCATGATCCACGGCATGGGATTTCACTCAACATAGGGACTATTAAGTTAAATAAAATAATGATTGCATGGAGAGAATGGATTCACGAGTTCTTACATGGCAGCCCCCTTGGGACAAGTAGTACCCGACGGGCCGGCTGGTTCCCACAGATACTGTAAACCTGCCACACGGGCAGGGAACAGTATCTGCTTTTATTATTATTGTATATTGTATATTGACGGGCGTCCTGCTAGGACTCGTCTAATTCATGCATGGCGTACATGATTGACTGGATAGACTAGCCTTGCTCGCACATGATTGACTAGATAGACTAGCCTTGCTCGCACATGGTAAGAACTGAGGAGTCCCTAATTGCATTATTCCAGGATAACTTGGGACTCACAATAGCAAGCCGTAGTAGTTGAATGGCCGTTTAAATTGATTTGTTTGTGCACTGTACCTACTCTGTTACCTAACTGGGATGATCAGAATGTCAGACATGACGGGCCAACTTCTGTCCTTGTTTGGTTGGGAGGTTGGTTCGAAGTGTCGTGATGTGATGTGAATCCTAGTGGAAAGCAGAGATCTATTATTATATTCTCTTACTTACTGGTTTTAGTTCTCATGTCGTGCTTCCTTGTGGTACTTGCTATTAGAGGTCTAACCTCTCTGGTTTTGCATGGCCAGATTTAGAGCCGGTCCCCGAGGATCCAGCTTACTTCTACCTCCAAGATGGTCAACACTAGAGGGATGATCGCAGGAGGACTCGAGTGGGTTTCTTACTTCCCCGCTCGTTTTGTTATCTTACTTTATACCTTAGCCGTTTGGCACCGACATGTTAGTCGGATCGTCTTGTACTTACTTTTACATAATTGTAATTAAAGTCAGACTGCAGCTGATAACAATTGTGTATACTTTTGCTACATCAATCTGGCTATGTTTTGTAAAGCCAGATATCAAAAATATTTTGACAGAGCGTTTGGGACGCCTTATTGCTTTATCTTACATGTTCTATATTATTGTTTCTTGTTTGAATGATTGAGACAATAGATGTGTAATGACCATAGTAAGACTTTTATGTAGTATGCACCCCCTCGTCTGGTTAGACAGCATTGATCGTATTATACGGTATTCATCTACCCGTAATACGTAGCTGGCTGAGTCATTCCCCCGCTCTCCAGTGTTCTGGTTCTGGGGCGTGACAGTTTCTGGACCAGTGTCCAGTCATGCCATATTTGTGGCATTTGTCCTCCCAATTTTTCTTGGGAATGGACATCAGTTCTGTGGTCTTCTTCCACTTCTTCTTTGCCCCACTTTTGCTGCTCTGGGGATGAAAGTTGTTCTGGGGTGGACTTTTGGCCGGCCTCTTATGGGCATTCCCCATGTTAGATCTGTCCTTATTTTTCTTCTGCTTCTTGGAAGAAAAATGAGCTTCTGGGAGAGGAGCTGAGCCTGCAGGGCGTAGGTTATGAGTGGCCAAGAGAAGTTCTCTGTTTTGCTCTGCCATCATCAGGGTGGAGTGCAATTTAGAGTACTTTTTGAACTTTCGTTCACGGTACTGTTGCATGAGGATTGCGTCCTTCTCGTGGAAGGATGTATAGGTTTTTTCCAACATGCGATACTCCGAGACTTCTTCACCACACAACTTCAGGCGTGAGGTGATATTATGGAGAGCTAAGTTGAACTCAGCTACGGACTTAAAATCCTGAAGTTGAAGGTTTTCCCACTCATACCTTGAACGTGGGAGGATTACATCTTTTTGATGTTTATAGCGGTCCTCCTGTGCAGTCCACAATTCATTTGGGTCTTCTACAGTGAGGTATTCGGCCTTCAGGGTCCGATCAATGTGTCTTCTGATGTAGATAATGGCTTTCGCCTTATCTATATCAGAGACGTTCACTGTGGAAACAACCACAGCAGTGTCTGCTGTATTTTTCGTACCAGTGGCCGGAGCCGATGGAAGAGGAGTTGAAATTGTGGCTAATAAGCCCTGTGCACGTAAGTGGAACTTCAGGTCCACGTGCCAGCTCAAATAATTTTTTCCAGCAGCATCTAGTACTTCGAAATCGACACTCGCTATTTTGGCCATTTTATCTATCATGTGAAAAATATGCATAAATTAAAATTAAATATTTATGCATAATCATAAATGTTACAGAGTTCATAAAAATACCACGGTGTCCAAAAGCTGCACGCTGACGCTTTTTGAAAAGCATTAGCAAAATTCAAACAAGGCCTACACTGCTAACGTACATCTAATATTAAAGATAACTTCTTCCGTTGTATTCTAACAATTAAATGCTCCCAGTTGTGAACTAGTGGGCATGCCAAGATTCTTATTGATGTTCAGCAACCATTCATCTATATTTGTATAGTGTTATTTGTACCAGTAGCTAATATGTTCAGTTATAGATAAATATCTATGTTGATGGAGATGGCAGGACAACATTTTTCGTGTCAGTGCAACATGGGTTTTAGTTTCTTTTATCCTAACTTTATTTGATGCTCGTGCTTTGATTGAAGAAACTATCTTCATCGAGCTCTACGAACCAAAGCAAAATGGATGTTTCATCCAATGATCAAAATATAGGTAAGGAGACTTACTGTAAGTTGCAGCGTCAATTAGCAATATAAAGAATATCACTCTAAGAATGTTAAATATATATATTGCTAATTATCATTTAAACAATTAATTTGTAAAAAAAAAAAATTTAAGAAGTGTTACCAGCCTCTGGTCGGATCGACTAGGGAAAAAGGAAGGATGACGTCGAGATCTGGACGTCGATTCTCCTTACTTTAGCAATCGTGCTGATAACGTGTTTGAAGGAATACTAGATATCGTAGAATAGTATTTTTATTCACTTTATTTCATCATATGGCAAGGGCCATATATATAGGGATAAGGGGCAACCCAAGGGTCATGAGTTACATGATCCCAAGGGTCATGTGTAACTCATGACATAATGGTGAATAGTAAGGGTTTCACAACAATAACTTATATATTATATAGTGGGCCGTCCTAAGCAATTTTTTTTATAGTGGCAAACTTGTAAATAAAAAAATTGGACTAGTCCAGCGTAATTTTTGATGTGCCTTTATAATTTGTCAAAAAAAGTCCAGCACTTGTAGTTTAAGCGAAAAGCAGCACGGACACCAAACGAGGACCGACAGGGTTCGTGCCTTCCAACTGCCTTACGTGTGTGTGTGTGTGTGTGTGTGTGTGTGTGTGTGTGTGTGTGGGGGGGGGGGGGGGGGGGGGGGGGGGGGGGGGAGGGGGGGATTGGAATAAAAAAATTGTGTATAAAATAAAATTTTATTTTTTAACAAAATATCTTACTTAAATTTTGTTGAACAAAATACAACACTTCAGCCATACATTTACGATATCCAATCTCAATTAAACAAAGTTATCCAGATCAACTGAACACACTGTGTCTTTTTCAACCTAGCATACGGAATTACCATTATTATTTGTGATAAATTCTATTGAAGTCCAGAATTTTAATTTAAATATGTTATTGTTTGGAAGAAAAATCTCTCATATACTAAGTTCTTTTGAGTAGTTGTTTGTGGAACACGAAATACTGTGAAAATTCAGTTGATATTTGGAGTACATGTGGACTATTATATTGTTAAATTCCTTTCATTGTGTCCTGAATGTTTAGGGTCCGTTTGGATAGGTTTTCTGAAAAAAATTTCTGAAAACAGTTTTATGGAAGTAAGTTATAAAGTTATTTTCTGAGTATAAAGATTTGGAGTTTACGTTTGGTTACTTTCATCTGGAAATTAGTTTTCTGAAAAAAAAAATTTAAAATTTTGTTTGGTATAAAAAAATTGTGTCATGTGTCTTGTTTCCTACTGTCATATTTTCTGTGTCCTACTCTAGCGTGTCCACACCCATTTCCTGTGTCCATATCCATTTCATGTGTCCACACCCTTTTTTTTCTGCCCACACCCATCAGACCCAGCGAGCTCAAACCACACCTCCGTCGTCGTCGAACACACGAGCTCGCGGCGAAGGCCCATCAGCTCGCGGCGAAGTCGACGAGACCCCACGAGCTCGCGGCACAGTCCAGTCCACCGTCGAGTCCACGAGCTCGCGGCGGAGTCGAGTCCACCGTCGAGTCCACGAGCTCACGGCGGAGTCGACGAGCTCGCGGAGGAGGAGCTGCCGGTGGAGGACCACGAGCTCGCGGCTGAGTCGGGTCCGCCGTCGAGTCCACGAGCGTGCGGCGGAGGAGCTCGTCGCGGAGGGTTCGTGCTCGAGCTCCGTTCTCTGTTCTTGTCTTCGAGGAGGAAGATGTCCTCGTCTATGAGGCCATGGTCAGAGAAAGAGGAGGAGGAGGAGGAGGAGGAGAGGGAATCGGGGGTGGGAGGCGGAGGAAAGGTTCAAAGGAGGCGCTGGTTTGCTGTAGGTGAAGAGGAGTGGGTGGAGTGCAGAGCAAATGAGGGGGAGAGAGAGAGATGAGAGAGTTTTGGGGGGACGGGGCCCACAGACTTGGGGAGAATTGTTTTCATAAAACAGCTTTTTGGTCTTCTCCAAAAACAGATTTTAAACATCTGTTTTCAAAAAAAAGTTCTGAATGTAGCATTTGAAGTAGTCTTATCCAAACGCGGTTTGGCCCATCTTTGACATTATAACTCAGAAATTTGAGTTATAATGCATAACCAAACGCAGCCTTAATGTTTAGATATTGCAAGTGATCTTAAGTCAAATTTTATTTTGATATGACTGTCAAATCGTGACATTTCGAAACAATATACGTTGTGCCTTTAGTAGTAAGACCCTAAAAAAAAAAAGGCTAATTATAAGGGCACAGTCTTTTTTGATCGGGGCTGTCCAAGTGATAGTTTTTCATTATTTACAAGTTTGTCAATGAAAAAATTACTCAGGGCTATCCAAGTGGTAGGTATAAAAGATAACTCTTTTTTTTTCTTCTTCCTCACTCTCCATTATCTCTCCCTCTTTCTTCTCCAAATCCTAGTTCTGGTCCCTACTTCTTTTTCAACCCCACACTTCTCCAAACCCTAGAAGATTCCCCAAGGAAGATTCTTAGAATATTCGGTACGATAAAGTCAGCTAAACGAAAAAATTTCTGAGGTTATTTGTTTTTTTGAAGTAATCTTATATTTTGTCCCAATGTAGAAATTATGGAAGAAAGTGGATCATCACGTCTATCAATCGAGGAACCCGGATCTTCCGAAGAACACGACAAAACACCCGAAGAACTCTCGGTAAATTTCCGACCGACGAAATACGCATTCGACTGTACAACAGGACTACCAGACTTTCTGGCAGTCCATAGAACACGAAGGACTGCCATATTACGCGGCAATCTATTTGTAGAACTAGTGTAAAATAAGACTGCCGCAAAACATGGCAGTCCAAGAAGTAACGAGGACTGCCAGATTATGCGGCAGTCTATATGTAGAAATACTGTACAGTTGGACTGCCAGACTTTCCGGCAGTCCATAAAACACGTAGGACTGCCACATAACTCGGCAGTCTATATGTACAACTAGTGTTAAATAGGACTGCCAGACTTTCTGGCAGTCTATAAAACACGAAGGACTGCCACAAAACTCGGCAGTCTATGTGTAGAACTAGTATAAAACAGGACTGCCAGACTTTTCGGCAGTCTATAAAACACGATGGACTGCCAGAATGTCTGGCAGTCCTGTTGTACAGACCTGAAGGAATGGCAATTTTTCTTGACAGTCTTGAAGTTGTTGATATTGTAATTTTTGTTGTAATTGTGATTGGCAATTTTTTTTTTGAAATTAAATGTAGGGCATACCACCTCCTATTTCCATTGACTTGAGTAATATATTCTCAACGGATGTCGCATTTGAATCTTATGAAGAAGCATTAGAATGGTGCAGACAGGTTGCAAGGCAAGCAAACACAGTCCTTGTCATTTCAAGGCCATTACGAGGCCCGTCGTGTCGTAAAACTGCTGATCTTGGATGCGAAAGAGGTGGGACATTTAGGCTTCATCGAAGGAAAGAAGAATGTGCCCGAAAAAAGTCCCGGAGAAGGCGGTAGGGTCCAGAAAGTGTGGTTGTCCTTTCAAGATTGTGCTTGTCTCAAGAAATGATGGAAAGTGGATAGTTGATGTCAGAAATGGGATGCACAATCATACGGTGGCGGAGACACTTACCGGTCATCCCTATGCCGGAAGGTTGAACGAACAGGAGAAGAAGTTAATTGAAGAATTGTCATGCTCCGGAGTTGGCCCGAAGAAGTTAGTTGAAGAATGAACAAGACAAGTCAACAATGAGGATAATCTACAATGCACTCTCGAGATCGAGGACAAATACCCTAAGAGGAAGAATGGTGATGCAACAAGTTTTGAAGTTACTTGCCGACAATCACTATGTGGAGTACCATGGAAGACATCCGCCGTCTAATGAAATTACTTCTATGTTTTGGGCGCATCCGGAGTGTACGCATTTGGCACGGTCCTTTGCCGATGTCTTGGTGGCTGATTGCACGTACAAGACTAACAAATTCAAGATGCCACTTTTCCATATTGTCGGCTTCACGTCAACGGGTAAATCATTTTCAGTTGCATTTTGTTTCTTGAAGAATGAAACAGTAGATGACTATACATGGACATTGAACAAATTGAAGACACTTTACACTGGACACAAAGAGCCATCTGTTTTTGTCACCGATCGAGAATATGCATTGATGAATGCTATAGATATCGTATTTCCTCATGCTCGTAGACTACTATGTATATGGCATATTAATCGAAATATTCAAGCACAATGCAAGAGCAGGTTTGAAAAAGTAGACGACAAACTTGATATGGACCGCTTCACAGAATTCTACGACGATTGGGGCCTTGTTTGGCGAGTAAGTACTGTAGACGCTTTTGACAAAGCGTGGTTGGAGTTCAAAGAGAAGTGGGAAAGTAGCAACAAGCCATGTATATCTTATATCAAAGACACATGGGTTGATCCATTTAAAGAAGATTTCATCTTAGCATGGACGAATAAGGTGAAGCATTACGGCACGACCATTACAAACCATGCCGAAGGTTCACACTCAAAACTGAAGAAATATATACGTTCATCGGTCGGCGGTTTTGTGTCAGTTTGGCAGTCGATTAATCTTATGACCAACTCGACGGTGAACGAGATCAAGGCTTCATTTCAGATGAGCCTGAATATTATAAAGCACGAACATAGGAAAGAGAAGCTTTTGTCTGATTTAATCCATGTATTTTCTCACTATGCTTTGGGGTTTATATTTGATGAGATTGTTCGAGCAAATTCAGTTGGTGTTGATACCGAAGAATGTGGTTGTACACATCGACATTCTCTCGGCCTTCCTTGTGCTCATGAGATCAACGAATATCGACGTCAAGGCAGACCTATTCCAGTAGTGGTCGTTGATCAACGTTGGAGACTTGTCAGTTATGCCTATGGTGGACAGTCACGATGATTTCATTTCCTTGCCAGAAGTTAAACTTCTTCATGCAAGATGGTGTGCTGCACTAGAACCTGAGAGGAAGTCTATTGAACGTAAAATTCAAGAACTTGCCTACCCGGCAAGCAGTCATGTGCAGGAGCCATCTGTTGTCGTTGCCCCGAAGGGTAGACCCACCAAGAAGACTTACAAGAACACAGAAGAAGAAGCTCGAGTCTACTAGAAGAGAACTATCATTATTTGAGCATATTGAAAGAAGCATGGAAAGGTTCGTTTGTCCAAAGAGGAATGATAAGCTTCCTATTCAACGGAAGAAACAGAAAACAAGAGTTGGTGTCACATTCGACATGTACATTCATATATTTAGTCCTGCGATACGGGAGTACATTTGGTCTATTGAAGATGTGCCTAAAGATAGACATTGTGGGTACCACGTCCTTGCAAGACATCTAGGCTACTCCGTTAAAGATGGTTGGAGGCAGGTTAGAGCAGAGCTGTACTAGGAGTTGGAGTCTCATCTTCCCCTCTACAGCAAATTACTAAGCCCAGATACAGTTGGAGAATTGTTGACAAGCATTCCGTGCGCCGATCAGACTACAAGAGAGGAACATTACATGGATATTCCTTCTGCTGCATATCTATTCGCTAACAGGTACAATATACCGACACATTCTTACTAACGTGAAAAGTTTGATAAATACTTATACTGCATTTGTATTCGCTTACAGGTACAAGATCCCAATTATCGTTCTGTCGAAGAGAAGTAACAACACTTTCTTCCCAATGACCGCTCCTCCGGCAGACTACACTATGTCCACTCTATATGCTATTGGACTTGATGATAATCACTTCGTCATCCCGCGGTTGATCGGGCACAGTCCTATTCCCCCCTGATCCAGTCTGGTATAAACATGCTCCGGAAGAATCGATCGCTTGGACGACGCTCTACACCGATGCGATCAATGGCTACAAGAAGAAAACAAACTACGTGGAACCTATACCAATACCGAAAGACCACTACGATGTATTGATTGACTGATAGTGGGTCCTACACCGATAGTTTTGTCACATTTTGTAACTAGAAAGAAGGATAAATATTTCTTTGGTCCTACACCGATAGTTTTGTCACATTTTGATACCGAAGAATGTGGTTGTAAAAAGAAATGTTTATATCTTTGGTCCTACACCGATGTTTATATCTTTGGTCCTACTCAGATACATTATTTTACATCATTTTATAAAGAAGAAGAAGGAAGTTTATGTCCTTTGGTATGACATTTGAGTATCACATTTACAGTTGAGTATCACATTTATATTTAAGTATGACTATTTAAACTTGATGTGAACAAGGACTGCCCAGGAAACTGGCCAGTCCTTGTTCACAACAATTGTTTACCAGGACTGCCCAGAACTCTGGCAGTCCATCGTGAATGAAGGACTGCCAGAGAACTGGACAGTCCAGGTTTAAACTTGTTGTAAACAAGGACTGCCCAGTTTCCTGGGCAATCCTTGTTCACAGCAAGTTCTAAGTAGGACTGCCCAGAACTATGGCAGTCCATCGTGAATGAAGGACTGCCAGAGAACTGGGCAGTCCAGGTTTAAACTTGTTGTGAACAAGGACTGCCCAGTTTCCTGGGCAGTCCTTGTTCACAGCAAGTTCTAACTTGGACTGCCCAGAACTCTAGCAGTCCATCGTGAATGAAGGACTGCCAGGGAACTGGGCAGTCCTAGTTAGAACTTGCTGTGAACAAGGACTGTCCAGTTTCCTGGGCAGTCCTTGTTCACAGCAAGTTCTAGGTAGGACTGCCCAGTTCTCTGGCAGTCCATCATGAATGAAGGACTGCCAGAGAACTGGGCAGTCCACGTTTACACTTGCTGTGAACAAGGACTGCCCAGTTTCCTGGGCAGTCCTTGTTCACAGCAAGTTCTAACTTGGACTGCCGAGTTCTCTGGCAGTCCTTCATTCACGATGGACTGCCATAGTTTTGGGCAGTCCTACTTAGAACTTGCAATGTTCATGAGACATCTGTTGGTGTTCGACATTAAGTATTCAAAACATATTACAACAAAAGCATATTACAACAAAATGATACGGGAGTTCGACATTAAGTATTCAAAACATATTACAACAAAAGCATATTACAACAAAATGATACGGGAGTTCGACATTAAGTATTCAAAACATATTACAACCAAGACGTCAACAAGTATTCGAAACACAGTACAACAAAAGCGGCACACAAATTGTTCAAACAAGTACAACCAAGTCATTTTTTCTCATGATGAATCTTAGTCCGTCGCTCGTTTTTGAGAAACGAATAGTCCGATACGATGTTCTGCATCTGATTAGCAACGTCGACGTAGTTCTCTCCCTTGCACAGTACGAGACTTTTTCCCAAGTTTCTTACTTTCGAAGCGTGAAGGAAAAATTAAGGGTCTAAATTAGCCAGGTTACTATACTGGTAAACATTAATTCGACATACTACTACTTGCCATCTTTTGCAGTACGTCAAGCAGGCCTGCCTTGTTTGGTAGAGGAGCAGCTACCGGCACTTCATCACCTCGCGTATCTGGATTCAACATCATACCATGTCCTGCCTCTATATAATAATTCATATATTCATCACTACAATCCCACATCTACACCACCGGACGTCGTAAAGTTTCACCAACTACGTGACGTTGCCACTCAGTGAAGAAGTAAGAGCCCCAACGGTAGTCCGGCGGGACATAGGTTAATGCTTTAGTCCCTTTTGAAGATGTCCTCAAATTCAAAGTGCCCGGTATAGTTTGCACGTAGCCAAACTGACGAAGCACTCTATCTAGCATATGAGGCTCCTCAATTTCATGACAGGATATCAGACCTTGAAATAGTGAAACTCCTTGCAACGGACGAGAACTATTTCGAAGATCCTTATATGGATGCCAAATAATCTACATCACAGTATAAGTAATCAAGACCAAAGAAGTTAGTATTTTTCACTAGAATGAAATCCTAAGTAAATGAAAATTTAAGTTAGCATTGTCTCACCTCCTTTTCGTTCATATCTTCAAGTGCGATACGCAGGGAAGCCAAAGTATGTGGATATCTGCTATCTATCTTAACTGGATTCCACTTGCACATCCTAGGTAGATGCTCATCGTAGTCTTTGTTAAGAGTAGCTCTCTTTAGCGTCGAGAAATGTTTGTATATCCATGCCTGTACATGAAATGTAGATGACACACATATTAATCGACCTAATTTTATTTAAACTATAAACAAAGTACGATTTACTTGACTCACATGGAGCAGAGTTTGACAACCAGCTATAGTCTTCGATCCGACTCTAGATGCAGTGCCAAGTTCATGGTAGAGATAAGCTAGTATACCACTTCCAAAGGATATTTGATCCACAGTGCCTAAGTTCATAAAATTGTTCACATATTTGGCGTGAATCGAGGTTCCGGACTTGTCCGGAATGCAGACGGCTCCCAAGATGAAATACATGTATGCCCGGGCCACTACATCGTCGTTGGCGTCGTCCTCATTGTCATCTTCATCGTCCTCATCGTCGTCATCATCAATGTGTGTATTCCTAAGAAAACTCAAAGGAACTCCGTACAACTTCTTAAACTCGGGGAGACTGACAAAATTCTCTGCCTCAATACCGAGTAAATTGGCGACCAATTCCACCATCTCGTCATACATCTTAAAGTCGCCCGTAGAATAATTCATCAGCATTGGACGACCATCAACTCTAAGTCCCAAAATATGGTGGACGTCGTTGAGGGTGATCGTCAACTCCCCGGATAAGAAATGGAAACTGTTTGTTTCGGGATGCCACCGCTCCACAAATGCAGAGATCAGTGCGTGATCCAAGATCTTATACGAGTGTTTCACAATATGCTACAACCCAGTGGGGATGATTTTGGCCTTCACACATTCTTTCAAATTGTCAAAATCCCATGTACCGGCGGCACCCTTCTTTCAAATTGTCAAAATCCCACCTTTCGATTTACTTGCAACGCGTTTGGTTCGATGTGTTGCAGTCTGAGAGGGTGCCGCCGGTTCTCTTATCGTTATTGGTTTTTTGCGAACCCGCTCAGCTTCACGTGCCTTTCGCTCCGATGCGGTAGGACATTTTCTTACACCCTCGACGTCAACGTTCTTCGTCTTCGGATTCGGGTCGTGGCTACGAATATTTAATATCAATCGGTTAATACTTAGCAAACATCAAACAAGACTCCCAATGCAGGACTGTCGCTCTTTCTGGCAGTCCTCTGTACAGCAAGTATAACACATGACTGCCGCACTTAGTAGCAGTCCTTTATACATAAAGGACTACCACTAAGTGTGGCAGTCCTGTGTTATACTTGATGTACAAGTGGACTGCCGCTCTTTTTGGCAGTCCTATGTACTGTTATGACTGCCTGAAAGTGAGGCAGTCCACTTGTACTGCAAGCGTAACACAGGACTGCCACACTTTGTGGCAGTCCTTTATGCATAAAGGACTGCCACAAAGTGCGGCAGTCCTGTGTTATACCTGCTGTACAAGTGGACTGCCTCACTTTCAAGCAGTCATAACAGTACATAGGACTGCCAGAAAGAGCGGCAGTCCACTTGTACAGCAAGTATAACACAGGACTGCCGTACTTAGTGGTAGTCCTTTATGTATAAAAGGACTGCTACTAAGTGCGACAGTCATGTGTTATACTTGCTGTACAAGTGGACTGCCTTCCTTTCTGGCAGTCCTAACAGTACATAGGACTGCCAGAAACATGGGCAGTCGTAGTCGACTCGAGAGGTCTAACTATCATTCCATACTTAGGTTTTTCGAACTAAATTAATAGAATTTTGGGAGGAATTGACAACTTTAAGTATTAGGTTTCTTGCCTTGTTTGAGAGGAACGTTTGCGTGCCATCGTAAGGAGAGATCGTTGAAAAATGGTGAAGAAGGTTGGGAAATGGTGGAGATGAGGATCGGAAAAAAAATGGAGAGAGAGGAGTGGGAAATGGTGGAGAAGAAGAAGAAGAAGAGGAGGAGGGAAAATAGGGTTTGTGAAGAGAGAGAGTGAAAATTTAAAATGAGAGTGATTTTTCGGGTTTGGGGGGGCTGTGAGGTTTGGATAGCCCCTTGAATGAAAAATTTGGACAGCCCGAGTAAAATTTTCTCAAAACCTGGCTAGCCCTAATCCTGGCTAGCCCCGATCAAAAAAACCTGTGCTCTTATAATTAGCCAAAAAAATCGACAAAGAAATTTATTTCTCAGCAGAGCTAACGAGGTAGCACAAACAAGCTTTTTTTTTTTCTTTTTTTAAAATTTTTTAACTTTCATCCCATTTAGTAATATGAATTTGTACTTATACAGCACATGCCGTGTTTATTAGACTTACATTCTATTTTTCGTCATAAAAAATAATTTTTTCTAAGGGCACTACCAAAATTGCTTGGGGGCATCACTTACTTGAGGGCAGCCCAAGAAGGTGGAGAATTTGCTAGGGGGCACACAAAATTTGCTAGGGGGCAGCCCAACCCCCCAAACCCTTCATTTTATTTAATTTGTCATTCTACACTCTCTCTCCTCAAGAAGAAAAAAAAGAGCTCTCTCCCTCTCCCTCTCCCTCTCCTAAAACCCTAATTTCTTCTTCTCCACCACTCCACTCCCAATTCCTCCACCAAGATTTCTTCCACAACCTTCGTAGATTCGAAGAGATGACACGCAAGTCAAAGCAACTGAAATCTAGGTACGTTCTTTCCTAATTTTTTCGAGAATTTTGTACATTCTATTCAAAATCCTAGAATATTTTTAATTCTTGAAAAAGTTTTGATAAAATATGTTTAAAATCTCTTTATGGTTCTCTTCCCTAATTTTCGAACACAAGAAATCCACATTTTATGTTGAAACCCTAACCCTAGAACCAGACAAACTAGCATTTTGTTTTGGCAGTTCGGGTCTCATAACAGTAGGACTGCCAGGCATGTGGCAGTCCTGATGTAAATCAGGACTGCCACAGTCCTGGCAGTCCTCTTTCACAAGAGGACTGCCACATGCCTGGCAGTCCTACTGTAATGACATATGGGGGTGGGTAACTGCATGATGCTCATATGTGGGGGGTAACTACATGTAATATTTCTGTTTCTATTATTTAATAATTGTATGTTGTCATACAGTCCACCGGCCGCTAACAAAAGAATACGGCCCACCGCGTCAAAGCGGAAGGAACGTGCTGTTGGAGCATCCGCGCGGAACCCAACCTTTAAATTACAACCGGCAGATTTTGACTGGGTGACCGACTTTTACTCCGATTGGCAAAGACATGTACTTCGGGAAACTGAAAGACGACCGGTCACCCAGATGGCCGACTGCAGCGAGGACTACATGCCGTACTTCCTGGGGGTCGGACATCCTAAGTTGTCGAACCCTACCAACCCGGGTCCCGTGGCCGTCGGAGCAATTGGAGCTCTTCCTTCCAAAAATGTCTTGTATGCTGGGTTGGTGAAGATGGTGAGTTCAGTATTTGTAATAAGACTGAGATTTTCATGTTTGTAGACTTAATTCATTTATACTTTCATTTTCAGTCTCAAAAGGTGAAGGAATTGGCCCAGACACTCCGGAGAGGTTGCCAAAGTGACACTAGTGTCGCGGTTGCCAACGAGCATGATCGCATCGAAGACGTGGTCGACTTCCCCTTCATGAACAATAGGGAGTCTCGTTCAAAGGTCTGACATGATATATAGTTGGATCTTGATATTTTTCTTGTTTCAAACTTAAGTTGGATGTGGAATAGTTATGTACTTGTTTGAAACTTAATTTGGATGTGGAATGTTTGAAACTTAAGTAGTTGTGATAAATTATTGCAGTTGTGATGAATTATTGGGATGAATTATGTACTTGTGATGAATTGTTGTGATGAATTATTGGAATGAATTATGTACTTGTGATGAATTGTTGTTTTTTATGTACAGAGTATCAGTATCAGGACTGCCACCCCCCTGGCAGTCCTATCCTGAAGTAGGACTGCCAGGGTGCTGGCAGTCCTAACTGAAACTTGCTGCAACAGCAAGTTTGAGTTAGGACTGCCAGCACCCTGGCAGTCCTACTTCAGTGTAGGACTGCTGGGGGGATGGCAGTCCTACTTATCAAACTCTGTGAGGAGCTCCTCAACTGAAACTTTGTCACAGAGTTTCATAAGTAGGACTGCCAGCCCCCTGGCAGTCCTACACTAAAGTAGGACTGCCAGGGTGCTGACAGTCCTAACTGAAACTTGCTGTTGCAGCAAGTTTGAGTTAGGACTGCCAGCACCCTGGCAGTCCTACTTCAGTATAGGACTGCCAGGGGGGTGGTAGTCCTACTTATCAAACTCTGTTGCAGCAAGTTTGAGAAAGCTTGTTAAATGACCGACCGGATCGTCTTCAATGAAACGTTTTTGGTTCATTAATCATTTGCAAGTGTTTCGCTGCTGTGAATTTAAGATGGGACTTCCTGGTTAGCCTTCACAGCTTAGGTACTGTAATAGTAGATTGCTCCATATTCTTTGTTCCTATGGTGCAAACCAAGTTGCTTCTATCTACTTGTTACACATGCAGGTCAGAATTGTTTTGCCACACGAACAAATCACTGGATTTGAATGGCAAAATTTATTAAGTAGACATATTGGAGCCATCTGTTTTGTTCAACTTTGAACTAAATCTGGAACAGAAATGTTCAGAGTTATGTGCGGATTTTTATTTCACCAATTTTTCTTGTGGTTGAACACAATAATTGATGGTATATATTATGTTATTTACTTTGGGGCTAGAGAATATGTTATGTGCTGCTGCTCAGTTCAAATTTTAATTTGGAAACAGGAATGTGTGATTGATGATGCTCGTGAGAATAAAAGTGGCATGTAAGGTTAGGTTACTGATGATACAGGATAATTATTGTCGAGACTTGTCCTCTGTTTTATCCGGCTGCCTTCCCTTCAGTTACCTAGGGCTTGATGCACCAAGATAATGTTTCCCATGCTAGTTAGAAGGCCAAGCTTCTTGCTCAACTTTCGTTGGATGATGCTTTCAGGCTCAACTTTCTTCAACATGGAAGAAATAGCCGATAATTAGGACTGCCACACCCCTGGCAGTCCTACACTAAAGTAGGACTGTCAGCTTAGTGTAGGACTGCCAGGAGTGTGGCAGTCCTACTTTAGTGTAGGACTGCTAGCACCCTGGCAGTCCTATTTTGGATTCAATGGAGAACTGAAGCTGGTAAGAATTATGCTTGGGGGAAACCTCAATAACATGTACTGGTAATGCAAAAGACAAACGAAAGGCTTTTAATCAATCAAACCTCAAGGAGATTATGTTTGTTCCTGACTTGCAAGGGATGGAGCATGTCCCAAGAATATATATCTTGGATTTTCATAGAGGCTGAAAACTAATTGAATATAATCATATATGTAATCACTGCTTTTCTGATGGAATACACAGTAGATTAACAATGGGGATGGAGTCCGTTTATGTCTTATAATTTGACTATGCCAAATTATAAAACATAATTTGAAACTACAATTTGCATGAAGGTTAAGGACTGCCAGGCTCCTGGCAGTCCTAATGTAGGACTGTCAGGCTCCTGACAGTCCTATTTGAAAATGTAGCAGCCGAACGACCACAACGATTTGTCGTGTTCTAGGATTAGGGTTTCAAAAAATATGTGAGAATTATCATGTTCGAAAAATTCATTCATGAACCCTAAAGTGATTCTAAACCTAATATTTATGTTTATGTTTTCTGATTTTGAGTATGAGTGGAAACATTTTTTGGTAGCTGATCTTTAGACAAATTTGGGAAAAAAAAATTTGTGCCAAACATGATTGAGTTCGGAGAATTTTTTTGGGGATAATTCTCGGAAAGAAAAGGAAGAAAAATTTGGAGAAAAATTTGGACTATGGCTTAATTCTATGACCTAGAAATGTTGGGAGAGAAGAAACAAGTAGAGGGAGACAAGAAAAGAGTTGAGGGAAAGAGAAAAAGAGTAGAGGGAGGGAGGGAGAGAGAAAAAAAAAAGTTATCTTTTATACCTATTGTTGGGTTGCCCCCAAGTTAAAAAAATTGATAGCAAACTTGTAATATTTGCAAACATTTTTGAGCTGCCCCCAAGCAATTTTGGTAGTGCCCTTAGAAAAAACCTAAAAAAATATTCGTTTTGTCACGAAAAATATTTTGTGACAAAAAGTGGAAAGTCTAATAAACAAAAAAAAAGTTGGAAGCAAGTAAAAAATTTAAACAAGACGAAAGTCAAAATAACTCTTTTTTGTTTGACAAATGGTATTCTGTTATTTTAAAATTAGACCAGAGCTTGACTGCATGTAAGCTATCTGATCCAAAATTTAATATGAGAGAGAACCTCTTTTTCTGTATTCAAATTCTGGAGAAACAATGAAAGAAAAGAAAAACAACTTTTCACTATTTCTTTTGGAATGTTGTGTTGTGCACAGCGTAGGAAGCGATTTCCAAACACCGATTTCGTAACAATTTACATAGAAACTCTATCTACCAATTTATTGCTAATAATCGTTTGGCAATAGTACGAGAGAACTTCAACATAAATTGAAATTGATTGCACTAAAATTCAGAACCACCATATAATATACACAGAAAACATGGCAGGTGCCCAGCCAAAGTAACATCAACGTTTCTGCAACTCATGTCAAGCAATAGGTAGCACAAAAACACTGCGTGTATCAAGGTATGTTCGTGTAAGTCTGTATAGAATTTGGTTTCAGATTTTAGTTTACAAAATTTTCATTCGCAACAACATAATATACACAAAAAAAATGCCTATGACGCATCGGAGTACTGAGCTTTGGCAATTGTTATAACATACTGCCCAGACCCAATTCTTCTTCAATATCATCATCATCATCAAAAAGCTTCAGAAACCGCGCTTGGTCTTGCTCCCTTTTCCTCTTCTGCCAGTATCGATAACCCAAAAACATTCCACCAGCAACTACAACAGAAACCAATGCGGAAATAACAATAACTACAGCCACATTTTGTTTATTTTTCAGCTCGGTATGTGTGCTATTAGTTTGATTTGAACCTGAGGAAAAAATAAAAAAAGGGAGAAAATTTAGGTACCAAAGAGATTTCGACCTTCGTTTATAGATAGACTCAAGAGTATAAAAAGTTGTGTGTATTCTTCCTTTCAAGGACAGAACTCTCAGGCTATATAGTCTTCCCCCATTTTAAATCCCTAGAATTGAAATTGCAAATTCCCTGTGAGGACAGAGCAGCATACAGCCTAACCAATGCACGTTTAATACTAAAGCACTAGATTTTCTAGAAAAGATTCAAAGAAAACTTTGAAGCTCATGGACTAAATCCGGAAAGTGGTTACTGTTTCGCATCAGGCTGTATATGTAAAGACGCCAACATATTCTGAATAAGGAAGCACTTACCAGCGAAGGCGGTGCATTCAGGGCATATAAATGTGGCGTTAAACTCCTTTTCCTTATAGCGTACATAATTACCATCAACAAAATCAGATTGACAAAACTCCCACTCATCAAAGACGTCATCTGGTGTAATGGTATCTGCCTCGTACAGACCACACCGCTTGCATTTCTTATCTGGAAGCTCCGTCAGTGGCTGCACATAAGACGATAAATTGTTATGATTTATATGTCAATCTAAAGAAGCAACAGATGTGTCTGCAGGACTCGCATGCAAGAGATTAATGCACCAAACTTCATATTTCAACATAGCATAATCTGAAGTGTATATGCAATAGAATCATTTCTCGGGAATCTCGGGATACAAAAATTGTATAAATAAATTATATTTAAGGTTCGCAGTATAGGTATCGGAATCATTTTCGAACCATTATTATGAGTGAATATCTGCATATATCTAGATTATATTTAAGGTTCGCAGTATCGGTATTGGAATCATTTTCAAGCCATTATTATGAGTGAATCTCTGTGCTTTCAGCAATTTCGGAAGTTTCGTGTCGGAGTTTTGAGGTTTTTGGTTTCAAAAAGCAACAAATTAATAAGAAAAATATTTTTAAAAATACAAAATATTTCAACCATTTAGACATTTTTGTGTATAATTTGTTGTTTTTTTATTAGTTTTGAATGGAATAATATTAAACATTGTTGTTTATTCACCATGATGTATATTTTATCTACTTTTGGACGAAGTACCCCTACAATAGATAGTTTTTAATGAAATAATATTAAAATGTATGAACTTTCCAAGTTTACATTATACAACTTTCAGAAATCAAATAGTAATGGTTGCCTTCGATCGACACATTGTAACATGATCCGCAACACATTAAATCATTGTCGAATTGTCTCGACATTTTTTGATTCTCTATTTTTCTTTTAATTTTTTCGTTGAATTGACCTATAAAGCTATCAAGTCGATATCGTTCAGGGTGAGCATTGGATCGGATATGGCAAAAATGAAATAATATAGACGATATATATCGCAATCTATATCTGTATCGACTGATACTGTAAACCATGGATTGTAACTGATTGATAGGGATATTGTGCAAAAGTCATTCTAAGGGGTTTATAGACAATTCCTACTACTGATGATCAAGGCAAAACACTAGTAATAGACAGAAACCCATCCTTTTCACGTGCAAGAAAGCAATAGATCTTAGTCCATGCTATTCGAATACAAACAAGGTTCATGATAATGGATACCGGTCCCATACCGGTTGGGGGATCCCTATATTGGAAAACGGATACTGGACGATATATCAAACATATCGGGACATGACTCTATGGAGGTATAGGATAATAATTCATATCATATATGAGATATATAACAAGAAGCAAAAGAATAAAATATACCAATAATTATTTGAGCAACTCAAAAGTCAAAAGCCAATTGTTCTAACAAAGGAGAAGAGAAGAAAGAAATTAAGTGCCACAACCATTGTCGACAGGTCGGAGAGGAAAATACACCTTTTTCCCCTCTTGTAAGAGAGGCTTTTGCAATTAAGTTTCCTTTATAGGGTGTTTATTAGAAAGTCGGCTAATATTTTGCATTGCTTAAGTGTTAAAAAAATATTCAAGGCCGAATAATAGGCCAAGTAACATATTGCTTAATTTGATTATTAGGTAGCCGATTAATCAAAAAAATTCAAGT
This sequence comes from Iris pallida, assembly GCA_029216955.1. Lineage (NCBI taxonomy): Eukaryota > Viridiplantae > Streptophyta > Magnoliopsida > Asparagales > Iridaceae > Iris > Iris pallida. Next base: position 133,254 of record JANAVB010016515.1, read on the forward strand.
GGTAATACAATTGTGATTAATAGGACAAGTAATTGCTATTAATATTTGACCAACCGTGGATCATATGCATAATGAAAATTGCTTAGTATAACATAGCTCCGCCAACTAATAACACATATTTTTTGCGGGTAAGTGGGACTGTATGGTTCAATTACTAATTTGTTTCAAACCGGTTAGAAAAACCGTATAGGTTTGCCTTTGAAACCCCTTTATAACGGCTGATATATTAGTCATATCGGAAGATATTCCGAACAAAGAGTAAGGGTACCAACGGGGGCAACCAAAATTCTTATATATATATATATATATATTTTTGGAAAAAAGGTGAATTTTATTCCAAATGAAAAACCATAATCTTACAACATACAAACAGAGTGGGACTCCCACTCATCACTCATCAATTCTCCATAGCATTTACATCAAAATCGATGTTATGGAGAATGCCAACTGGAGGGATGACCAGCCCCTCAAAGATCCGACGGTTTCGCTCCCGCCATACATGCCAAACCGCAGCAGCTAGACGAACTCTGGCTGTTCGGAACCAGTCATGCCCTCTACCCCTGCTATCTTGGATCGTCGTGATGATGTTCCCAACACATTTTTCGGAGACGAACACTCCCAATACACGACCCTGCTCCAACCAGATCTGCCACGCCAGAGTGCACTCGAAGAAGATATGCTTTATAGATTCATGCTCCAAACCGCAAAGCACACATTTAGGATCCGGAACCGGCACTCCAAACGAACTCAGGCGATCTCTAGTCAAGAGGCGGCCCAGTAGCAGCTTGTAAACACACAAGTGCATCTTCCTGGCCAGACCCTTGTACCAAACGAACTCATAATCAGAACTCAGCGGGAAAGTACGCCGGATAATGTTGTAGCAGCTACGAAATTGGAACTCCCCAGTCCCTGAAGAAGCTCCAGCGGCTCCCAAATCCACCGATCCGCAGGCAAAGTCGGATCAATGACAGTAGACATAATGCACCCACCTAGCTCCTCAGTGAATCGATAAGAATCCGGCCTCCACTCCCCATCACGTATGATACGACTGCACATCAGACCACGCATGTCCTCCTGATGAGACGGGACTCCTCTGATGTCCAACAGCGAACGACGATCTATCCAAGGATCCCGCCAGAGGTCCGTACCCGACCCATCCTTCGTGACCCTCCGGATAGCAGACTTGAGCACCCCCCCCCCCCCCCCCCCGTGTCTCAAGACAGTCTTGAACGTGACTGAATAGTTGTTGTCAGTAGAACACGTCCAAAAACTGCCCTGCTTCACATATCTGCTGTGCATCCAGTCCGTCCAAAGAGATCCCCCGCTGATGAAATCTCCAGGCCAGCTTAAGCGCAGAAGCCTCCCTAATCTCCATCAACGGTCTGAGCCCCACTCCTCCCTCCTTCCTGGGACGACAGAGCTGGTCCCAGGAAATCGCATGCATACCTCCCCTCCAAATGAAATCGGCACAAAGACGCTCCACTCGCCGAATGGTGGCCACTGGGAGGAGGATGGACTGCAGCCAAAAATGGGCCACAGCCGAGATCACCGATCTGACCAGCTCAATGCGACCGCCAAATGACAGACCTGCCGCTTGCCACCCTTCTACTCGTCTCTGGACATTCCACCAGACTGTGGCAATCCTGATCCCGCGCATAATTGACTGTGAGAGGCACTCCTAAATATCGAACCGGAAGATCACTCCTCGCGATACCCAGAACATCAGCCCGCTCCTCCTTCCGGGTGCACAGGGAGCTGAAGTAGACCCTACTCTTATCCCTGTTCATCTGGAGACCCGAAAAGGACTTCAAATCTTCCATAATAGCCGCAAGCGTCTGCAACCCCTCCGTCGAAGGCTGGATGAAGACAAGCAGATCATCAGCATAAATAAGGTGGGTAACTGGGGGGACCATCCTCCGAAATAGAGGTACCAGCCGTCCACGGTGCACTGCTAGATCCATCAAACAAGTAAAGTACTCCATAACCAGCGTGAACAGGTAAGGGGACAATGGGTCACCTTGCCTAAGCCCACGGTTGCTCTGGAAGTACCCATAAGGGACGCCCTGGATGAGAACGGAGAAGGTAGGTGACGTAATGCACTCCCGGATCAACTCAACCCAGTGTTCCGCGAATCCCATGGCGGTCATCAGATGACAGAGGAAGTCACGATTGACCATGTCATACGCCTTCCTCAGGTCCAGTTTTACACAAGCTTTCTCCCCGCCGGGTCTACTAAATCCCCTCACCATCTCATGTGCCAGGAGGCTATACTTTGCGATCGACCTCCCCTTGATGAACGCAGCCTGATTCGGAGATACCAAGTCCTGCATGATCCCCCCCCCCCCCCCCATCCGCCGGCACATAAGGTGCGTAATTATCTTATAAAGATAATTACAGCACGCAATAGGTCTGAAATCAGGCAAAGCAGTCGCTCCCTCCTTCTTCGGCACCAGGGTCAGAAAAGTGTGATTCAATTCTTTCAGAAGCTTCCCGTTGGTGAAGAATTCCTGGACCACCTCCACGACCTGATGCTTCAGAATGTCCCAATGTCGTTTGAAGAAACCACTGCTGAAGCCATCCGGACCAGGAGCCTTGTTGGGATCTGCCACCTTAACAATAGATTCCACCTCCTCCAGAGTAACAGGGGCAAGAAGAATGATATTTCCGTATGGAGTCACCAATCTCTTCGTAACAACCTCTGGGAACACGGAAAGGTAGTCAGTCTGGAAATATAACTCAGAGTAGTACCTGACAGCCTCGTCCTGGATCTCAGCCGGCGTCCCCAACTGAGTGCCATCTGCATCAAGAAGCTGGGAGATGTGATTCCGATTCTGTCTAGTCCGGATAACATCATAGAAGAATTTGGAGCAACGGTCGCCATCCTTTAACCAGGAACATTTGGCTCGCTGGGCCGAGCTAATCTCCTGCTGTAGCCTCAGGATGTTGACTTCTCCGATCAGCTCTTCTCTCTAGCCGCCAGGTCCCCATTTATCATGTCAGCTTGCATATCCTGCTGCAAGGCCCGCAACTCCACCTCCTTATCTTCTAAGGTGGACTTCGGCAATCCCTTCACCCACCTCCTAAGGGCTCTCTTCGTGGCCTTGAGACGACGAACCAAACGGAATTGAACCGTCCCCTCCTGGCTACTGGTAAGCCCCTCAGCGACAGCCTCCAGGTAGCCCTCCGAAAGATACCAACTGTTGTTATACCTGAACGGACGGGCCTTCCCAAGAGCCCGAGCAGTGAAGCCAACCCTGATGGGGGAATGATCACTCGTCCCAGCTGCCAGACCCTCAGCCGAAGTGTTGGGAAAGTGGCGGAACCACTCCCCATTGCCCAGAGCTCGATCCAGCTGACAAGCAACCCTGTTATGAGTTGCTTTGTTGTGCCAAGTCCAGATGAAGCCTGAGCGAGACAGTTCCCGAAGCCCCGCAAGCAGGAGGCATCTCTGGAAGTCGTAGAGGATAGAATCTGGAACCGGACGACCACCCAGCTTCTCCCCTTGGTGCAGAAGGGCATTGAAGTCCCCAATCAAGAGAAGAGGAAGGCACGACGAGTCAGCAACAGATGCAACACGGGAGATGTCGCTCCATAGGGACTCCCGTCTCCTTCTGTCATTGTGGCCGTAGACAGCCCCCAGCAAGAACCGGAAGCCACCCTTGTTCACGAAGGAGATGGCAATCAACTGCTCCGTCATCAAGATCAAGTCTCCATCCCAACTCTTCAAGTTCCAGCGAACCCAAATCCTGGCCATGTCACAAAGAGCCAGGTTGTGCAGTTGGGCCCAATGAGAAGGGGTCCGTCGAGAAAGAGTCTTCTCACCTTTGATTTTGGATTCTAATAGTACAGAAATATCACATTTCTCTCTGTGGAGCACCCCACAGATCTCTCTCCACCTCCCTAGCGAACACGCCCCCCCTCACATTCCAGGCGATAATGGCCATTAATTAATGAGAGGTGGGGTCCCCCTGTAAAACTCCCGGGTCGGCACCTGGGGAAGGTGTCGCATCCGTCGCAAAGGAATCCTCCTCCATCCCAGTCGGAGCCGCCTGTTGGGGAGCGACCTGAGATAGTACCAACGCCCAGGCAGGGTTGTCAACACACACCGCCTCCTCTCTGTATGTAGTATGTCCCACCACCATGGAGGGGCCATCTCTCAGCAGGCCGATAGCCCGTCTCTTCCTACAGTAAACCTGCCCTCCAGACGATCCGCCCTCCCCTCGTGCCTCCATCTCCGACGCCACCATACCTCTAGTAACTATACTACTCAGCCCCTGGCAAGTGGACATCACCCCACCCGTGGGTGCAGGCTGAGTAGCAACAACGAGGCTCAGACCGCCGTCACTCACATGATGAGTAACCTCCCCCTCCAAAACCTCCGCTCCGCTATCATCTCTGAAATCCATATCGCAGGGGGCTTCTGGATCCACACTAGGGTGGATAATAGGCTCCACCGGAGGTCCAGCCTTCGAACAAGCATTGGCCAGATGCCCGAAACAGGAACAGCGTGAACAGGTAGGTGGAACCCATTCGTACTCCACCCTCTAGGTAAGCACCTCCTCAGAAGGGATCTCATATTCCACCATCTTCGGGAGCTCCCCACCTGCCCGAATCTCCACGAAGATCCTAGCGTACATCAACCGCGTCCGAAAGGCAGTAGCTTCATCTGCCTTGATCGGGGTGCCCACCAAGCTGGCCAGCCGCATCAACAAAGGTAAGCTCCAAAACCGGACCGGGAACTCAGGGAATCGAATCCATACTGGGATGGCATTTAGAACTTTCCTCTCACAACGCAGCTCCGGAATCCACTCCTTGAGAATGATCAGTCTACCGTCGAACGTCCAGGGGCCACCTTGGAGGATCCTAACGACATCCTCCGCCAGTCCGAACTTCACATAATAGAAGCCGTTCTCGCGAGCATAGAACTCCATACTACCCTTGGGCTGCCAGACACGCGCTGCATAGCCCCGGATCTGCCCGTAGAAAGGCTTGTTGCCCAAGACATAGAGGACGAGGGTATTCTCCCAGTATGTTGTCACCTTCTGGATCTCCTCCGCAGGAAACGAGGCCCGGAAACCCGTTCCAGCCTTGATCGGCGGAACGTACTCCATCGAAGTGGGGGTTTTCGGCCCCACAGGTTTGCAGATCTCGGCCCAGGACCTTCCAGCAGGCCGAGGGGTCGTCCCAAGAGGCCTCGGGGCAATCACCGGACGAGGAGTCCCAGATCCAAGGGCATCCAGATCCACCACCTTGCTCTTCCCCTTGGCCGCCGTGGTCGCCTTAGGCCGCCAACCCACCGATCTCACAGCAGACACCCCCGGACCCCGGCCAGATGGGCGAGACCCTGATCCGTTCTGACGGCCATCAGGATGGCGATCCCTAGCCTGACCCTGTCCGCCTCCCGTCTTTCCCCCGGTCTTCGCCACACGACGGCGTGTAACCGTCGTCCATCCGCCTCCCTCCGTTTGGCTCCCCAAAGATCCTGAGCCTACTCCGAATTCAAAATTAGGGGCAATGGTGCCGCCCCGCAAATTTCGATCCCCTTCCATCAACGGAGCAAACCTCCCCGCCACCTTAGGAAGGCCACCCGACCCCCCTGCCTTTGTTCCCGACCCCCCTCCTACGCCCGGGGGGGCGCCGCTCAACCCCGACGCAGGGAGACCGCCCGCCCCCCCCTTTTTCCCCGCTGTCACCCCCCCCCCCACCGCCTGGGGGGGGTGCCACCACCCGCCGACAGCCTAGGGCTGTTCGCCGCCGGCCCAGGCCCCCCCCCCCTCGTGCTCCCCCCCCCCCCCCCCCCCGCCTAGGAGGGCGCTGCCAATCGCGCTATGACCGGGGGGTCCGCCCGACCCCCCCCCCGACTCCGCTCCCAAACCCCCCCCCCCCCCGCCTCGGAGGGGGGTTCCTGCCTTGCCGGAGGTCCTCCCCCCGCCGGCGAGCGAATCGGGCGGCCGCGGGGGAGGAACCCTAGGCGTGCCGCCTGTGTCGCCCTGGTCGCCCGCGCACGCAGCCATTGTATATTATATTGGAGGAGAGAGAGGGATGCGAACCCTCGATAGTTTTTTGTTCAGAACTATACCGGTATTCAAGACCAGAGCTATCAACCACTCAGCCATCTCTCCAAAAAAGGGTAATTAATTTCTGGAATCGCTCCCACTGGGATTCGAACTCCGCCCACAAGGGCCACATGCCTCCATACTAGCCACTTCGGATTGGGCACCTGGATCCCAAAGGATATGAGTCTGTCCCTCGTCAGCAGCCGATCAAGAAGCAACCGGTAGACACACAGCTGCATCTTACGGGCCAGACCCTTGTACCAGATGAAGTCATAGTCCGCGCTAGGGGGGAAGGTACGGCGCACAAGGTTGTAGCAGCTATGGAACCGGAACTCCCCAGTGCCCCCAGTAACTCCCGACGGATTCCAGGTCCAACTATCTGCTGGCCGAGTCGGATCGATCCCAACCGCGCGAATAACCTCTCCATGCTCCACGGTATGACGGTAGATCTCTGGTCTCCACTCTCCATTTCTAATAATATGCTGACAGGTCAGCCTCCTACCAGCCTCCATGTGAGACCGATCACCCAGAATCTCTATCAGAGATTAACGCTCTAACCATGGATCTCGCCAGAGGTCAGTCCCAGCTCCATCTCTCATAGTCCTTCTGATAGATGATTTGAGTACAGCTCTGTGTCGCAGAATATGCTTGAAAGTGACAGAGTGATTGTTGTTGAGGGAGCAAGTCCAGAAGTTGCCCTGCTTCACATACCGACTGTACATCCAATCAGTCTATAATGACCAACCTTTGATGAACCTCCACGCCAGCTTCAGAGCAGAGGCCTCCCAGACAGCCAGCATGGGTCTAAGGCCCACCCCTCCCTCCTTCCGAGGGCGGCAGAGCTGCTCCCAAGAGATCGCATGCATGCCCCCCCTCCAGATGAAGTTGGCGCAAATGCTCTCCACTTTCCGGATGGTGGCGACAGGAACCAGAATCGACTGGAGCCAGAAAAGTGTCAGTGCCGAGATGACAAATCTAACTAGCTCAATGCGCCCGCCAAACGACAGGCCAGCAACCTGCCACCCTTCGACCCTCCTCTGAGCATACTCCACCAGACTGTGACAATCTAGGTCCCAAGCATAATTGACTGTCAGAGACACTCCTAGATATTTCATCGGAAGATTGCTTCTATCTACGCCCAGAACTTCAGCTCGTTCCTCCGTCAGAGAGCATAGTGAGCTGAAGTAGACACGACTCTTCTCTCGATTCAGTTGTAGTCCAGTAAGAGTTTCCATTTCTCCCATAATCCCAGAGATCGTGGTCATTCCTTCCATAGAGGGGTGGAGGAAGACCAGGAGGTCGTCACCATAGATGAGATGAGTAACATGGGGCTCGATCCTCCTGAACAACGGGACCAGCCGTCCACTGTGAACCGCCTTATCCATCAGGCAGGTGAAGTACTCTATGACAAGCGTGAACAAGTAAGGTGACAGGGGATCGCCTTGCCGGAGTCCTCGGTTGCTGCGGAAGAACCTATATGGAGTACCCTGGATGAGTACAGAGAAGGTAGGGGTCGAGATGCACTCCCTAATCCTCGCAACCCACCGCTCGTCGAATCCCATAGCTAGCATCAGGTGGCACAGGAAGTCCCTATTGACCATGCCATAGGCCTTCCTCAAGTCCAACTTCACACACGCCTTCTCTCCTTCTGGTTTATTGAACCCTCTCACCATCTCATGCGCCAGAAGACTGCTCAGCAATCGATCTCTCCTTTATGTAGGTCGTCTGGTTCGGAGAGACCAGTCCTGCATAACCCCCTCCATGCGTCGACACATAAGGTGCGTAATTATTTTGTAAAGATAATTACAGCACGCTATAGGCCGAAAGTCCGCCAGCGAGGTTGCTCCTTCTTTCTTCGGCACAAGGGTCGGGTATGGTTAAGCTCCTTCAGCAACTTACCCTCAGAGAAGAACTCCTGGACCGCCTCGAGCACCGGTATCTCCAGGGCATCCCAGTGGCATTTGTAGAACCCACTGCTAAATCCATCCGGCCCCGGGGCCTTGTGTTGGGATCCGCCTTCATGATGATAGCCTCCACCTCCTCTAGAGTAAGCGGCGCGAGTAACTGGCTATTTCCATAGGACGTCACCAGCTTCTTTGTAATGATATCCGAAAATACAGAAAGATAGTCAGTCTGAAAATATAACTCTGAGAAGTACCTGACAGCCTCCCCTTGGATCTTCGACGGCTCTCCAACCAGTTTGCCCTCACCATCAAGCAGGTAGAAGAGACTGTTCCTATGTTGTCTGGTTCGGATCACATCATAGAAGAACTTGGAACAATGGTCACCCTCCTTGAGCCAGGAGCATTTAGCGCGCTGGGCCGCACTAAACTCCTCCTGCAGTCAGAGGATGTTGACTTCCCCAATCAGCTCCTCCCGTGCCGCTAAGGACCCATCCAGTATATCAGTTTGCATGGAAGTCTGTATGGACCTGGGTTCTGCCTCCTTGTCTTCCAGGGCAGGCCTGGGCTGGCTCTTCACCCAGCTCCGAATAGCCTTCTTCGTGCTCTTGAGGATGTGTACCATGCGAAACTGTGCAGTGCCCCCCTGCTGATGCAGAAAACCCTCAGCAACAATCTCCAAGTATCCTCCAGAAAGAAACTAGCTGTTGTCGTAACGAAAAGGACGCGACTTCCAAGAAGGCCGAACAGTAAAGCCGACCCTGATAGGAGAGTGATCGCTCGTCCCAGCAGCCAGGCCCTCTGCCACAGAGTTTGGAAAGAATCGGAACCACTTCCTGTTTCCCAAAGCTCTATCCAGCTGACAAGCAACTCTGTTGTTTACAGCTTTGTTATGCCAAGTCCATATATGCCTTGTTCGGTCCAAGTCCTGTAGGCCTGACTGAAGAAGATATCTCTGGAAGTCGTACATGATTTGATCAGGAACAGGTCTGCCTCCCACCTTCTCCCTTCTGTGAAGGAGGGCATTGAAATCCCCCATCAGGAGAAGAGGAAGGTGCAAAGAGTCAGCCGAAGCAGCCACACTGGCAATATCCCTCCAAAGGACCTCCCGACGCCGCCTATCGTTGTGGCCATATACCGCCCCTAGCAGGAACCGGAAGTCACCCTTATTGGAGAAGGCAATAGCTATCAACTGCTCCGACATCAGAACCAGGTCCCCTTCCCAGCTGGTGCTACTCCATCTGACCCAGATCCTAGCCATGTCGCAAATCGCCAAGTTGTGAAGCTGGATCCAATTTGGAGGAGTCCGTCGCGAGAGCGTCCTCTCCCCTTTGATCTTTGTTTCCAGAAGCACTGATATGTCACATTTCTCTCTCCGTAAAATCTCATAAATCTCTCTCCATCGTCCTAAGGAACAAGCACCTCGGACGTTCCACGCGATTACCGCCATTAATTATTAAGAGGGAAGGCCCTTGAAACCCTTCTGGACCAATACCCGGGGATGGTACCACGTCCGTCGCCGCCATGTCCTCCAAGCCAGTAGTAGTAGTATGCTGAATAGCTGTTTAGGTGAGCATCAAGGTCCACGCCGGGTTGTCCACACACAGTGTCTCGCTGTAGTCAGGCATACGGCCTCCATCCCGAGGGTGCCCCTCACGAAGTGGGCCAGCATGTCTCTTCCTGCTATAGACTCTCCTCGGACACCCCACTTTCTCCCCGGTAATCTCGTCCCAACGCCGTCATACCTCTTGTGACCATACTCCTCTGGACGGTAAAAGTGACCATGACCCTACAGGGCTGCTCCGGCTGCGACGAGGTAATCAGGCCCAGTCCAATGGCGTCGTCCAACTGTCGGTCTCCCTCCTGCAGGCCACCCTCTACGCTCTTTTCTGCTCCACTAGCCCCTGCCCCAGGGGTTGTTCTATGAACCGTAGCTCTCCGGGGGAGGCACAGTCATCTGACCTCCAATCGTGCAAGCACTAGTAAGATGACGAAACAGACACAATGAGAACAAATAGGCGGAACCCATTCGTACTCAACTTTCTGAGTGAGCACCTCCCCGGACGGAACCTCGTACTCCAGGAGACTCGGTAGCTCGCTATCGGCACTAATCTCCACGAACATTCGAGCGTACATCAGTCTCGATCGGAAGGCTGTAGCGTCATCAACCTTAATCGGTTTGCCCACCAGGCTGGCGAGTCTCATGAGAAGGGGTATGCTCCAATATCTGACTGGGAACACCGGGAGTTGGATCCAAACAGGAATAGCGTTGAGGACATCCTTCTCACACCTCAACTCCGGCGTCCACTCCCGCAGGATAATCAATCTCCCATCAAACGTCCAAGGGCCTCCTTGGGTATCCTGACGACGTCTTCTGCAAGCCCAAACTTGACATAATAGAACCCGTTCTCCCTCGCAAAAATCTCCATGCTACCCTTCGGCTGCCAAACACGCGTCGCATACGTCCGGATCTACCCGTAGAAGGGTTTGTTCCCCAGCACGTACAAGACCAACGTGTTTTTCCAGAAGGTTGTCACCTCCGCTATCTCTTCCGCAGGGAACGAGGCAAGGAAGCTACTATCCACCTTCTTCGGCGGCACGTATTCCATGGACGAAGGGCTTTTGGATCCTGCTGGCCTGCATATGTCAGCCCATGACTTTCCTGCAGGGCGGGTAGACATCCCCTGAGAGCATGTGGTAGGAAGAAGATACCATATTCCCTGGCCTCCCATATCTGAAGCACTCCCTTTCCCTTTTTCCGCAGCCGTCGCCTTGGATCGCCACCCCGTAGTCCGACCACCAGTACTATTCCCTGCCCATGGGGGCCCCCTAGGCCGAGGGATGACTTCCTCGTCCCCGATCCTGCTCCCGTCCTCCTGTCAGGGGTGGGACGCGCCTTCTGGTGGATCTGTCCTCTACTCAAGTCTTGCCGCGCACCACCATCCTTCCCCACACTCCTGCTCCCGCGACGTCTCGTAACCGTCGTCCAGCCACCGTTCTCCCTCTGTTCTCCCTGAGATTCGGTTATGGATCCAGGTTGAAAAGCCAGAGATCCCGAAAGATCCGGGACCCCTAGATCTTGACCAACAGCCGATCCGCCCCCCATCTTCACCGCCGAGTCACCGCCAGCTGTCGACGTGCCCCCAGCCCGCACCGGCCCAGCAGTGCCACCGCCGCTGCCGCCCGCAACCTTCCCGACTGCGCCACCTCCTCCGCGTCGGAGTCGCCTGCGCACGTGCCGGCGCTGGCGCCGCCTCCTCCCGCGTCGGAGCCGCCTGAGCATGCGCCGGCGCCGCCTCCTCCCGCACCGGAGCCGCCTGAGCATGCGCCGACGCCGCCTCCTCCCGCGATGGAGCGGCCTGCGCACGCACCATCGCCGCCGGCGACGTCATCCGTACCCGCGTTGACACCGCCCGCTGCTCCCTTGGCCGGCCCACCGCAAGTCGTGTCTGCCGCCGTACCGGGGTCCCAAGTGAGGGGACCCCCTAGGGTTCGCCCGATCGGCCGATGCTCCCGCTGCCATCTTTTTTAAAAGGCAACAAAATCCACTCCTTACACAACCCAGGGCTCGATGCTTGCGAACGGCTCCCCGAGTTCCGCTAGGGTTTCAGCCCTAACGACGATCGTGCCCCCCCACGGCCCCCGGACTCGCTCGCCGGGGGGGGGGAGGAAGCCAGCGAGGAAGGGGGGGCGGGCGGCCCCCCCCCCCCCGGCGGCGGCGACGGCTCCTCATGCGGGAGGGGGCCGGGCGAATGGGCTGGGGGGTCGGGCGGACCCCCCATGTGTCGTCGGCGGCCTCCCCAGGCGGGAGGGGGCCGGGGATGTCGTCGGGGGGGACGAGCGACCCTCCCCATGTGGAGGCGGAGGGCCGGACAGCCCTAAAGGCGACGGCGACTGTTGTCACGACGGCGGGAGGCATGACAGGGGGTGCGGGTGCGGAACGGGGTGGGTCGGGCGGACCCTCCCAAGGTGATGGATCAAAATTCAGCCCTTTGGGTGTCAACAATGCTACGATGTTCAAATTTGGATCTGGCTCTGGATCTCGAGATGGACAGGACGAGGATGGAGGCTGGACGACAGTGACGAGTCGTCGCCCTGGAGGGAGAAGAGGGGGCCAGACCCAAGCTATGGGCTGGACGGAGCATGGTAGGAACAGAACTAGGCCGTCTGTATCCCGACGAGCGGGGGGTGGACCGAAACGTACAGAGACTGGATGGAGACCAAAGGTGACGGCGGTTGAGAAAGGGAAAGGTATTACGGAGGTAGCCAGGAGTCAGGGTCCGGAGTCCCCTGGGGCCTATGTCCGCACGATCACAGGCGGGCCGAGTCCTAAATCTTGGAAGGACGTTTGTATGCCGGCGGAGATCAAGAGCCCGACGTCGATGGAGTATGTGCCACCAAAGAAGGTGGGTGGAGGCCTCCGGACTTATTTTCTAGCAGAGGAGATTGTTGAGGTAACAAACTTCTGAAAGAACACACTGGTGATGTATGTGCTGGAGAGTAAACCATTTTACGGCCAGATACGGGAACATGCAGAGCGGGTATGGCGGCCAAAGGGGAGCATGGAGATCTTCTCCAGGGAGAATGGGTTCTATTTTGTGAAGTTCGGTCTGACGGAGGATGTATCCAGGATTATTCAAGGTGGGCCCTGGTCCTTTGACGGGAGGCTCGTTATTCTGAAGGAGTGGACTCCGGAGTTGAAATGTGAGAAGGAGGTTCTCAACACGATTCCTGTATGGATTCGCTTTCCTGAGTTCCCAGTAAAATACTGGAGCATTTTCCGACTCATGAGATTAGCTAGTTTGGTTGGTAGGCCGATCAAGGCGGATGATGCTACGGCTTTCCGCAATAGACTGATGTATACCAGGATATTTGTGGAGATAAAGGCTGGGACGGAGCTTCCGAGCCTTCTGGAATACGAGGTGGCGTCCGGGGAGGTTCTAACTCAGACTGTGGAATATGATTGGGTCCCCCCAACGTGCTCCCTATGTAAGTGTTTTGGCCACGTGTCTAGTGCCTGCACTTCTAGAGGGAAGGAGACTGCTGGGCCCGCGATAGCACTGATGGAGGTGGTAGAGCCGGAGAAGACGCCCAGCTCCAACCCTGGAGCGGGGACGACATGCAGACAGGCGGAGGAGGGCACTATAATGGAGGTTGCCAGGAGGCCGGAGACAGACACCCAGACGAGTCAGGAGAGTCCGCAGGACGTGATAGTTCCGTTCAGACACCAGAGGAATATGGTGACCAGGGGTATGACTACCCTTGGTAGCAGTCAGGATGGTATGGAGGTTCCTGTAGTGGAGAAGGTATATTGCAGGAAGAGGCATGCACCTTCTCCGCGGGAAGATGATCAGACCGAGGCCAACCCGGATTGGACCTTTACACTCTCAAGGATTCAGGCTCACCTTTCCCTCACCTCAGGGAGGGGTGAGGATCTAGATTTGATGGACGAGGCACTCCCCCCGGGTGTCAGTCCAGGTGTTGTCCAGGGGGACCCCACATTAATTAATTAATGTCGGTCCTCGCTTGGAACATTCATGGAGGGTGTTCCATTGGGAGATGGAAGGAGATTGGTGGAGTGCTGAAGCGTGAGAAGTGTGACATCTCTATTCTGCTTGAGACGAAGATTAGAGGGACGACGATGCTATCTCGCAGGACTCCTGCTAATTTGGCCCATATTCATAACCTAGATCTTTGTGATGTGGCAAGGATCTGGGTTCGGTGGAACATGGATAGTTGGGAGGGGATCAGGTTCTGAAGACTGAGTAACTTATTGGCATCTCATTTGTAAATAAAGGAGGATTCCACTTCATCCTGGGTGCGGTCTATGGGCACAATGATAGACGGTTTCGTGAGACCCTGTGGGAGGACATTGTGCGTGTAGGACGTATGACGGAGCATCTGCATCTTCCTTTGCTACTTATGGGGGACTTCAATGCCATGTTGCACCGGCATGAGAAGGTGGGAGGCCGTCCGGTGCCTGACCAAATCTTATACGACTTCCAGAGGTGTCTTCTCCTGTCGGGACTGAGGGGGCTGGAGAGGGCTAGGCACATATGAACCTGGCATAATAAGGCGGTCCACAACAAGATTGCCTGTCAGCTTGATAGGGCTCTAGGGAACAGTGAATGGTTTCGCTGCTTCCCTAATTCTGTGGCGGAGGGGCTTGCGGCAGGGACCAGTAACCACTCCCCTATCAGGGTAGGCTTCTCGGTGAGGCCCACTTGGAAGGCTCGACCGTTTCGGTACAACAATAGCTGGTACCTATCTGCTGGTTATGAGGAGGTGGTTATGGGGAGGTTGCAACACTCTCAGGAGGGCACGGCTCAGTTTCGCATGGTTCACAAACTCAAACAGGCTAAGAAAGCCATTCGGAATTGGATGAAGATGATGTCGCGGTCTTCCCTGGAGGATAAGGAGGCCGAGCTATCGAAGGTTCAGGGAGCTTTACAAGCTGATATGTTGAGCGAGGAGTTGGCGGCTAGGGAGAAGGACCTGATTTCGGAAGTCAACATCTTGAGGCTCCAGCAGGAGATCAGTGCGGCTCAGAGGGCCAAGTGTTCCTGGCTCAAGGATGGGGATCGGTGTACCAGGTTCTTCTACGATGTGATCCGGACCAGACAGCACCGGAACAGCATACCCAGGCTTCTCAATGGCGAGGGCAGGCTTGTCGGCGACCTGGTGGGAATTCAGGAGGCAGTCAGGTTTTATTCAGACTTGTATCAGCATACTGATTATGCCACCTTGTTCCCTGAGGTTGTCACGAAGAGGCTGGTGACGCCTTATGGGAATAGCTTGTTGTTGGCCCCTGTGAGATTGGAGGAGGTGGAGGCTATTGTGATGAATGCGGATCCCATTAAGGCCCCGGGACCGGACGGCTTCTCTAGTGGGTTCTTTAGGCGACACTGGGGTGTGCTTAAATACCCAGTTCTGGAGACGGTGCAGGAGTTTTCTTGGAAGAAAAGTTGCTGAAGGAGTTGAACCACACTTTTCTTACCCTGGTCCCGAAAAAAGAGGGCACGACATCCCTCGTCGACTTCCGACCTATTGCGTGTTGTAATTATCTGTATAAGATAATTACCCACCTTATGTGCCGACGCATGGAGGGAATTGCAGGGTCTGGTATCTCGGAATCAGGCGGCTTTCATCAAGGGTTGCTCGATTGCTGAGCACAGTCTGCTTGCTCATGAGATGGTCAGAGATTTCAACAAGCCAGGGGAGATGAAGGCCTGTGTGAAGCTGGATCTGAGGAAAGCGTACGACACTGTCAACAGAGACTTCCTTTGCCACCTTATGCTAGCCATGGGATTTGACGAGGTGTGGGTAGCGAGGGTGAGGGAATGCATCTGCTCCCCCACTTTTTCGGTTCTCATCCAGGGTACTCCTTATGGTTTCTTCAGGAGCAACAGGGGACTTCGGCAGGGGGATCCCCTCTCCCCGTATCTGTTCACTCTGGTGATGGAGTACTTCACTTGCCTAGTGGACCTGGCGGTGCATAGTAGGAAGATTGTCCCTCTCTTCAAGCTGGTAAATTCGGTGGTGTCCCACTTGATTTATGCTGACGACCTCTTGGTGCTTCTTCAGCCTTCTATGCGGGAGATGCGTGCGCTTTCAGATATTATGGAAGAGTTTGGACGGTTGTCTGGGCTTCAGCTGAATAGGGAGAAGAGCAGGGTTTACTTCAGCTCGACTTGCTCACTCAAGGAGGAAAGGGCTTTTGCGCTGGGAGTGGAGAAAGGTGAGCTACCGGTTAAGTATCTGGGGGTACCTTTGACGGTGAATTATGCTAGGGATCAAGATTGCCACAGCCTGGTGGAGTTTGCCCAAAGGAGAGTGGAAGGCTGGCAGGCAGCTGGACTATCTTTTGGGGGTCGCATTGAGCTAGTGAGGTCGGTCATTTCGGACATTGCTATGTTCTGGTTGCAGTCGATAAAGATTCCGGTGGCCACCATCCGGAAGGTGGAGAGCATATGCACCAATTTTATCTGGCGAGGAGGTATGCATGCGATAGCCTGGGAGCAACTCTGCCGACCTAGGGAGGAAGGAGGAGTGGGGTTGAGACCACTCCTTGCGGTTAGGAAGGCCTCTGGGGTGAAGATGGCTTGGCAGTTCATCAAAGGCGGCTCTCTTTGGGCAAGATTGGATGGCTAGCAGATACTTGAGACGGACTAATTTCTGGTCCTAAAGGATTGATAACAATTTCTTTGTTCCTTTTAAGGCTATTCATGCAGATCGGTTCTTCAGTCCACTATATGCAGGATCATGAAAGATGGGGCTAACACCGATCTTTGGCTCGACCCGTGGATGGGTAATGGTTCCCTCCTGGAGACCTTGGGTGCACAAATGGACAGAGAGGCGAGTAGAGGGCTGAAGTGAAATCTGATTATCAGGGATGGAATCTGGAGGCCTGAGGACTATCGGTACACTGCTCAGTTTGGAAAGGAGATTCGCCAGATCACCATTGATGCTAGCCAGCATGCAGATTCCTGGAGTTGGACTGCTCATGGGGCGGATGGTGGGGCAGGTCCCTTCCACTTCAAGAGTTGTTACAATCTGATCAGGACCCCTCATGACAGGATTGCGAAATTCGATTTTAATCTGGGGAAAGAGGATTGCCCGAAAAATGCAGCTGTGTATACAAGCTGCTGCTTGGCAAATTGATGACGAGGGACAGGCTCATCAGGTTTGGGTTGCAGATCCCAGACCCGAAGTGCGTACTATGTTCAGCGGAAGCTGAATCTATTGGCCACCTATTCTTTGAGTGTCCGGTGACTTGGCATATCTGGTCAGAGCAATGCACGAGGTCGCTGGGAGGTGTTGGCAGGACTAGAGATATATGAGGGATCCTCACTTGGATTAGGGATCGCCGAGGTATGGAGCTTGGTTGGGCTATGATGGCCAGAGTTCGACTTGCAGCATCAGTTTGGCACGTCTGGAGGGAGCGTAACAGACGTATATTTGAGGGGCTGATTACCCCTCCCGTTGGAATTCTAAATAATTTAGAATTGGATGTATCTGTAATGGCCCCTTAACCGGGGTGGGAGAGATGTGAGATTGTGTACTGTAATACTTTTACTGAGCTTTGCGTGGAATAAAATTTACCCTTATTCCAAAATATATATATATATATATATATATATATATATATATAGGGTATGGTATGGTGGTGGTGTTTAGGGTTGCCATGGTGCATTATGGGCTTAGGATATGGCATCGCAAATAGTAATGTCCTTGAGTACAACAAAGATTTGAAGCATTTGGCAGGGCCATTCATTTAGATTTGAAGTATTTTGTGTCTAAGGTTTTGTAATTTTGATGAGTTTTTATATCTGAGATGCAGATAGTTTTATTATTGTCAAAGGATATAACCTTCTATGCAAAGTTTTATATAATTTGTTACCATCTTTGGTTAAGGGCAGTATTTGTAAAATGGCATTTTAACTATAATGTATGTGTTATGGGTTAAGGGCATAGTTGTTGGGATTCCCCACCCCCAACCTAATCGGATCCTTACAGGTCCCGATCCGAACAACTAAAAATGGAGATCCCTGAACGTACTGGATATTCCAAGATTAAACTCAAGAAAGATATCTATCAAATGGTAATGTAAAACATGATAAGATTAATTGTCAAAATGAAGCATACAAAAGTTGGTTGTAATATTTGGTACCTTTAATAGCAGATACACATATAGAGAGATGTTTGGTTGCAGACCTAATCCACACTTACAATAAAATGCGGACCACGCCTTTCATCCTACGATTTGCATCCAAATGATAACCAATATTGTAATATTAATACTCATGTTTTAAGCATGTGTTAATCCACAGTTCGTAAGAATGTTCTCCTCCACAGAACTATGTTAGGAGTCGAAACCTGATGGAATGTGCAAGACCTTTTCTCTTTTTCTACGTTTTTTTTGGACTTTTGACTAAAGTAATACTATTTAAAAAAATAATTCATAAAACAGTACTTCTTAAACTAATTATCAAACGAACATTAGAAATAGCTATACAGAGCTATATAAACACTTGTATCTATAAATTTTAGATTGATTTAATGAATAAATGAATTAAAGAAGCTTCTTTTGGAAATCTTGTTTAGTGATGATTTTCGAGAAGACATCCTTCACAAAGTTGTTCTGGATTATTGATATAAGGCAATCCTTTAACCATATGGTTCTTCGTGAATGAATTGAGGCTTCCAAAAATTAGATGCCTGAAACTTAGTTAAATTATCTTAACTAATATAAGAGAAAAAATATATCTTCATTTAAGTTAATCTAAAATAAATAATAACTGAATTGTAGATCCACGTATGGTCCTCAATCAGATGGCATGTGAATGCCATGTAACCAAGTTTACGTGTCAATATCCCCCCTTAAACTTGATTCTCCGGATGCAGAAACTCCAAGCATTAGTCTGAACTTTTGGAATCTGTTGGATGTAAGGGGCTTCGTGAAGATACCGATCACTGATTCTTGTTTGCTCGAGTTGAACATTTCCTTCCTTGATGCGATCTCTATCAAAATGGAACTTTGTATCGTGTGCTTACTAGGTCATGAACATTTCCTTCCTTGATCAGGTTCTTTGTTAGCTCCATTGTTGACTTGTTGTCAACAAAAGTCTTCGTAGCATCCTTTTGAGAGACATTAATTTTCTTCAACAGCTTCCTTAGCCAAACAGCACAACATGTACATGACGCAACCGCAACATATTATGCTTCATAACTGGAGAGAGCAACGATCAGTTGCTTCTTCGAGGACCAGGTGAAAACATCTCAAAAGTAGAACATGAACCCGAAAGTTGTCGTGTGGTCATCAAAGTCTCCACCATAGTCGTCATTATAGCCAAGAATTAAAATCTCACTTATGAGTAGAAAATTCCCTAATTTAAGTGTTCCTTTCAAATATCAGAGGATCCTTTTTCTCACCTTCAAGTGTGACATCTTTGGGTTCTTCGTGTAGCTCCTAACTATCCCAACTCTATAGAAGTCATCATGTCTTGTGCTTTCGAGATAACGTAAGTTTTCAACCATACTCCTGACGTATGTTGGATCGATATTATTTCCTTCACCAACTTTGTGCAATTTTTTTTCCAACTCCAACAGGTGTGTCAAAGAGATGAGAAAACTCGACGCCAAATTTCCTCAAGACTACCTACGCATAACTTGATTACCGATGAAGATACCTTAATTGCTTTGCTTCACTCCAATACCCAATAAATGTGTCATGAGCTCGACATTTGTCATCTCAAACTCATGATCTATCGGACTTTTGTTTGATTAGAAAGACTCTTCTGTATGATTATTAAGTCATCAACATAAAGGCAAGCAAGCCAAATATTTCCATTGTTGTTAGTCTTCATATACAAAGAATGTTTACAAGTAAATTAGCAAAGTAGCCATCAATTCTATAATTCCATATCCTGGGAGCTTTTTCAAGCCCATAAAGCGTCTTCTTCAACATGTATATTATTTTTTCTCTGCCTTTATGTTCATACCCCAAGGGTTGTTCAACATATACCTCTTCGTCAAGATGGTTGTTCAAAAATGTTAACTTCACATTCATTTTGAAGATCTCCTTCTTTTGGATGCTAAAGACATGACAAGCCGAATAGTTTCCAGCCTAGGAACTAGAGAAAAATACCTCCTCATATTCATCTCTGTTATTTGTCACCTTTCGCCACGAGTCGAGCTTTATTTTCTCACTTCAGTTTTTGCATTCCTCTTAGCCTTGTATATCCACTTGATTCAAATCACATTTTTCATCCTGGAAGTCCATAAAGTTAACAAGTGCTATTTTTCTCAATCGCCTTGGTCTCTGCATCCATTAAATGTCTTTCAAAAATAAATGAGTTGTTTGCTGAATTTAATAAGTTCACGTCTAATGTTGGAGCTTTATACACGTGATCCTCCTTCAAGAAGATGATGGCTAATGGAATGATCATATGAATGTATAGAAAGCTACCGATTGCTATTTCCCATCGTAATCAATTTCTTAAGTTATACATCAAACGCCGATTTTTCTTACATTCACTAATAGCCACTTTCTTTTGATAAGCACAAGTCTTTGTAGTGAATTCATTGGTGAACATAAAGAAATTGTTGCTTACCAAAGGAAATGGTTGTCATTAGACGGTAGATATCATTGTACACAAGTTGTAGTGGCCTTTGATGCATAACGAGTGATATTTTCTGAGGAGACATACTTCACAAAATTGTTTAGAATGATCAATGAAGGACAATCTTTACAACCATATCGTTCTTCATCAATGATCTCAAGGTTCCACAATTTAGAAGTTCAAATCTCAAGTGCCATAGCTACCAAGTATCTTTGAGACGCGACTTCAAGCACTTCACGTCTTGACTTTGGATCTTAAGAAGAAACATTTGATTCTTCGTAATTTGAACTTTTGCAAACAACCTCTTTTCAAATCTCTTATGAGAAGGCTACATGCTACGATCTTTCATGTGTATATCATAGACCTTCTCTAAGAGTTAACCCAAGCTAGGGATGCTGCTCTTCATGTTTGGAACAAGATAAAACATTTGAGATAAATTAGTGCCCTTGATTCTTCAAGTAGATAAGGAGTTTACCTTTGCCCTTCACGAGAATTTTGAAGAGTCGTCAAAACTAACTTCACCATTTACGGACTCGTCCAAGTCCCATGAACAAGATTCTTCTCATGCACGCATGGTTACTTATGTCTGTATCCAAGTACCAAACATCTTTATTTTCTATGTCTTCTTTAAGTGCTAACAATATAATGTTCTCATCCTTCTCTCCTTTCGTCGTGTACTTTTTTTTTCTTCAACATTGTTGGAAACATTTCTCGAACAATCGGAAGCATAATGTCTATACCTCTTGCAATTGAAGCATCTGGACTTAGCGATCTTTCTCTTCCATTGAATCTTCCTCTTCCACAGCCTCTAGCAAATCTTGTAACTTGGTCTTTTTTCTTTGAAATTTGTGTAGCCACCTTGTCCTCCTTGTCCTTAGCCACGACCTAAGCCTCGGTCGCTCTACAACATCGGCCTCCATTCGGTTCACTATCTTTGTAAACTTCTCAATCTCCCTTGAATTTGAGCTTGGTTAAAAAGAGGTTTCCCTACGGGTTCTTGTTGCTTGCAAAGCCTTTCTATGGGCTTCAAAGCGTATGAGTTGGTGACGGTTGTTTTTTTTTTCAAATCTTTGGCTTCTTCCAAGGTGCAAACGAAGTAGCCATACTTTAGAGGAAGTGAGTGACGTATCTCCTCGATCAAACAAACATCTTTATTGTATTCACTATTTCTTCGAAGTTGATTCACAATAGCCGTAAGTCTATTGGAATAATCCAAATTAATTTGCATTCTTCCATCCCTAAAATTTTGAACTCCCTTCTAAGAGTTTGTAGCAGAACCTTCTTCACTCTTTTCTACGAGTTTTAACTGAAGCTTTCTTGGAACTAGTAGCATTGACAATCTTCTCGAGCACTACATCATCAACTCCTTGGTAGATAAAGAAGAGAGCCTTCTTATCTTTCTCCCTTGATTCTCTCATAGGCTCATTTTAGATTGTCATCAAAGCGCCTTCATCGTAGCCTCTGAAGATAATTTTCTAACATCTTGGATCCTAGTATCACCTCTAAATGGATGCTCCAACCATCCTCTATTTCGATGCTCCAATACTCGTAGTTCTCCTTGGTGAGGCAAGAACAATGAATGAGATAATTATGTTGGCCATCATCTTCTTCAGACTTGATGTCCTTAGTAGTCATACTTCGGAGGAAGTGTAGAGTATCTTCTTGATCACATGAACATCTTCTTTTTTCGCTTTCCAAGTAGCAAGAAAGCAAAAGATGATAACACTAGCCAAGTTGTACAAGGTAATGGAGAATCACAATGATCTCTCACCTTTTTTGTTTTTATTTTGGAGGTGATAGGCTATATGGTTGGACTAGAGGAAGAACGTAGGATGGACAATAAAAAGTATCCGTTTTTTTACACTAACAATGTTCAAATTCAATTGTCCCATTGATCAATCTAAAAAACTTGTAGACCTATCTCTAATGTTAAACAATCTTCACAAAGGTGGCGAAAGATTACAACGGAGGAGAATTAATTACGAGAAAGTATTTGCTCCAGTTGTTAACTGGAAAATTTTCGCCTTCTCATCTCTTTAGCATCTGGAAAGAAGTGAAAGATCTGCAAAATGGATGTAAACTTAGTACTCTTGAACAACCATCTAGAAGAAGAGGCATACGTTGAATCTTTAGGCTATAAAAAGAAAGACGAAGAAGAAAAAGTACACATGCTGAAGGTGTTTTATGGGCTTAAACAAGATCCAAAGACGTGGAATTCCAAAATTGGCTACTTTGTTAAACCAGATTGTTAAGATGCCGTTATTGACATACTCAAATCATATAGAAAGATTGCTCCTTGCAATGATTAAGCCATAGAGGCAAACAAACAAAATATCTCCATGGTTGTAAGTTGGAAGTAATGCAAACTCGGAACAAGATGAAAGAAAATTGTCTTGGGTGGGTTTAGACATGTGCAACTCTGACCATTGGATGCAACTGTAGGAAAGAGCGATAACATAGTAGTTAAAGGGGCGCTAGGACTAGGGATATGCCTAAAGGTTTGGACACGTGCAATTCATACCAATGGATGCACCAGTAAGGAAGAGCTATAAGATAATATATAAAGGAGACAATAAGACTACAGGTGGGCCTAACGAACTTGGGATGAAGCCCTAAAGAATCCATGTTTTTGTAAGTATTAACAACGGAGATGGCTGGCCCTTAATAGAGCTGAATGAAAAAAAAAAAAAAATTGAAGCAGCCGACACCAAAATTTCGGGAAAATATGGAATAAAGGCCTTTTGTTGTTGTTTTAGTCGAAAATCTACCTCGCTCACCCACGCCACACACAGATACAAACAAAAAACCTCTCTTTCTCGTAACGTCTGACTGTGCATGCTGTCCAGATTTAGAACCCCAACCATTTCTTCCCCTTTTAGATCTAAATCAGGTAGCCCAAAGTCATCTCTTCTTCTTCCCATAGATTCAAAAGTACCTAGTCTTAATCCTAAGCCACCAGGCTACCTATTTGATACCATAATACTCACCACTTTCTCCTTTATAACTGGCTGCAAGAGCACTGTTACAGCAGAACCAATCATCCTCAATCCTGAAATAGCCCTTCCTCCAATCTACTTTCATTCATTTCCTATAAATCATAATCCTATTTCCCTCAAAACCCAAAACCACAATAATCAGAAGTTCCTCGCCTAAATTGGAATACTTTCACATGGTTGTCCTGTGCCAGATGCAATATCTTGGACAGAGTGTACACAAGA
This sequence comes from Iris pallida, assembly GCA_029216955.1. NCBI lineage: Eukaryota > Viridiplantae > Streptophyta > Magnoliopsida > Asparagales > Iridaceae > Iris > Iris pallida. The sequence continues at coordinate 156,551 of JANAVB010016515.1, forward strand.
TAGGGAACACCATAATATGAAGAATACAGATGGTGCACTGCCTGATTTAGGCTTAACCAAATCTGGGCACGTTCCAGGTGATTCCATTGGAGCTCTTGTTCCCAGCAGTTAAGCTGATGTGCACGGAATGTTTTGGTCCCATCAAAATCTACCTTCACCCAACTGATATCAACAAGTCGGTTTTTTAAGTCCTACTTTATGATATCGGGGCATATTTTAAGCACAAATTGAGGAACTCAAAGATAACTTTATGGAAACTCGAGAGTTAGGTTGCTTGTGTCGAGAGGATGACGAGCAAGGGTTTGAGATGGGTAAGGATGTAACATCTTGGACTTGTCCCTTTTGACTATAGTGGAACCTCTCTATCTGTTTCAACTGTGGATGTAGGCAGTAGGCACATTGGGGATCCACATAAATTTATATCTTCATTTTGTGGTGATTGTCCTTTTGATTTCTTGTCTAATTGTCATTTCAGACTGATTGGCTTCCACTATTGGTAGATACCCTTTTAACCATTCAAAACATATTCAAACAAAAATATAAATGCATTTCATGACCCCTCAATAGCTTATCTACAGGATGAAATACATGCCTGCCATGATTCTTCACCCTTGAAAGTGTACATCAAGTTCTTTTTCGTCACATCTGGCAGAACTGTCTTGTTCTCTCCACCACAACGAAAATATACAACTGGCTTGAGTGGTAGCCATTCATGGGTATCATAAATTTCGATTGAACCAAGTGTAACAACCCTTGATGAAAAAACTCCTGCAGAAAGTAAAATCATCCTAATCAATTTGGACACTAAAAGTAACAGTTTACACAATCAAAACTTCTTCACAACTATTACTAAGGAGGAAATAGAAAGCTATCAAATATACGGTCTAAGATGTCAGATGTCAAGCATCAGCCAACAATGATTACTTCAAACAATAAACTTCAATCCTTGGGCAAATACATTAGACATGTTGGGCTTCTACCTTACTTCCACAACTTAGTACTGTTATGCTAGGTTGGGATAAAATATAGGACCAAAATATGACCAGAAATATGTCGTTACAAAATCAAAAATATTTTAACTGCAAAAGTTGGCAATTGCCTTACGGTTGGAAAAAATGACAGAAAACTCTAAAGGCTTAATTTGATACTGCATCTGGAAGACTTTATCAATAATATATAACGGATTCATTTAAGTGCACTGCAATGTGTATGTAGCATTCAGAGCTCCTACCAGAGCATATTGTAACATGTTCAACAGAACAGATTATACATTAAAGTCAGACTAATCTAATATTAATGGTGGGTACAGTTTTCCAAATGAGACTAGACAAGAAACAATATCATTTTCCTTGTACAATATAAACTTAAAAGAATCTAGAAAACAATTAAACTGGATTTTGTTACCAATCAATCTCAATGAATAGAGTCATGACTCTTGAGAAAGGGCAGGGAGCCAGAAAAATAAGAATTGTATGATGTGGGTGAAGGGCTTCACTGAGTTGAAGAACTTTTTATGTATGTTCGTCTTTTGTCCATTACTACAAGAAAGAGGTCCTACCAGATTTGGGCATGAAGATTTTGATTTCTTCCTTTCTGTAGGTGACAGGTTGAAGATACTCTATTGGAATATGTAGTTTTGGAGAGAAAGTATGTCTTTCTTTCTTATTCAAGTAATTCTCAGAATACAACATATAGGAGAGGTAGTTTCTCAAAAAACAAACTGCTAACTGACACCTAACAAGGTGGTAACAACTAATAGACTGTTAGCAACAGATTGCTAACAAACTGCTACTAACAGACTGCTAATGAACTGTTACTAACATACTGCTGCACCAGAATAGGAACAACCTAAACTAACTCTGACTATTTCAGATTTTATTTCAGATTCGACACTCCCCCTCAAGTTGGTGAATAGATGTCTATCAAGCCCAACTTGCCGATCAGAAGCTCAAAGTTAGGTTTGAACAATCCCTTTGTATGGCTTATCTCGCCTCTCTCCGTCCTGATGCGGACTCTGCTCGTTCTCAGATTATTGCTGGATCTGACGTACCGTCCTTGTTGGAAGCACACTATTGTGTCCTTCGGACTGCAAAAGTCGTTGAGACAACTCCGGGTGATACTCCTGCTGTCGTTCTGCTCTCGGGGCCGCTCGTACAGGATTTCGTGGGGGTCGTGGCGGCCGACGGGGTGGCCGTAATGCTGGTCGTGATGGAGGACGGGACAATAGCGGTCGTGATGAAGGAAAACCGCGTACATGCTTTAACTGTGGTCAGCTTGGCCATTTCTATTGGCAATACACTAAATCACCTGCTTCTAATATCACCACTGACGCCTCTGATGATGGTGTCAGATATTCAGATGACTTCGGACTCATATACAGAGTTCCTTGATTTCAGGCACAACGTCGTGGTGAAGCATCCACGTCTGGTTCCACAGCCGGATACTCAGCCGCGTGCATAATGAAATCCAAGCAATGGGTAATTGACTCTGGTGCATCCTCTCACATAACTGGTGACGCAGGTATGATACATGATTATGTACTTGTACGTCGTGCTTCTGGCATACTGTTGCCAATGGAGGTTCCCTGACAGTCCGAGGCCGTGGAAGTGCCAATCTTTCTTCCAGACTGTCACTCAATTCTGTACTGCTCACTCCTGGGAACCCGTTCAGTTTACTTTCTATTAGTCAAATTACTCGTGAACTACATTGCTCGGTAACATTTTTTTCTGATGGTTGTGTTTTTCAAACCTGAAAACTGGAAAGACTATCGGTAAGGGGCATGTGGCTGGAGGCTTGTACCTGTTTGACGCAACTCCTTCTGTTGTCTTTGCCAGCATGAAACTCGATCTTGTTGAGTTACATTGTCGGTTAGGCCATCCATCGTCCCAAGCTCTCCAGAAAATGTACCCATCTTTAGATATTCTCTCTTCTTTTCATTGTGAGCCATGTAGTTTAGCTAAGCATCATCGGATTCCTTACCCGATGAGTCCGAATAAAATTGCTTCCGCTCCTTTTGAGTTGGTGCATTCTGATATATGGGGACCCTGTCCGATTGACTCTGTTATGGATTTTAAGTACTTTGTTACTTTTGTCGATGATTACTCACGTGTCACTTTTGTTTATTTGATGAAAAATCGTTCTGAATTATTTAACATCTGGTGCAACTTTCATACTGAAATAAAATACAATTTGGTCTTCCAATCAAAAATTTTCGGAGTGACAATGGTCGTGAGTATTTATCACGTGATCTTGATAAACATCTGGCCCTCAATGGCATCATCCACCAAACTTCTTGTGCGTACACACCACAACAAAATAGTGTGGCCGAACGCAAAAATCGTCATTTATTGGAAACAACACGTGCTCTTATGTTTCAAGCACGTACTCCCAAGCAATTTTGGTCGGATGCGGTTCTTACTACTTGTTATCTTATTAACCGCATGCCATCGTCTGTTTTCAATGGTAGCTCTCCATTTTCTAGGCTTTTTCCTGGACGAGAACCATTTCCTCTGCCTCTCCGCATCTTTGACTGCTTATGCTATATTCGGGATACCCGACCAACCCTTTCTAAATTAGATCTTAAGGCAATACAATGTATTGTTCTTGGGTATCCTAAAGATCAGAAAGGGTATCGGTGTTTCTCCCCTGTCTTAACGCGATATTTTTTCACTCGGAATGTCACCTTTGTAGAAACAGAATTTCCACCATTCCCACAATCAACGGGTCCGGCTCCTCTGGTCTATCCAGAAGATGATTTTCTGTTATTTTCTCCTCAAACACAACAGCTTCCCGTACGGGTGCCCTCCCTTACCGAGCCAGTCTCCCAGGCAGATGGTCCACATACACCGATTCAGCCATTGCCGACATCGCCCACAGAATCATCCTCCTCTGGTTCTACCAGCAGCTCCGGCTCCAATGAGTTGCCCCCATCTGTTCCACCAGCAGCTCCACCAGTTCCGCCAGCAGCTTCGGCGGTTCCTCCTCTAGAACGTCCTCGCCGTGCCTGTCGTGATCATCTCTTGTATGTTGACAGCTACAAAGGACTTACCAGTCACACTCAGTCTCTGGTGGCTACTATTGATGGAATTCAGATCCCCAATACCGCCGAGGAGGGTCTCCGACATCCTGGTTGGCGTGCTGCTATGAACGAGGAGATGAAAGCTCTCCAGGAGAATCGTACTTGGAACTTAGTCGACTTACCTACTGGTAAACAGGCAGTCGGCTGCAAATGGGTGTTCACGATTAAGATAAAACCAGACGGCACTCTTGATCGACTGAAGGCTCGTCTGGTGGCCAAAGGATACTCTCAAACCTATGGTGAGGATTACTTCGAGACATTCTCTCCTGTGGCCAAAATGACATCCGTTCGCGTCCTCATGGCCTTGGCCATTCGATATGACTGGCCGTTACTTCAGCTAGATATAAAGAATATTTTTTTCACGGAGATCTTGATGAAGAGGTATATGTGATGCAACCTCCCGGGTTCGTTGCAAGGAAGGGTAAAGTGTGTCATCTGAGGAAGGCCCTCTATGGTCTGAAACAATCGCCTCGTGCATGGTTTGGTCGATTTACGCATGTTGTTACTCAATTTGGCATGTGTCAATCAAAGAAGGACCATTCAATCTTCTATCGACACACATCTGCTGGAAGAATACTCCTTGGTGTCTACGTTGATGATATTGTAATCACGAAAGATGACAGCCAGGGTATTGCAAGTCTCAAGAAGTTTCTTGGAGAACAATTTCAAACCAAGGATATGGGATCCTTGAACTATTTCTTGGGCATTGAGGTCACACGGGGTAAGCGGAACATTGTAATGTCTCAAAGAAAGTATGTGCTGGACATACTAAATGATGCAGGCATGATGCAAGCAAAGGGAGCAACCTCACCTATGGATCCAAGGGCGAAGTTACTTCCAGACGAAGGGGTCCTGATGACCAATCCAGATCAGTATCATCGAGTAGTTGGAAAACTCAACTACTTGACAGTTATGACGCGTCTGGACATTTCTTTTGCAGTGAGTGTTGTAAGTAGATTTATGGCTTCTCCAAAAATTTCACACTGACAGGCAGTTCTCAGAATTCTGTGTTATCTAGTAAAGAATCCAGGAAAAGGAATTCGAATGGAGAATAATGGACACACTCGTATTGAGTGTTTTACTGATGCTAACTGGAGAGCAAGCCTGATAGATAGACGATCTACAACTGGCTAATCAGTATTTATTGGTGGAAATCTAGTGTCATGGAAGAGCAAGAAACAGAGTGTAATAGCACGCTCAAGCTCAGAAGCAGAATATTGAGCTATTGCTTATGGCACGTCAGAGATATTATATATGAAGCATCTCCTACAAGAACTGGGAGAAGACGCAGGGTCTCAAGTGGCAGATCTATGGTGTGATAACCAGTCTGCTATTCACATTGCCACCAATCCAGTATTTCATGAACGGACAAAGCATATTGAAATTGACATTCATTTTGTTCGTGATGAATATAAAAAGAAGTGATAAAGTTTCAACATGTGAGGACCGGCGACCAGATAGCTGATATCTTCACAAAGCCTCTTATGGGTCCTCGGGTTCAATTTCCCCAGCCAGGCTATAAAAAGGGCAGCCCGCTTCAGATGGTATCAGTTGTTCTCCCTCTTGCTTCAGTGAGAGTTCTTGTAAGAGTGTGAGAGTTGTTTGAGTTTGAGAGTTTCCTCCTCCTTCTATCAATTTTTATGTAACAAGCTGGACATGATTGACATCTATGCACCAGCTTGAGGGAGGATGTTAAGTGTTATATTAGAGTTATGAGTTAATGGACTTTAGTCCCACATTGCTTAGAATAATAGGAGAGGAGGCTTGCCTCTCCTATATATATGTAGTCTTTCATCAATAATAATCATCTCATTATTTCCTTCTACAAACCACATAAGTGACTGTGGCCAGAGTCGGGGGGGGGGGGGGGGGGGGGGGGGGAGGGTAGGTGACAGGGGGTTAGATAGGGGGTGGCAGGGCTAGAGGATAAGAATTTTTTTTGGAGTTAGGGTTCGCTTCAAATTTTCATAGCTCTAATACTATAAAACTCAGAGAGAATCTTAATTTATTGATGTGAATAAACATAAAAAACATTGGTACATTTATAGAAAAAAGTCATGGCATCCTCCTATATCTCAAGCGATATGGAACTAAGTCAGGTATACAATAATACTTAACTAACAATGTTGAATGACCATAAAGTGATGAGCATGATTTTTAAAAGGAGAGATGAATTGGGAAACCTATAGTCTGAGATGGTACGCGGACAATAGACATCTACAAACTGGGTGAGAAAGACTATCAGTTATGGGAGATAGATAAGTCAACTTATGTATTTTGAGTTCTTGAAGGTCTCTCAATGAATGATATGATTTAGCAATAGGGCGGTGAATTCATATATTAGAATTTTTGAACATTTGTAATGATTTCATGAATTGGACGAGTGGCAATTTTTTTTTTGCTATCCAAACGTATACGGAATGCACTTGTGCCTTGAGAGTATTTAGATACATTTAGATTTCACCTAACCTATATCTTGAGCTACGAAGTGACTATATATTGGAAGATTTATTGAAATGTTCGGCCAAAAGAAGTAAACTTTGTGATCTAAAGTAACCTATTAATAATATTTGATGATAGCGAATTGGAAAATAAATCACTTAGTTCATATTGGTGTATATCGAATTTAGAGGACCAACTTCTTTTAAGGAGGAAGGATGTAATGACCGGATTTCTAAATTGAGTTAGTACTTCATTATGTGCTTATGTATGATCTAACTCAATGCTAGTCAATAATAGGTGTTCTGATAAGGGTTTGTTCAAGTATGATGTGTTGTGTTTGTCAATTTCCTATTAATGACAACAATTGAGTGAAGCAGATGCGAATTGGTAGGGGGATAGTGGATGTACATATTTGTTAAGATTTGGATAATGAATCGAGTTTAAGAACGAATAAGTATTAGATATATTAGTTGGAATACGACCATCAAGACAAATTCGGAGATCAAATCGAATATGTGATCGGAACTGGAATCAAATACATAAACTATTTTAGCAATTGAGTTATATATTTTATTATATAATTATTTAAGATAAAAGGAGATGTGCCCTATTTTTCTGTGACACTTGGACTTTTGAAAGGACACATGGATGACAATGACTCTGTCAAAGAGCTTTGATGCATGGTCAACGCATAGGATGCTATGTGTTGTGTCACATGTTGAAGTAACAAGTGTCACATGTTATATAAAGATTATGCTTCCTCTTTCTCTTAGAATCAAGGAGAAAGAGAGGGAGTGGGAAGAGAGAAAATACAGGAAAGATGGAGAGGAAGACTTAGAGATAGGAGCCCTGTAGTAAATCAACAAGGAGAGAGTAGCGAAGTGGCAACAGTATCGGAAGATGATCACAGTGGTCAAGGCAACATTTCAAAGTCATCTTAGTGACAAAGGTACTGGGATTGACGTCCACAATTGACGAGATCAACACCAGGAAAGGAATCGGAAAACGATGGGGAACCTGAACGAGCTACGAAACAAATTGAAAGTGACGGCACATAGCGGCTCAAGATAATAATCAAAACAAATTTTTGTCAGTCGGACAATAATGAAGGAAAGTAATTGCTCCATCTCTACCAGATTTAGGGTTAATGGACTATAAGAGTTATATTGTTAAGATAAAGAAAATTAACATGCTATTGGCTTTCTACTACATTACATGTTTCAATTGCTCTCGTCCTTCCTATGTTGGATATTAAATGAATTTAACAAATCAAGGAGGAACTTTGGAAATTCTGTGTAACACTTTGATTCCTTCTTGGATTGTCCCATGTTTGTAATAGCTTAACCTAACATATACGTGTTGTATTAGAAGTTTCTAGTTAGTTAATCATGTGACAGTCGAGATATTCTTTATCTTGACCAAAGGTTGATCATGTAAGTATCTGTAGTAGGATCACCTTCCCTAAATAACTGTATCACATGCACCTTATTTTCCAAATGGTGAATAGGATTGCATACAGGATGTTTTTTATTATGTTTAACATGTTAAAGCCTTACCACTATAATAAAACAATGACTTGAATAAATAACTACTTAGGACGAGCATTAAAGGTTTGCGCTATAGAACCTTTTGAAGAAACTTGTGCTACAATCATCACAACTCCTTGCTTAGAATGATAGTACAAACTCTAGTGTCCTACATTTTTCCTCTATGCATGAGAATTCTGTTAGACAAACATAGTGTTGTTATATGTAATATAAGGCCTATAGTAAGTCCATGCTATCATGATAATCTAGAGAATATAACTCATTGTTGAATTTATGCAATGATAAGTTTGAGACAATAGATTTCATTGGTTGCATTATAATCATGTCTCAATCCAAATGTCGAGTAATGATGTGTCATTACTCATTAGGTATTGTAGAAAAGTAAATTATGCAATTGTTGATGGTTTAATATTTAGATGCAACACATAAGATCTCATAATAGCACTCACAAGAACATGATATGGATTCAGCTAATTATTATATTTCGTCCTATCTGTAGCAGTCACTTGTATATTTAGTTAAGATCTAAACACTCATGCAATGATGAGTCGAATTATGACTACTATTTTGTTAAAATGTTTCCCAGAAACATTATATTGAAACATTTCATGATAATGAAGCAATATCGGAGACGATTTGTTTGAAGGGTATACCCGAGTTACAATCTTATTATAAGTATAATGAAAGACGTGTGTTTGTGCGCGCACGCGTGTGTCATCATCAACATCCAGGCCTTCTCCCATCATAATAGGGTCGGCTATTGAGCATAAGAGAGCTCCGTAAAGGATTTTCCCTTTTTTTTTTACTTATTGTCTACCTGAGGTATGCCAAATTCCTAGCCAAGTAGCTATCAACATGAGAGGTTCATGCCATAAAACCTAGGGGGTGGGTAGGTAGACCAAACTTTTAGATATATTGTTTAAGCTCATGCAACCAAGGTCCACCCTCCATATTGTTTTAAGACTATAATCAGTCTAGACGAACCGTAAGATGATACAATTTCTTGTAAGAATTGGATTCATCTCTACGACACATTAAGCCAAAGAGTGAAAACACGCACACACGCGCGTGCGGGCGCACGTTGCACAAAGATCAATTTCTCTCTCTTAGGGACTTTCTAGGTAGAGAAACCCCTAAACCTATGTAATTAATATTGGATATGATGCGAGTATAAATAGATATTGCACTCAACAGTAAAATAGGGAGTGGCTTGGTCACATTAAGGTCATAAAAGGGAATTTGGGGGTTGGGGGGGTGGCGGGCTACATACTTAGTACTTTTGTTGGATGCTCCTTAGACCTTGCCAAAAGTGAGAGGATCCATCACCGTAAAACCACCATGGTTGTCATTCTGGCCATTAAGCACCCCTCAAGCCTCCCCTATAAATAGGCCCCTGCCTCTTTCTTCCACCACACCCCATCCCACACCAGATACCAACCCCACCTTCGATACTCCTCTTCCACAGAAAAACAATAACACCAAATTGCTACCCTAGTTATGCCGCCAACTTTACTGAAGAATATAAAGAGAAGGCAATGATCAACATTCATTGCCTACACGAACAGATCCAAAAGAAACTACAGGGGGAGAAGTTGGGCACCAAAATCATCATGTAGAAGGTAGACCTTCACCTGCTGGAAGAAGAATTATGGAGTTTCGCCAGTAAATAGACCTTAGTGACTTCCACTAAATCACAATGATGGGGGAGAAATACTCATGAGGAAATTCTATTAGAGAATCGCATATCTATGAATTGTTTCACCAGCTATTTGTAACAAGGAATTGCTTACCATTTACCCAATAACATTTCTTAGCAATCTCCAAGAGTTGCAACAAATCACAATCCTATTGACTCCACATTAACCTTGAGAAATTTCCTGCTACTCGACATCTGTTCTGACTGCAAAATTATATGCTACAATAAGATAAGATGGGAGAGAGTGCATAACCGAACTGGCCAAGCCAACAAAGTAATAACCACTGACTTATACCAATATGATATAAGTTTCAGAAAATAGAGAAACTTAGCTCACAGATTCATATAACTCCACCATTTATGCATATCTGTCAAATTTTGGTTCACACTTCTGTGTATATTCTAACATCAGAATAGTCTTCAAACTATAAAGCAATTTGGTTGCCTTAAATTTGTTAGAGCGTTGATTGTACTATTGAAAACTTGTTCACTTGATTTCTATTTTGGTATTAATTTGGTTCTTTGTAGCACTTAAAATTAATTATAAGTTATAGGCTTCTTCTACTTGATTGTGTATTGCCACTTTTGTAAGTAATCTTCTTGGGACAATCTTTTCACTATGAATCAAGGAAACTATTGAAACTTAAAAGTCACTTCTTAAGGCTTTTTTATCGGAATTATCATGAAACAATTAAAGTGTATCTATGAACTAGGGACATTCATAACAGAAAAATGGGCATTATTTGGAATAGAGTCACTTCTTGTCGTAAACAAGAGAGAAATTAATGGAAACATATACAACCGTAATAATGATAAATTTTCAAATAAAGGATACAAATAGATTTGTAATTTTTAAGATTATAAAAAAGTAATGCACAAGAATGTTTAGGCATACAAGTTGAGCATTTGAAATAGCATATTTTTTACACAAAAGGAACAGAAATATCACAGTAATTTATCTGCCTCAAATATTTGTTTAAATTTTCTGATTCATTTAGTAACCAAACAGTCAAAAAATCTACAGAGTTTCATTAATCTGTAGGGACAATCCAACTTCGCTGGTCATACTTTAGGTACAAACCAAATAAAATTTTAGCTTTCTGGTGTGTTGCTAACAGACATTCAAGTTAATTGGTTGTGGAAACTGACTGGTAGAAAGCCTAATATTTGGTACTTCAACTTATACTACACTCTGTTCTCATGTAACTTAATTGTCTCATGAAATTTTTGATTGCATACTGCTGGATTCTATTTTTCCTCACTACAGAAATATTTTGCTTCTTATTCACTAATTACTAGAACAAAAGAACTAAAAGTCTATAACCATTGTGTTGATCCTTCAAACAGATTATAACCCACCAAACCCCTCCCTCCTCTCTTGTTTGTTAAATATCTCAATAATCTTCAAACAACAAAAGTTTTACTGATTAGCACTAACATAACATACATAGCAGCTGATCATCTTCGTAATGGTATGAACGATGTCTTTGGTGTAGATAGTTGGATGGAACTTCTGCAGAAGTATGAATTACTGGCATGTTGTATTGTATATGAAGGAAACCAGACTTAAGATTCATGCTATTTGGTGCTAAGTCGATTTTCTACCATAGAAGGCCCAAGAAGGAAAAGTTTGATGTTCTACTCAAAATAAAACCAAAACTATGGAAACACAGGAATCTACCTTTGGCAGGGCATGATCCTAAGAAAGATACAACTCATAACTAATATAGGAAATGAAGAGAGTGATCATAACCTTTAATGAGAAAGCCAAAAAGGCCAACCTAATAAAACTGAGGGCAACTTATTAACCATATAACAGGCAGGAGGACAAAGAATTTGTGGTCACTCCAAAAAGAGAACAGTAAAATTGTTCAATGAGTAGAATAACATGATGGTTCATATAGTTAAACAAAAATATGTTAACCACCAAAAAGCATCAATGTAGAAAATGATGGGAGGAATTATTTAACTTTGTCCGACAATGGAGCATAATGGAAGTTGCAGTATCAAGGCAACTGTGACTTTTGCAGTGATGCATGGCTGCAAAGAAATCCTCTTAATATAGGCGCTCAAAACTCAATTTGTTTTCCATACAAAGTCAGAATAACCAGTTTTGGACTCATAATGGAGACTGGAATAAAGAGAAACTAATGGATTTTCTTCCACAAGGATTACTGGATGAGTTCATGTCCCACATGATCAATATGACGAAGACGCATATATAGGAAATTGGGAAAATTGAATGAAGGTGCGTAAAGAACAAAAATGGCATATTCTAATAATAAAAAAAGGGATCCTAGGAAAGGCAGTTAAGTAGCCGTGTCACCAGTCGACATATGAGACATGTCAACGATTCATATCTACACCATATGTCGATTATATCGTTTGAGAAAGAAAACGATACATATCAGCACCTTATGTCGATTTCATTTGTGAGAATATTGGCCAATATATCAGATTAACACCAACATGTCGGCCTATACGAAATAATCCAATATTATTATGTCGGCCTACAGGAAATTTCCAATATCACTCGATATATTTAAAATCAGGTTTGTTTTGTTAACTTTCAATGGTTAACGGGTCCCAACCTGTTAACCACTAAATGTAGAGTTGTAGATCATCTAATGAGTAACAAAGCTAAGAGTGTGAACGAATCAAGGTTTACAATATCGGTCTCCGAATCGGCATCGGACCCTTCCTACGAGTATCGGGATTGACGATATCGGCAGTATCGGCGGTATCTGATCGGAGTATCAATTTTTTTTTGGTGTCCAAAAGCAAATAATTATTAAAAATTATTAAAAAAATAGAAAAACTATTTTATATATTTAGACATAATTTGAAGTATTTGCAGTGTTGTTTTTAGTAGTGTTGAAGTTGAATTAAATAATAGCCACCATTGTTGATTGGTTTACGTCTGATAAATAAGTTTTCTTCATTTATATACTTTTATATCCTTGTTGATCGGTCTTTTCCAGCTTTTACATCCTTGTTGATCGGTCTTTTTCATTCAATTTTCTCTACCAAATTGACTGGGAAAGAGACCCTCAACGTTCGCATTGATCAGTATCAAGTAGCGGTCGGTATCGGACTAGAACATGCCAAACCGTATCAATACCTGTCGTCTTGTATCAGTATTGTAAAGCCCACATTCTTTTAATATGTTTAATATTGGTTGTAATTTAATTAGTTGTCTTGGGCTTAATTTATTTTAATTAATTAGTTGGTTAGTTCTCCCCGTAAGCCCATGGTAGCCCAACCCAATAACCCAACTTATCCATTCTCCCCCACTCACCGGTTCTCCCTCTCAGATCCGTATCCAGCGCCCACGTCTCCCCCTCTCTTCTCCATTACGTACAACTCACCTCACAGAAACTCATCTCACAGAACAGAACCTTCTTCCTCCACACCTTCACAAAAATCCATCCTCCTCCCAAACTACTCCACCGTTTCCGAATCTGAAGGTACCCCCGCGTCCGGCTCGTCGTCCTCTTCGATACCGGACCACTCTCCCCACCTCTTCGCGCCGTCCCCCACAGCCGACCCGCCGTGCCCGCGTCGGTGCCGGCCTTTCCACGCCGTCCCCCGCGCCGGCCTCCCGCCCGCGCGCCCAGCTAGCGCGGCTCCCCGCCCGCGCGCACCAGCCAGCGCGGCTCCCGCCCGCACGCCCCGCCAGCGCGGCTCCCGCCCGCGCGCACCAGCCCGCGTCAACGCGCGTTGTCCGCGTGTTCCGCGCGTCCGCACGTTCCGTGCGTACACCCGTGCCATTCCCGACCCCTTTGGCGTTCCGACGTTTCGTTCTGAGTCCGAGGCCTCCCCTCGGTGCTCCTTCGTACAAGCTTCTGGTAAGGTTCTGTCCTAGAAACCTTCTGTTAATTCTGTACAGAAACCTTTACATGCTTCTGCCAATTGACAGAATAAAGCTCTGTCAATTGGAATAGTTAGATTAGGATAGATGACTGTATAGTTATTTATTAGTAATAGATTATATTATGGTAACATAGTGTATATAATAGTATTATGTTAATTATAGTGATTATTAGGCTAGGAATAATTATTTGCTAGATAACCCTATTAATTTTGTAATGAGTAAATATTAGAAGAATGGTTATTAGTTAGATTATTAATAGCAGTAATTAATTGTCACTAGAAGTTATATATATTTTTTCTAAACCATTTTATACCAAAAGCTTTCAAAATAAGAATAAATAATAAAAAATGATATTATTTCTATAAATGTATTTACTTGCTAAAATAATTAATTTCTGTAAATAAAATGGTATTTTAGTAATAATAACCGAAAATGATTTGCTGTTAATTGAATCTTAGTTGGTAAACACTGTAATTTGATAAACTATTATTTTTGCAACTAAAAGGCTATTTTCCTTTTATTACGAAAAATGGTTAAAAATGAATTTTAAGTAAAATCGTTTCATTTGTAATGATCGGAAAATAATTTCTATATTATTAAAAATATTAAAAATATTAGTTTTGGAAAATCTAGATTCCATAAAATATTAATCTCTAAGAATACTATTAAAAAGTTATTTTCTTAATATATATTATTTCGACAAAACATGTATTTTTATTCAAAAACGATTATTTTGTCACTTATTATTACTTAATAAAATATATTCTTAAATTATAATTATTTTCCACAAATAGGTTATTCCAACCTACCAGACTTAGTATTTGGTGTCGTTCAGAGTTAAAACGTAGTTTCTAGTTACTAAAATCTGGTGCTACGATCTTGTAGGTTCAGATCCCTAAGACCTTAGCAGTTACCTACATGTTGCGGCCCACGCCGAGGAAACATCTGAGGCAAGTTCATATCTTTTCCATGTCTATGTTTTTATTTTTAATAATTAAATGTATGCATCAGTTAGTTCATGTAGTGTAGTGACACTGGTTCACAGTGGATCCCTCTTGGACTCCACATCGATTTGTTGGATTGATTGATTGACTCATGAACTCATTGACTCGGGAATTGCTTGGAGGAGGAGTATAACGTCTGTGACCAAAGCCAAACTTTTCGATTGTCTCTCTCGCGCTAATCCCTACCGCACAGGAGGTTGAGCCGTACCATATGCTATCGTTTTGGCCAAAACGTTAATATACATATTGCCTCTATCCCAGTCGGTCACAGGTCATGTTATATACTCAAAACACTAGCATAGAATTGCATCATTTATGACATCAGAGACCATATTGATTGTTGTCTTTTACTATTATTTACAAAAACTCATATCGTTTCTTAAACTGTCTCGCATTTTTTCATTTATTATTATTTTAGAAATGCTAGATGTGGAGAAAATATGTTTCTTGTTCACTCCTGACTGGATACCCAATATTTTTAGGTGATTGCGACGAGGAGGAGCTAGCTTACAGTTCTTACTACGGACCTGACTTGGATCCCGCAGATTTAGCTGAACCAGAACCAGGAACCCCAGAACCCTAGATGTTGGCATAGTTCTTTTCCTTTTTTGCTTTATCAGAACAATTGTAATAAATGAATGTTGTTGTTTTGTAAATCCATTTTAGTTTCAATTTAATAAAATATTTTTATTTCCGTTGGATATTTGTTTGTTGTGTTTCACTGTTTGATACAGCTTTCTGTCGCCGTCTCACAACGGTGCAGGTTGGACATGATCCGACTGGACCCATTATACTTGGGATCGGGTCGTGACATGTTTTCAGTGGTGGACCATGCAGTTCCAGTTCTGTATATTGGTATGGTCAACTTAGTTTAGACCAACATGCAGTTCTGTAACTTGACCAAGGTTTAGGTGAGACTTTAGGAAAACAGACTCTAGAAACAACTAGAACACCTAGATTATATTTATCCTGTTACAATATAGGGCCGAAATTATCTATTAAATATCTATTTTTGCTTGCTTATAGTCCTATAGGCTACCTTGCTTATGTTTGTACCCAAACCTTCAGAAGATGGCGAAAGAGAAGACGACTCGCACTGGACATGCTGACGAAGAGGTTTCTTCCTCCGGGAATACCCCTACTCAGGCTCAATCAAACCCCTCTTCGGTGCAGCCCACTACCAGTCTTCGTGCTGCACGGACTCCCCGTGCCGCATACACCTCCACTGTGCATGCAGCTGCACCGATTCCCCCGAGACCTACACTCTTGATTGCTGACGCAAATCCTCCAGCTGGTCCACCAGTGCCAGTGGATCCCGTCGAGCTCGTAGGCCTGCTGCGAGGAGTACTTGAGGCCCAGAGGGCTCAAGCAGAAGTGAATCGCGAGCAGACCGCGATCATGAGGGAGGGTATGGAGAATGCCCACAATGTCGACATGGCAGCGCTCGACTCATCACAGACGGAATCAAGGCCTGTCAAGGTAAGAAAAATGGAATTGATAAGTTTTATGTTTCATTGGAGAAATATAATTCTGATTGGCAGTCTTTTATCCAGGAGAAAGTTGGAGATATTGAAAGCTTCAAGAAGATGAATCCGCGGCCTTTCAAGGGGACTGAAGGCCTTGTATACGCGGACGAATGGCTGGATGACATGGAGCGCATCCTCAGCGTTGCTCGAATCCCACCCGGACTCATGGTAGAGGCTGTAGCTCTACAGTTCCAGGATCTGGCTATCATATGGTATAGGAACGAGCCAAGATTTCAGACTGGAGGAACCTCCTGGCGTTCCTTCAAAAAGCAGTTCAACAGGAAGTTCTTCCCGAAAGCAGCCCTAGAAGCCATGGGAAGGCAGTTTCACGACTTGAAGCAAGGAGATCGTACCATAGAAGAGTACGCAGCCGAGTTCAACCGGCTCGGCAAGTTTGTACCCCGACTGGTAGCAGACACGGTGGAGCGTGCCCAGAAGTTTCGGCACGGACTGCGGGAAGAAATCTGCACCATGGTTGCCGTCAATGGAGCAAGGACGTACGACAAGATGCTGAAGGTGGCCCAAGACGTGGAGGCCAGTTCATCTACTCGAACCAAGAGAGAGCACCCAGGATCCAGCAGCAACCACCAGGGCAACTTCAAGAGGCCCAACAACAACAGGTCCTCTCATCAGCAACAGCAACACAAAGCACCCCAGCAGAACCAGCAGAAGAACGTCACCTGCACCTATTGCAAGAGACCCGGGCACACATCAGATATCTGTAGGAAGAGACTGGGTCACTGTCTTGCTTGTGGGTCTGCCACCCACCAGATCAGGAACTGCCCTACGGCATTCAACAGCTCTGGAGCTGGACATCAGAAGGGTCTACTTCCTACCCAGCAGCAGCGTTACAACCAGCACAGGGCCGGACAAGCTTTTGCCTTGGTCGTTGAGGAGCCTGAAGCGGAGCCAGAACTTGAAGGAGATGTCATCGCAAGTGCCATTTTATTACACTCGCACCCGGCTTTATGCCTATTTGATTCTGGAGCTTCACACAGTTTTATATCTTCGGATTTCATTGCTGCAAACCATATAGATGTAGGGTGTAGTAAGTTGATCTGTAGAGTTATGACCGGAGGGGGACCTATCCCCATCACAGAGACTTGTACCTGCCCCATCACCATTTCCGGTCATACCTTTCTAGCACTCCTTCTTGTTATGCCTCTCCCTAACTACGATGGAGTCTTGGGAATGGACTGGCTGAGCAAGCAACACGTCCTGATAGACTGTCATCGAGGTTGTGTTATCTTTAGTCCACCTGGAGGACCTGAGTTTGAAGTAGCTCGAGCACCAGAGAGGATGGGGTGTGTCTCCTACACCTCCATCACAGAAGATTCCAGACCCCTTCATCCCCTGATAGCAGAATTCTTAGATGTCTTCCCCGACAACCTACCCGGATTATCCCCTGATCGAGACGTGGAGTTCACTATCGATCTAGTACCTGGCTCTTCCCCTATTTCACAGAGAAGCTACAGAGTCAACCCCAAGGAGGCTAAGGAGATGAAGGACAAAATAGATGAGCTGAAGGCCCAGGGATTTATCAGAGATGGAGCTTCGCCTGGGGATCACCATTTTTGTTCGTGCCCAAGAAGGATGGAACCGTGCTGATGTGCATAGATTATCGGGTATTGAACAACATCACAATCAAGAACAAGTACCATCTACCCAGGATCGATGACCTTTTCGATCGGCTGAGCGGAGCGAGGGTTTTCTCGAAGATTGACCTCAGGTCGGGATATCACCAGATCAAGGTACGAGAGGAGGATATTCCGAAGACGGCATTCAACACCAAGTATAGACAATATGGGTTCTTGGTCATGCCCTTCGGTCTTACTAATGCCCCAGCTGTATTCATGAATCTCATGAACAAGGTTTTCCATGAGTATCTGGACCAGTTTGTCGTTGTCTTCATCGATGACATTCTGATCTACTCAAAGACCCAAGAAGAGCATGAGAAGCACTTGCGGATTGTCTTGGAGACTCTGAGGAAGGAGAAGTTATATGGTAAGCTGTCCAAGTGTGAATTTTTCTTAGATAAAGTGGATTTTCTTGGACATGTTGTCACGGAAGAAGGGATATCTGTGGACCCCAGGAAGATAGCAGCAGTGGAATCTTGGAAAACCTCTAGCTCAGTTGCGGAGATCAGAAGTTTCTTGGACTTAGCAGGATATTACAGGAAGTTTGTTAAGGACTTCGCAAGGATTGCTGAGCCCATGACGAAGCTAACCAGGAAAAACGAAGAGTTTGTTTGGACCGAAGCATGCCAAGCGTCATTTGAGGAACTGAAGAGAAGGTTGACAACATCACCTATATTGACGCTACCATCCGGATCAGGTGGATTCTCTATCTACAGTGATGCTTCAGGCAAAGGATTGGGCTGTGTGCTACAACAACATGGAAAGGTAATTGCCTATGCATCCCGACAATTACGAAATCATGAGAAGAACTACCCTACGCATGACTTGGAGCTAGCAGCGGTTATCTTCGCCCTGAAGCTTTGGAAGCATTATCTCTATGGCGAGAAGGTAGACATATATACAGATCACAAAAGTCTCAAATATGTCTTCACCCAGAAGGAGCTCAACATGCGCCAGAGGCGATGGCTGGAGCTTATGAAGGACTTTGACATAAATTTGCAGTACCATCCGGGTAAGGCTTAATATCGTTGCTGATGCACTTAGCAGGTACCCGATGGCCATGTTTTTAACGAAGAACCGTCATATGTTGGAGGATATGGAGAAGCTCGGGTTAGAGATTGTGCTACCCGAAGAAATCATGAAGAAGCTGGGGAAGGAAGCAATTGTACCAGGCATGGACTTGCCCATGATGCAACTGCAAGTGCAGTCCAGTTTAATCAGCAGAGTCAAGGAGACTCAGTTCCAGGACGAGGTACTGTGCAAATTGAGAGATCGAGTGTTAGCTGGAACTCTTGAAGGATTTTCCATAGCAGGAGATGGAGCTTTGAGGCATGGCACGAGGCTTTGCGTGTCCACTGGCGAGCTGAGGAACAAGCTGATGAAGGAGGCACATCAGTCGCAGCATTCTATACACCTAGGAGCTATCAAGATGTACAAGGACATGAGGACACATGTATGGTGGCTTGGAATGAAGCGAGACGTGACAGATTTCGTCTCCAAATGCTTGATCTGCCAGCAGGTGAAGGCAGATCGTCAGAGACCAGCAGATTTGTTACAACCGCTTCCCATTCCGGAATGGAAATGGGAACATATTACCATAGACTTTGTAACAGGACTACCCAGATCACAAGGAGGGAAGGATGCTATATTGGTAATTGTGGACAGACTGACAAAGTCTGCCCATTTCATTCCTTTCAAGGTTGGTTTATCCACCGAAAGGCTTGCAGCTCTCTATATGCGGAACATATACCAGCTTTATGAAGTTCTAGTCAGCATCGTATCCGACAGGGATACCCGTTTCACCTCGCATTACTGGAAGAACCTGCAGGAAAGCTTGGACACACAGCTGAAGTTCAGTACGACGTATCACCCGCAAACCGACAGCCAGTCCGAAAGGACTATTCAGACGATTGAGGATACGTTGAGATCATGCGTCCTACAGTTTGGTGGATCTTGGAAAGATTACCTACACCTGGTAGAGTTCTCCTACAACAATAGCTACCAGGCCAGCATTTAGATGACACCGTTTGAGGCTTTATATGGACGTCGTTGCCGCACTCCACTAACATGGGACGATGTTGGAGATCGAGTTATGTTGGGGCCAGAGATGGTTGCAGATGCAGCTGAGAAGATGAAGATGATTAGAGAGACACTAAGGATTACACAAGACCGCCGGAAGCATTGGGCGGACAGCAGACGTCGAACCTTGGAATTTGAGGCCGGAGATCAGGTATTTGTCAGAATATCACCTACCAGAAGTACAATCAGATTCGGCCAAGCTGGGAAGCTGAGTCCCCGCTATATTGGTCCATTTGAGGTATTGAGCAGGATCGGAGAAGTAGCATACAAAGTGGATCTACCTTCCAGTCTTGAAGGCGTGCACAACGTCTTCCATGTATCGCAGCTGAGGCGTTACGTACCGAACCCGAGCCACGTTGTTGACCATTCAGAGCTAGAAGTTGGACTTAGCCTCACTGTACCGGAGCAACCAGTGGAGATCATCGACCGCATGGAGAAGAGACTGAGGCGTGCAGTAATCCCACTAGTCAAGATAGCTTGGCGTCACCACTTCCCAAGCGAGGCTACCTGGGAGCGAGAGGACGAGATGAGGGAGAAGTATCCTCATCTTTTCTAGGTATGTTCTATCGCCTCTTTCATTATTGGTTGAAATTTCGTGGACGAAATTTTTAAGGAGGGAAGGTTGTAAAGCCCACATTCTTTTAATATGTTTAATATTGGTTGTAATTTAATTAGTTATCTTGGGCTTAATTTATTTTAATTAATTAGTTGGTTAGTTCTCCCCTTAAGCCCATGGTAGCCGAACCCAATAACCCAACTTACCCATTCTCCCCCACTCACACGTTCTCCCTCTCAGATCCGTATCCAGCGCCCACGTCTCCCTCTCTCTTCTCCATTACGTACAACTCACCTCACAGAAACTCATCTTACAGAAACTCATCTCACAGAACAGAACCTTCTTCCTCCACACCTTCACAAAAATCCATCCTCCTCCCAAACTACTCCACCGTTTCCAAATCTGAAGGTACCTCCGCGTCCGGCTCGTCGTCCTCTTCGATACCGGACCACTCCCCACCTTTCCGCGCCGTACCCCGCAGCCGACCCGTCGTGCCTGCGTCAGCACCGGCCTTTCCACGCCGTCCCCCGCGCCGGCCTCCCGCTCGTGCGCCCAGCCAACGCGGCTCCCCGCCCGCGCGCACCAGCCAGCGCGGCTCCCCCGCCCGCGCGCCCAGCCAGCGCAGCTCCCGCCCGCGCGCACTCGCCAGCGCCGGACCCCGCCGCGTGCACCAGCCCGCGTCAGCGCGCACAGTCCGCGTGTTCCGCGCGTCCGCACGTTCCGTGCGTACACCCGTGCCATTCCCGACCCCTTTGGCGTTCCGACGTTTCGTTCTGAGTCCGAGGCCTCCCCTCGGTGCTCCTTCGTGCAAGCTTCTGGTAAGGTTCTGTCCCAAAAATCTTCTGTTGATTCTGTATAGAAACCTTTACATGCTTCTGCCAATTGACAGAATAAAGCTCTGTTAATTGAAATAGTTAGATTAGGATAGATGACTGTATAGTTATTTATCAGTAATAGATTATATTATGGTAACATAGTGTATATAATAGTATCATGTTAATTATAGTGATTATTAGGCTAGGAATAATTATTTGCTAGATAACCCTGTTAATTTTGTAATGAGTAAATATTAGAAGAATGATTATTAGTTAGATTATTAATAGCAGTAATTAATTGTCACTAGAAGTTATGTATATATTTTCTAAACCATTTTATACCAAAAGCTTTCAAAATAAGAATAAAGAATAAAAAATGATATTATTTCCATAAATGTATTTATTTGCTAAAATAATTAATTTCTGTAAATAAAATGGTATTTTAGTAATAATAACCGAAAATGATTTGCTGTTAATTGAATCTTAGTTGGTAAACATTGTAATTTGATAAAGTATTATTTTTGCAATTAAAAGGCTATTTTTCTTTTATTACGAAAAATGGTTAAAAATGAATTTTAAGTAAAATCGTTTCATTTGTAATTATCGGAAAATAATTTCTATATTATTAAATATATTAAAAATATTAGTTTTGGAAAATCTAGATTCCATAAAATATTAATCTCTAAGAATACTATTAAGAAGTTATTTTCTTAATATTTATTATTTCGGCGAAACATGTATTTTTATTCAAAAACGATTATTTTGTCACTTATTATTACTTAATAAAATCTATTCTTAAATTATAATTATTTTCCACAAATAGGTTATTCCAACCTACCAGACTTAGTATTTGGTGTCGTTTCTTAGAGTTAAAACGTAGTTTCTAGTTACTAAAATCTGGTGTTACGATCTTGTAGGTTCAGATCCCTAAGACCTTAGCGGTTACCTACTTGTTGCGGCCCACGCCGAGAAAACATCTGAAGCAAGTTCATATCTTTTTCATGTCTGTGTTTTTATTTTAATAATTAAATGTATGCATCAGTTAGTTCATGTAGTGTAGTGACACTGGTTCACAGTGGATCCCTCTTGGACTCCACATCGATTTGTTGGATTGATTGATTAACTCATTGACTCGGGGATTGCTTGGGGGAGTAGTATAACGTCTGTGACCAAAGCCAAACTTCTCGATTCTCTCTCGCGCTAACCCCTACCGCACTGGGGGTTGAACCATACCGTATGCTATCGTTTTGGCCAAAACGTTAGTATACATATTGCCTCTATCCCAGCCGGTCACAGGTCATGTTATATACTCAAAACACTAGTATAGAATTGCATCATTTATGACATCAGAGACCATATTGATTGTTGTCTTTTACTATTATTTACAAAAACTCATATCGTTTCTTAAACTGTCTCGCATTTTTTCATTTATTATTATTTTAGAAATGCTAGATGTTGAGAAAATATGTTTCTTGTTCACTCCTGACTGGAGACCCAATATTTTTAGGTGATTGCGACGAGGAGGAGCTAGCTTACAGTTCTTACTACGAGCCTGACTTGGATCCCGCAGATTTAGCTGAACCAGAACCAGGAACCCCAAAACAGATGTTGGCATAGTTCTTTCCCTTTCTTTGCTTTATCAGAACAATTGTAATAAACGAATGTTGTTGTTTTGTTAATCCTTTTCAGTTCAATTTAATAAAATAATTTTATTTTCGTTAGATATTTGTCTGTTGTGTTTCACTGCTTGATACAGCTTACTGTCGCCGTCTCACAATGGTGCAGGCTGGACATGATCCGACTGGACCCATTATACTTTGGATCGGGTTGTGACAAGTATCGACCGTTACTACAAACTATGAAAGGAATACACACGTTAGTAGTTTTAATTTTTTACTTATCTTAATTAAACTCTTTAATTACTTGATACAAGATTTTAGTGTTAGTAGTTCTTTTTAATTTAGGCTTAAATTGTTATCGTGTTATACTATTAGTTAGTTTTAGGCCATTTACTACACAGAGAAATTAGAATTAGACAAAACATGTAGGGCTAGTTTGGATTATTACATTTTATCCTCGTTTGCTCAAATGTCCATTTTTCGGAACGCTCGTTAGCATTTCAAAAACGTCCAATTGAGCCTCCAAAATAAATAGTCTGTTTGGCAGAACGCCCGTACAAAACACAAGTCGATGGCTTCCCTATTGCTTTTGGCCCCAAACGGATTTCCGAATGAAACTTAACTTCAATCCAAAGTAGCCTTTAGTATATATATATAATATAATATAATATATATTTATTGAACACCCGACATTTTAAAATGTCTCCGAGATCCGTATTTCAAAATCCAAATCGATATGAATCCGACATCCAACATCTACAACCTTGTTAGGTAGCCTGCAAGAGCAGGGATATCCAGATAAAGAACCCCAGGATGTCACTATGGTTCATTTGTTCCTACGGCAACGTCTACAAAATAACTGCAGAAGAAATATATTGTTGGCAGAGTAAGTCTACTAATTATGGTTGGTGACAACAATGTAGAACGTAGTCATAATTATGGTTGGTGACAACAATGGACCAAATCATCTAGGTGCGGCCAAGAATAACATAAAAAAAAGAAGCTCAGTCCATCATGACACTCAAGGGCATGGATAAGATATTGTAGCAATTACTGCAACGGACAATCATGGGCATGCAGATATGCGAGTTCTGAAACATCAAGATGATGTTCTTTTTGGTGATCCCACCCCTCCCATAAATACATCATCCATGAAAGGGACCGCCAGAGATTGATATATCTCAAAGAAAAAAGGCTAAGAAATTTCGCCAATGAAAGATCTAAATGTGTTACTAACAATGGTATTGAAGTCCTAAGAACAAAACAATCGAACTGCAATAAAGGTCATCAAAGGTGCAGTAGGAATAAGGGCAGAGAGAACCATCCAGTATGAGGACGGAGGCATAAGGCAACAGGCCTACATCTTATACTAGTGATAATAGTAATAGGCTTGACGTTGAGAAGGCTGTAGTAAAGAAGGCTCTGATTGATACAACTTATTTCAGGGCAACATAAGTCCATAAACTGCCGCTAGTGGTTGGACTAGAAAAAATGAATATGACCTAATGAAAATCGACTCCTGCACAATAGAAGTCAAAAAAATGGAACCATCAAAACAGGAACTTCAAACTAGTACACAATCTGAGGTGTTGGATTCAAGGTCACGCTAGGATCTCAACCCCAACCTTCTGTCTATATCACGTATCACGAGCTCTCAAGCCACAATACCAAGAAAGAAATTTTGATAGTTATAAATGTCTGTGTTTGTTCATGCAATTTGTTCAAGCCTCAAGTTATAGGATTCATTTGTGTCCCAAACAGGGTCGATTCTCTAGGTATTAGCCAATCAATAGTGGCAATGCCTTGACGGGGAACAATATGCCCAAGAAGTTTGTCTTTTCAAAGTTTGGAGCAACATGAGAAGTGATATAACAAGGGAAATAGAAAGTTGCTACCCTAAACTATTAAAGTTAGAAAATTGTAAATCAGGAAAAGTTCAAGGTATTTGGTTGTTAATTACACAATAGTTTTGGGTAATGACTAGCTATTTTTTAAGGTAGCAACTTGCAAATTAGGAAAAGTACAACGTGTTTGGTTGCAAATTAGCTTTGAATTATTTAGCCCCTATCGAGATCCTTTGATGGGCAGAGCTCAACGGTTTACTCGAGAAACATCCATGTTCTCTCATGGTATACTAATGTTGGATTGTATCTCGTTACCGGTTGAGCCCTAAAAAGGGGCGACAATTGAGTTGGTAATTTAGTCCCACATCGGATAGGAGGTGGGATCATGAGGTATAGATAATTGGGATTGGTTTAGGTCTTACATGGAAATTCCCTTTTAAGGCATATGGGTCCAGTCCAATATCGCACCTCATCGACCAACTCTGGTTCGGGTCACACCGCGTCCCCAACAATTAAAACATGAAATCCATGTCCACCTCCTTATCTAATCTAATTATCATTTATAATCTACAAAACTTGCTTGCCCCTTTAGCTATGTGCTAGCATATCAGGTGATTCGTGTACGAATTTAACCATGGGCTCGGCCGCAGTGATCAAGAATTAGTAACTAGTTGTAAATGACGGCCTCCATGTTAGATGGACACGAATACAACACAGAATAATACAGATATGATCATAGGACATGACATAAAAAAATGGGCATGACCTAGTGTACTTTGAGCTTCTGTGTCGTGCCTGACACGCAGTAACACAGACGCAGGGTTGGCCAAAGATGTTAATAATTAGTATAGACTTGTTGTGAACCCTAGCCAACCATTTTGGCAATTGAATCAATATCATGACGATGATGATGGTAACAACCCGAAATTAATGCGTTATTAAAAGGGAGAGACCCAAATCAAGATTCCATCTCTAATCATAAAGAAGAGTACGGAAAGTAATCATCGTTGTTTAATAATAATGGAAATAAACATGTTTGCTGCTGCTTTGTTCACGGTTCACCTGTAAGAATGCTTAGGAAGAGTAGAGAGGCGAGCAAGAGCCGAGGAAGAGAGTCCGACAAATAGAAAAGAAATCGGCTCGGTTTCTCCATATCGATTAGACTTGCAGGAGAAACAATCAGGGGGAGATGATGATCGCGGATTATACTTTTGCGTGAGTTACCGGAACTCAGGGAGTTTAGGGCCTGTTTGGTAAATGGGAAGTGGGTGGGAAGTCATTGTGGATTTGGAATTGTAAATTCAGACTTGAATTCCAGCTGGAATCATGGATTTGGAAATTCAAATATCTTGTTTGGTAAGTAGGATTTTGGTATTGAATTCTCTACAAATCCAAATCCATTGTTTGGATAGCCAACCTGAAAATGGCTAGGATTTACACTTCAACCAAATCCATTGTTTGGCTTGCAAAATTTAATATTGGTTAGGCTTACCACATATGAAAGTGGTCATCTTACCAATTGCACACATAGATAATCTGAGCAGCCAAGATTTAGAAAGAAAATCTTTTTCCAGAAAAATATAACATGAAAAGATAAAAATTTAATACAAGAATATGCAACAGAGATTGAATTTCGAGACTCCCAACAATTTTGTCCGTAATTAATTACAGAAGAGGTAGCAGTAATATCCTGATCAATAATCATGCAGCATATAAAAAACTTGGCAGTAATATCCTGATCACAGTTGCAAGTCCTCATCTGAAGATATTGATACTGCAACTTTCACAAAAAGTTAATTGAACTGCATAAAATAATTCCATCATTCCAAGGCCCATCTGGCAACACCAACCATCATTTGTAAAATCAAAACAGTGTTAACGAAACCAAAAAGTAAATAACAATAGGCTCAGCTTTCGGAACCATTACAAAACTAGCAAAGATGGTTCTCTTCAACCTTCCTACATCATGTGAAGATTATCTCATCCTGGCTCCGTCATCACAGCCTATTATCATACAATATTATCAGACAATATTATTAGACAATATTATCATACAATTGGCAGAATTGTACTCAACATTGCGAGCAACAGCTGCCCCCCATAGTTGGCCACACAATTAGCAGAACTGTACTCAAGTACAAGAAGTGTAGTAACAAGATAAAATAGAAAATATGAAGATTACATGAGATTTCTTAAAGAACAAAACTAGTAAAAGACAATCCAGGTGTAGCCGGCAAATAAAGCCATCATTTGTAGAACAAAACCAGTATCAACAAAGAAACAAGAAGGTATATAATATAGGCTCAGAGTACAGCAGATTTCAAATTATTGAAAACTAGCGAATATGGTTACCTCTTCAACCTTTGTATATCATATGATGGGAAATGCAACAAAGTACCTCTTCCACCCATCACACTCCCAAGGGAATGCCACCAATCTCACTAGTAATGTAATTATGAAATATCTCATAATTGCCCCATCCTCACAGTCGTTGGACAGTAATATAGAAAACCATTTGAAAGAAATTTTAATAATGAATGACAAACCAATTGGCAGATCTGTATTCAAGTCATTAGACAGAAGCATAGTAAGAAAAACAGATAGCAGGCAGATAAGAAAATTGAAGAGAACATGTGAAAAATAGAAAAATATGTAAAATAATATATAGGCTCAGAGTACAGCAGATTGTAAATCATTTAAAACTAGCGAATATGGTTACCTCTTCAACCTTTGTATATCATGTGATGAGGAATGTAACAAAGTACCTCTTCCACCCATCACACTCCCAAGGGAATGCCACCAATCTCACTAGTAATATAATTATGATATTTCTCATAATTGCCACAACATCACAGCCTATTAGCAAAGTACAAGATCAAATAAAATGAAAGAAAATTAAAAAATGATTGCCCACACAATTGGCAGCACTGTTGTTAAAAAAGTCATGAGACATATAATGTTATCATAGAAAACAATTTGAAACCTGCAAATTAAGAAAATGAATGCCCAGAAAAAAATAGAGGAATGCAAAACATAAAGGCACAAAATTAAACTGCAGGAAATCTTTAAAAGAACAATGATAAATCAAACCTGAAAAGATTAATGAGAAAATATCATGAGGGAAACTGCACCCAAAAAGAACAATGAAGAGCTTAAAAAAAACCTGCAAATAAAATATAATACCAATAGGAAACTTAGATACAAAATATCTTCAAAGAACTTAAATGCAAAACCCCACGACAGGGTTGAAACCTGCAAACAAAATGAAAGTGCAGATATTACAAAACTTTTCAGTACTAGTTCACTGGTGACAGTGTTGCTTCTAGAAGATTATTTTATACAACAGGATAATATAAACACAAATTACTCCCAAAACCCAAACATCATACGTTCTACTGGTCTGCGTAGGGGCAACTTGAGGTGTGGGAGTATGCGGTTCTGCATATATCGGCTTTTGGAAGTATCCAAAAGCTTCTTCCCTATCTTGACATTTGAAATAGCAAGCACCTTTGTACCCATGGACTTGATAATAGCATTGGGCCCACTTGGTATAGACACCCGGATTTCTTCCCTTCATGACAACATAGTAAGCCATGGTGTTGTCTATGGCTGCAATATATCCAAAGTTGTAATGAAAGTAGGAAATATATGAATAAATTCACAAACACTAATACAGAGGATGAAAGCCTAGTCTTAACCCTAAATATTACATATTTTAGGGCTACTAGCTGCCCAATGTTTTACAGGCAGCAAATAGTGCAAGTGTACAAATATAACATAGGTCTTGATTTAATTGTCTTCAGACTTGCAACACAAAATTTTACACAAAGTGTAGCTATACTAATCTGCATTAACCACAAAATGATGGGGACACAAACTGCATCAGTAAAACTAATCCTGATCTGATGGGGGCAACATCCTGGACTTGAAACTTTCCACCCATTTGCTGCATTGTGCTAAGGGCAAACCTACAAACCTTTTACCATCATCACTGTTTTGAATAAGATAATCGTAAGCAGCATTCAGGACAGCTTCTTCATAACAGTCCATTAGATCCCATACCTTACTACCCAACTTTGCAACATGAACACTCCCAAACCCGGTCTCTAGAGCATGACCAATTACTGTCAAACTGTTTACCAAATTAGGCATGTACTCATCGACCATCTCTCTACGACGCTTAACACCAGATGATTGTGAGCTTTTTGATTTACTTGGTAGCATGGTTGGGATAGAAGACTTGCTAGGTTCCATGTTTTCACCTATAGGCTCCTCATTCACATCATCCAAATTAACAACCTCCTTCTCAATACCACAATATTGATCATAGCATGATCTAGAATGACTGCCAGTAGCCTGGTCATCCCCATATACCACCCTCAACAACTCATAGTTTCGTATAGGTTTGTTGATGTATAGACACAACCTTGATTTAGCCTATACAAAAAGTGAAAAGACACATTAGTATAAGCTATTATAACAAAACTTCGGTAGCATAATCTACGAAACTAATATCTATCGGTAGCTTAGTTCTACATATTACCTTATCAAGATCATTATAGGTTTCCTCATCCAAAATTACAGTTTTACTTTCTTCATCCCATCCCGCTCCAGATATGTCCTTTGCCTTCAAAATATCAAGCCATTTACCCTTTTGCACTCGTAGGTGATTTTG
Source organism: Iris pallida (assembly GCA_029216955.1). Taxonomy (NCBI): domain Eukaryota; kingdom Viridiplantae; phylum Streptophyta; class Magnoliopsida; order Asparagales; family Iridaceae; genus Iris; species Iris pallida. The sequence goes on from JANAVB010016515.1 coordinate 185,943, forward strand.
GACGTTGATCCAAGTATAACTCTCACCAAACGTTTCATTGACGACACCAGCCCCTTTTTGTAAAGAATATTTTTTGAAGTTTTTGTCGGGCTTACCACACGCATTTGCCTCATCAGAAAGAACGGTTAGAAGCAAGTCTGTTTGGGATTGATGCCAGCGTTTGTTGCTCTGACCTCCCTTTTTCGTACTATTCTTCTTATCGGGGTACGTGGCAACCACCTCATTGTTCTCCCTATCAGGATTAGACCCTTCACTTTGGATATATGAATACGAATCCATATATGGATCTACCGATCTACCCCAGTTAACATTTGGTAAGGAGTTACTAGGTGAGATTGCAGGTGAGCCTGTTTGGGAAAGACTTGCTGCTTCTTTCCCAAAAGAAGCACGCCTTAGCTTAGGAGGAGCAAAGGGGATATTAGCATGTTTTCTGAAATTATCAGACATTTCACCTGCCATACATACGATTAAAGTTTCAGGCAGAGTATGGGGACTGAATGAGAAAATTGCACATAAAATAACTAGCTGCCCGATTAATCATAAGAGACTGAACAGGGAGACTGAATAGGGAGCACAGTAATTAACATAGCATGGAAAGTAAAGTGTACCAAATGACTAAAGAACTTAATAGACTATAACTAAATAGACTGACAGTAGTCTGACTCCCCCATAGTGGTGCCACAAGAAACAAAATATAAGCTTTCCTGTCAATTACAGATCGCAGGCAGACTAACAAAAGTGCACCAAAATGAAACAAATGTACACTTTGCAAAAACAAAAGATTAGGGACATGTTCATGTACCCTTTCCCTGGCAGTAATCATGCCATATTTCACTTGCTATAGTGTCACGAAAATCCTCCCACGCCTTCTTCATAGTTCTTTGTTCAGCTTGTGAATTGTTTTGCGTGAATTGCTCGAATTGATATACGCTCTCATTTTCAGACATTGTCGATGCATCTTTGTCAACTTCAAGGACATTGAGTCCATCATTAGGGTCTACTCCCATTATAAAATTATGCAAAATACAACAAACAATCACAAGGTCAACTTGGGTAGAGAATGAGTGAAATTTTTGGGATCCTAGAATGCAAAACCGATTCTTAAGTGTACCGAAGGCACATTCTATTTTACTTCGCAGTTTCGAATGCCTCCAATTGAAGAGCTCATTTTCATTCCTAGGTTCACGTCCTTTGGTCTGAGATAGATGGTACCTCACACCACGATAGGGGACTATGAAACTAGGCATAGTTGTATAACCAGCATCCACTAGATAGTACTTGCCTACAATGATATGTACAACACACTTATAAGTTAACATATAACGACCTCCTAGTTACTACTCATCTGCAGGATTTACTATTTAATACCTTCAATAGTTTTTAGTCCATTAGGGGGGGGCCTAGAGAGAGCATCCTTCAAAACTGTCATATCACTAGCAGACCCCTCCCAACCAGCTAACACATAGGAGAACTTCTTATTTGGGGTAGCAGCGGCTAATACATTTTGTGTAAGTGTATCCTTCCTACCACGAAAACGAGGGGCATCTGATGAAGGCAATGTGGCTTGGATATGGGTTCCATCTATCAACCCGATACAATCCTACAATTTTCTTAGTTATGTTAGTTAACCAATTTAATGTTACGAACAAATATTTGTTAGACAGCCGTAAGGTAATAAATACCTAAAAATAAGGAAACCATTCACAATTTTGCCTAATCTCAATTGCCGTTTCAGGACCAGGCTGCTTCATGACCATGTCACGTAGGGTAAATATAGCTCTTAGAACAAGATGAAAATATCTTGAAATCGTTTCACCTGACCGCACAAAGTCAATATTGCATACTCTGTTTTTGGACTTGTGCCCTAACATGTACAAAAATATTGCAACATGTTCTTCCACACATACCCAACGACTATCTCGAAGGGACCCATTGTCCCTCAGCGTACGTACTAAGGTGTAGAAGGATGCCGTGCTCATCCTAAGATAGGATACACATTTGTCTCTCCCTCCCCATAAAATTTGATACATGTGTGCATCTCTCCACTGTTGTCTGATCTCAGACGACTCTCGAGCAATGCCCGTTCTTTCATTTTCCTCATCATCCAGCAAACAAAGAACGACATTAATCACACTCAGTGTACTAGCAACAGCTGCTAGTATCATGGGATCATATGGATCCTCAAAATCCATCCTAACCTACAAAGGGGAAAATTATGGTGTGCCCACACAAGTGTACTAACAAGTCTACTCTCATAATAAAGTATTCACTAAGATTTAGGCCACAATACAATAATTAAAGGAAGGACTTTGAAAAAGGAAGGACAAAATCCACTAGAACAAAATTATACAATATTAAGAAGACAAGAACCAAAAAATCTACAATATTATGAGGAATTTTGGTACAAAATCAGTAGTCATGTTCAAGTAAATCTAGAGTATTAAGAAGACAAGAACAACAGCCTGCAGATTTAGAATGTAATGAAGGACAACACAGAAAATAGTCCTGATCAAAACTTATGATGATTAAAGAACAACATCTAACATATGATAATTAAAGGAAGGACTTTGAAAAAGGAAGGACAAAATCCACTAGAAAAAAATTATACAATATTAAGAAGACAAGAACCAAAAAATCTATAAAATTATGAGGAATTTTGGTACAAAATCAGTAGTCATGTTCAAGTAAATCTAGAGTATTAAGAAGACAAGAACAACAGCCTGCAGATTTAGAATGCAATGAAGGACAACACAGAAAATAGTCCTGATCAAAACTTATGATGATTAAAGAACAACATCTAACATATGATAATTAAAGGAAGGACTTTGAAAAAGGAAGGACAAAATCCACTAGAAAAAAATTATACAATATTAAGAAGACAAGAACCAAAAAATCTACAATATTATGAGGAATTTTGGTACAAAATCAGTAGTCATGTTCAAGTAAATCTAGAGTATTAAGAAGACAAGAACAACAGCCTGCAGATTTAGAATGCAATGAAGGACAACACAGAAAATAGTCCTGATCAAAACTTATGATGATTAAAGAACAACATCTAACATATGATAATTAAAGGAAGGACAAAATCCACTAGAACAAAATTATACAATATTAAGAAGACCATAACCAAAAAATCTACAATATTATGAGGAATTTTGGTACAAAATCAGTAGTCATGTTCAAGTAAATCTAGAGTATTAAGAAGACAAGAACAACAGCCTGCAGATTTAGAATGCAATGAAGGACAACACAGAAAATAGTCCTGATCAAAACTTATGATGATTAAAGAACAACATCTAACATATGATAATTTAAGGAAGGACTTTGAAAAAGGAAGGACAAAATCCACTAGAACAAAATTATACAATATTAAGAAGACCATAACCAAAAAATCTACAATATTATGAGGAATTTTGGTACAAAATCAGTAGTCATGTTCAAGTAAATCTAGAGTATTAAGAAGACAAGAACAACAGCCTGCAGATTTAGAATGCAATGAAGGACAACACAGAAAATAGTCCTGATCAAAACTTATGATGATTAAAGAACAACATCTAACATATGATAATTAAAGGAAGGACTTTGAAAAAGGAAGGACAAAATCCACTAGAACAAAATTATACAATATTAAGAAGACAAGAACCAAAAAATCTACAATATTATGAGGAATTTTGGTACAAAATCAGTAGTCATGTTCAAGTAAATCAAGAGTATTAAGAAGACAAGAACAACAGCCTGCAGATTTAGAATGCAATGAAGGACAACACAGAAAATAGTCCTGATCAAAACTTATGATGATTAAAGAACAACATCTAACATATGATAATTAAAGGAAGGACTTTGAAAAAGGAAGGACAAAATCCACTAGAACAAAATTATACAATATTAAGAAGATAAGAACCAAAAAATCTACAATATTATGAGGAATTTTGGTACAAAATCAGTAGTCATGTTCAAATAAATCTAGAATATTAAAAAGACAAAAACAACAACCTGCAGATTTAGAATGCAATGAAGGACAACACAGAAAATAGTCCTGATCAAAACTTATGATGATTAAAGAACAATATCTATAAATATATAATAATAATGGCTCAGATTTAGGAAAAACATTTCAACTCATTTGAATTTAGTAACTTTTGTTACCTCGTCGACAATCATAGTGTAATGAGGAATGCAAAACAACCATACCAGGTATTTGCCTCTTCAACCCATCACAGAAGATGTGGAACTGCTGCAAAAGTCACTAAACATAGGGTCATCCAAACCCCTCATATTTTCCCCCTCATCACAACCTACTATAATTAAAGAGTATAGTAAAAATAAAATGGGGTACATAGTACCAAAATTAGTCAATATCAAAAGTTCAGAACAATAAAGAATGAGAACCACATATGTAATAATAATGGCTCAGATTTAGGGAAAAAATTTCCAGCCATTGGCAACCTCATAACCTTTGTTACCTCTTCGACAATCATAGTGTAATGAGGAATGCAAAACAACCATAGCAGGTATTTGCCTCTTCAACCCATCACAGAAGATGTGGAACTGCTACAAAAGTCACTAAACATAGGGTCATCCAAACCCCTCATATTTTTCCCATCATCACAACCTACTATAATTAAAGTGTACAGTAAAAATAAAATGAAGGACATAATACCAGAATTAGTCATTATCAAAAGTTAAGAACAATAAAGATGAGAACCACATATGTAATAATAATGGCTCAGATTTAGGGGAAAAATTTCCAGCCATTGGCAACCTCGCAACCTTTGTTACCTCTTCGACAATCATAGTGTAATGAGGAATGCAAAACAACCATAGCAGGTATTTGCCTCTTCAACCCATCACAGAAGATGTGGTACTGCTGCAAAAGTCACTAAACATAGGGTCATCCAAACCCCTCATATATTTTTTCCATCATCACAACCTACTATAATTAAAGAGTACAGTAAAAATAAAATGAAGGACATAATACCAGAATTATTCATTATCAAAAGTTAAGAACAATAAAGAATAAGAACCACATCTGTAATAATAATGGCTCAGATTTAGGAAAAATATTTCAAGTCATTGGCAAATTAGCAACTTTTGTTACCTCTTCGACTATCATAGTGTAATGAGGAATGCAAAACAACCATACAAGATTGCTACCTCTTCAACCCATCACAGGAGATGTCGAACTGCTGCAAAAATCACTAAACCTAGGTTTGTTCAAAACCCTAATATTTTCGCCATCATCACAACCTACTATAATTAAGAACGCAGATGAAATACAAAAAATAGTCATTATCAATAATTTGGGTAACAAATACTGAAACATGTTACAAAATTATGTAAAGATCTAAACTAAAAATAATACTCTTCCTTAAAAAAATTATGTAAACATCTTAAAAATATATGTAAAGATCTGCACTGAAATCAATTAAGTATATGTAAAGATCTACACTTAAACATATATGTAAAGATCTACACTGACAACAATATATTACAAACATGTACACTCACTGAGTACCAATAATTTATACAAAGATGTACACTCACCGAAAAAATTTCATAGATCTACGAAAATTAGGTTAAAAAAATCAGATCGGAAAAGAAATATGTTAAGCTTCTTGTAGATCTACACTCACTGACAAGAAAAACCATATCGGGAAATCAAAAATGATCTACAAAGATCTACTCTCACTGACAACAACAGATCGGGAAAAAAATGTAGAAAAATTCAGATCTACAACATCTATACGAAATATTCGTAGATCTACAGATCTACAACATCTAGAAGAAATAGTCGTAGATCTAGAAGAAATATTCATAGATCTCCAACATCTAGATGAAATATTGGTAGATCTACAAACGTAGATACATCTACAATATCTAGAAGCTCTAAAAAAAAACGTAAAAAGAAACAGATCGGGAAACAAATTTCAGAAACAAGTAAAGAAACACAGATCCGAAGAAATATTCATAGATCTACAAAATATGGTAAACATGTAGAAGATCTACATTGGAAACCTAAAAATTATTCATAGATCTACGAAAAAAACGTAAAAAAATTCAGATCGGGCAACAAGTATGTAAAAAATTGTAAAATACCACAGAGCGGGGAAATATATGTATAGATCTACAAGATCTACACTCTAATTCTTATAAAATTCGTAGATCTACAAAAGAAAATAGGAAAAATTTCAGATGGGGAAAAATTTGTACATAAGTACTAGATCTGCAAGATCTACACTAGAATCCGAAAAAAGATTCATAGATCTACAAAATATGTGGAAAAAATGGAGATTTAAGGGGTATAGACAAGCATACAATGGAGGTGGCGGGAATGGAGGAAGAGGTGACCACAAACCAACAGTTGCAACACCACTTCCAGCGCGGAAAGGAACCCAAGGAAAGCAACAGTCGCTCCCACGACCGAGTCCCACCTCCAAGTATGGAGACGGAAAGTGAGAGGAGAGATTTTATCAGGAGAGAGAAAACCGACCCCCAAATTCCTATTAATAACCAAACACCGGATGTTCAGCGTTTAGGCCAAATCCACCCGAATCCAAAAACAACAGCCCACTTCCCATTTACCAAACAGACCCTAAGAGGAAGTCGGTTCTCAACCACTTTCAGGCTAAGAGCATCTCCAACCCTGTTGTGAGTTTAGAAAAAATAGTTGCCACCTAGGAATGACAAGCTTTCATTTCAAAAATCATTCTCCAATATAAATCTATTCTACTATATAATAGAAAAACTTGGTGGTGAAACTTTTGAATTCCTAAAATACCCTTGAGTATTTTATAAATATAATGTTATTATGTCAACTTGCATGTCATTTATGTTTAAGAGTCAAATCAATAAAGTTTGCATGCAAGTTTCCTTTTTTCATACAACTTTTCATGTTCCAATGGTAACAAAATTTTCTATCCTTACCATTTTCCAAAAATTATTGTTCTCAGTAGAAAATTAAAAAAAAAATTGTTCTTCGAATCTCTTGGCATTGTAAAAATAACACACACACATGAATAATCACTTGGAAAAGACGAAAAGATGGTAACTAACCTTATGGTATTCTAATTAAATACGTGCAAAGCACATACATGTAGTCTAGTGTAGAATAAATCATGAAGTTGACATGGTAAGAGCATCTCCAACCCTATTGTCTTGTTTTGTGTTGTGAATCCTATGTGACATGAGGCACCACAAGACAATATCTTTCCTATGTGGCAAGATGATATTCACACAAGACAATGAGATAAAAATGTGTTCTCCAATGCAAAAGTTTGAGAAGACGATAAAATTATTTTTTTTTCAACTTCCAAGACAACTTTTTCACTTCTTCTTTTTATATATAGTTTTATTCATAATTAATGATGTGGACATAAAGTCATTGTGAAGTGCATTGTCTAGATCTAGACAACCAACTTCACATTTTCCTTGCCATGTCAACTTCACAATTTATTTCACATTTGCATTGGAGAAGTACTTTAAAAAAATGCTTATCATTTCTATGTGGCAACCATTTTTTCCAAACTCACAATAGGGTTGGAGATGCTCTAATGACATGGCAAGGACAATGTGAAGTTGGTTGTCTATATCTAGACAATGCATTTCACAATCACTTTGTCTTCACATCATCAATTATGAATAGAAATATTTATAAAAAAATAAAGAAGTGGAGGAGTTGTCTTGGAAGTTGGAAAAACTATTTTTTTAATTATCTTATCAATACTTTTGCATTGGAGAACACTTTTTTATCTCATTGTCTTGTGTGAATATCATCTTGCTACATAGGAAAGATATTTTCTTGTGCCTCATGCCACATAGGAATCACAATACAAAACAAGACAATAGGGTTGGAGATGCTCTAATGGAGTTTTTTGTATTTCTAAGAATCCATTTTATGTCCAGTGTTTCGTAGTTCATGTGAAAAGTAGCACGGACACCAGGTGAAACAGACAAGTTTGTGGATTGTAATTTAAAAATAGTAATAACAATTTTCTATTCCTTTACATGGAAAAGGAATTCAACACTTCCATGTAAATGCTTGGCTATGTTGGGAATATGTAGTCCAGTTTATTTATTTATTTATTTCCATGTTTGGTTTACACATGATAGAAATCTTAATTTGTTTAGTTTCCATAAATATCCTTTTATTGATCAAATTTTTAATTTTTTTGTTTGGTTCAAGAATGAGAATCTTAATTTGTTTAGTTTTCATAAATACCCTTTTATTAATTTCATGATGCTACTATTACCTAAATTCACATGTTTGGAATATAAGTTACAATTTTGAAAGTAAAAGAGGATACTATCGTCCAAACAAAATATCTAAATAATAATTCTAGGAAAGTAAAACTATTCCAAATAGGACATGAGAATAGCTTTTTCATATAAATGGGAATATGAAGCCCCTCTTATTCTCTCATAATTTTCAATCCTAGACATACCAAACATGGGTAAGAAAATCAAAACTCATTCCCAAGCCTCAAAAAACTTAAACCAAACGCCCCCCACAACGGAGGGGAAGTGGTTTGCTACCCACCCAAGGATTCATTTTTTGCTTGGGAATTGTTTGGTAACGGTTGTGATGTGTTTTTAAAGTATCCGTCATGAAAAGTCCAGCTTTGAATGGTTGTAAGTAACAAATTTTAAATTAGCTCAATACATGCTTGATAATTCATTAACGGCCGGTTCTGAAAGTTTTTTTGCAAGAAAAATTACCTATATATCCATATATAAACAAAAGCTCTACCAAAGTTCCATTCCCGATGCCGAAGTCCCCTTGATTCATGATTCTTTGAGATATCATTATGAGTGTGTATCATATAGTATTCGACTTTGATAATAACCAAATAGAATTTATAATAACGATCATTTGGATGAAGATAATCATTATAATAATGATCGTCTGGATAAATATATGAGAGAGCATATAAAATAAGATTTTAAAAACTCACCGGAAGAAGTAGTCCTCGTTTGGAGGAAGTAGAAGAGAAACAAAATATAGAAAGAAATTAAGATACAATATTAGTAGTTATAATTATATTGTAAGGATATAAATAAAATAATAATATTCAAAATCTACCGATTTAAGGTATTTATAAAAGACACCCAAAATTATATTAAATTGATATTGGGAGGTTTTGAGCCGACCGAAACCAGTGCCTCAAAAAAATTACCAAACAAGATCTTTTTAAACACTTCATAAACGGATTGCTAAAAAACTCTCCAAAAAATCAATAAAAACACCATTGTCAAGTAGAACCTAAGTATTACTTTTGCTCTCAATTTCTTTGGCCTTTCAAAATATTTTTTTTTAATAAAAAATACAATTTTACAACAAAAAGAAAAGAAAGTTAATTTCCTTTCCTTGCCTTTCCTTTCCTTTCCTTTCCTCCAAACCAAATGAAAGCCTTCAAGTTATATGTCCATAACATTTTTCTTAAAAATATTTTGAAGATATTAGATATGAAAAATTGAATATAATGTCTAACAATTTAGGATGCTCTTGATATTTTGTTGTTGTTGTGCCTTTAACACACAGCCCTATAGTGTGGGCTTTGGCCCATATGACAACGAAAGATCCTCCTCCTCCTTCCCCTCCTCTCTGTGTCCCCATATATCCACCTATCTATCCATCTATCCATCCAGAAAATGCTTTAAGACTGGAACGGACAGGCACACTTGTACAGAAGAATGGCGTCCTCCCTCCTCACGAGCTGCTGTTTCTCACTTCCGGTCCTCTCCTTCAGCAGCAGCAGCAGGCTCAGTCCTCCCAAATCCCTCCTCTCCCTAAGGACGAGGAGCCCTAACACCCTCCTCTCCTCCTCCAAATCCCTGTCCCTATTAGAACCACTGACCCTCCCCAAAACAATAACCTCCCCCTCCCACTCTCCCTCCCGTTTCTCCGTCTTCGCCGCGAAAGGCTACAAGATGAAGACCCACAAGGTGAAACATTCCCTCTTATTCATTCTATTATTGCGATGAACAAGTTTTTGTTTCCTTTTTCTTGATCGTATATACGTATTTGTTTGTCTATTAGGCATCGGCGAAGCGATTCCGGGTGACCGGCAAGGGGAAGATCGTGAGGAGGAGGGCAGGGAAGCAGCATCTCCTGGCCAAGAAGAACACCAAGAGGAAGCTCAGGCTTTCCAAAATGGTAACCAATTAGTTACAAACACCCACTTGTCCACAATTACATTCGGGCTCGTTTGGTTCGCGGAAAGGAAAGGAAATCAATCCATTGTTATTTCCATGGTCATGGGAAATTGCAATTCCCATCACTTTTCCTTTCCGGTGTTTGGAAAAGTCCGGGAAATTGGAAGGGAAAGTGAATAATTGTGGTGGGAAAGTGAATCATGGGTGAGTGGGGGAATATTTCCCTTTCCCTTGGGAATACTGCTCTCTTTCTTTGGCATCCAAACACATGAAAGGAATTACTTTTATTTTCCAAAGTCCTGATTCCGCGAACCAAACGTGGCCTAAGGCTCGTTCGGTTTGCGGAATCAGGACTTTGGGAAATAAAAGTAATTCCTTTCATGTGTTTGGATGCCAAAGAAAGAGAGCAAGAAAGGGGAGTGATTCCCACAGGAAAGAAAAATATAGGAGAAAATGGTTCCTCCACAAACCCCAATAAAGCCCTGTTTGGATGTTACTTTAAAATCACTTTTCTGCGTTTAAAAGCAAAAAAGTGACAAAAGTATGTTTGGAAGCCTAAACTTAGAAAAAAAATTTGGAAAAATTTCCTCCTCCGCTCGACTGCGAGCCGACGGCGGTGTCGAGTCCTCCTCGTCGAGCCCTAACCCTAAATGTTTCCAAAATAGTTTGGACACGTGTGTCGGATACAACAAATTGTTTCTTGGACATAGTTGGACACAAAATAGTGTGGATATCATTTTCTAAAAATATTTTACCAAACAAAATATTTGAAAAATAAATAAATTACTTTCCAGATAAAAAGTAACCAAACACAAAACCGAAATTTCTATATTCAGAAAACAACTTTATAACTTACTTTCAGAAAACTATTTCAGTAACAAAATTTCAGAAAGCCTATCCAAACGGACCTTCACTTTCCCACTCAAGAATTCACTATCCTCCCAAATTTCCTGACATTTTAATTTTTCTGGCCTTTCCAAACACTGAATAGGAAAATTAATGGAAATTGTAATTTCCCAAAGGAAAGAGCAAATAATTGATTTCCTTTCCTTTCTGCAAACCAAATGAGGCCTAAAGGGGGCGTTTTGTTCGCGGAAAGGAAAAGGAACGGAAAGCAATTCTTTGTCCTTACCTTTCATTTGGGAAATTGCAATTCCCATCAATTTTTCTTTTCCATGTTTGGAAAGGCCAGTAATATAGTGTGAATACATCTTTGAGTATGATAGTTTATTAGTTTAGTCCTAAACTTTTGTGATAAATGTAGTTGGGGTGGGTGGGGGAACCATTTCCCCACTATAAAGGAATCATTTTTCTTTCTTGCTCCTTCCATTTGTCATCCAAACACAGGAAATGAATGCCTTTCCTTTCCCAAGACCCTGATTTCGTGAATCAAACGTGGTTAAACTTCACTAACAAAGATTGGGAACTAGTGTTTGAGGGTTGGCTGTTGCTGCTCTGGTACTAGTGAACTTGAAGGCCTTCGAGCTAAAATAACCCAAGCTTTCTTTGGAAGATTGACATATATTAAAGGAAAAGTCTAGAACAAAATACATATAGTTTTCTGATCATCCCAGTTCGATTCTGGTAGCCGTTTATGGCTTACGAATTTAATAAAAGTTTATTGAAAAAAGAGAATTTAGGATAATTTTACAACTTATCAATTCCAGAAAAAATATAAATTTCTAGAATTTTACTACTTTATGAAATTTTCTGATACATGGAGAGAGCATCTGTCATGTCATAGTTAATGAGAGTGACACAGACAGAACTCTATTTGGTCGTAACAAGTAAAATATACATGTAATAGACATTAAATTTCAGTGTTCAAGCCATACCTTTTTACTTTGGTAGAACGGAACTACTATCCTGTCTGTGTTGGACACAATATGCATGGACATGCCAAATTAGATTTCACATCCATATCACCGTGTTCGCTGTGTCATGTCGTGTCGTGTCCACTTCGTGCAACATAGCTAGTATAGGTGCCAATGCAGTCAATACAATGCTGTCACTGTTGAAAGAGCAAAGATAACAAGTTAGAACTCATCGTTATTTGTTGGGTATAGGATATGGGGTTAGTTCATTCAAGCAAAAGTTTAGACTGATTTGGCTGACGCAATTCAGGGTTTGGCGAACTCTCAAACCATAGCTTGCATATTACTAGGAGTATCGAGTACAAATCAGTTTAGGCCTTCTATATCAACATGGCGGTACTAGTTTTCGTAGCTTTTCATGAAGACCAGTACTACTTGGATTGGTCGCATCGATTACCAATTTACCATTATTCTCGATAAGGGTATAACCAGTGTAATCATTGAGGAAGAACATGCAAAATTTTCAGTCCAAGTGAAAAGCATTTCTTTTCTCTGCCCAGTTAGTCTTTTACAGCAACATTATCTTCATGCATCCTGAAATTCTGTGGGCCTTTCTATACAGATTGGAGTAGACAGGAGTGACTATGATAACGTGATTGGTGCACTACCATATCTTAAAGTAAATCGAAAGGCTACATGAGGACTTGGTGATTTTGTAAGAAATCTATGCTGTGCTTACCCTTCCAGATTGTAACTTTAATGGTACCGTATTTTTTGGGTCTTTATTTTGTTCATTTTGGGCGTTCTGATACTCCAAGTATGAAATTCTATTGCATTTGATGTTTATTTGCAAGCAATTTACTTGTCCCTTATTCTGTTGTCTGACTTATTGAGATATTAGAGATTAACAGTTTCCATATGTAATCATTGTGAGATCATCACTTGAAGTGAAGGGTCACAACTTAAAATAACAACTATTATAGTTTTATATAGTGAATAAAATGGCCACATTCTTTCTTCTTCAAATTATTTGAGGTATTGTAGAAAATTATGCTCCATCTTTTTTGTTGTGTGGACTTAAAAAAGGTTTTTTTTAGGGGCACCTCCACATTTACTAAGGGGCAACCCAAAATTTTTTTGAAAAAATTACAAGTTTGCCATTGGGTTTTTTTACTAGGGGGGCAGCCCAAAAAACACTATATAAGCCAACTTGATTTTAGATTTCATCTCTCTCTTTCTTCCTCCCTCTACTACTTCTCTTCCTCCACTCTTTTTTTCTCCTCCTCATATAAACCTATAATTAACCCTAGCTAGGTGAAATTGTCCCCCAACCTAAATTTTTTGGTAGAATACAGTGTCAATCACTTCTTCCATTAATTTGTAAGTCGTCGAATTTATTTTTGTGTAATATTTTAAGTTTTAACCTAAATTTTACATATAAAAGTTGAATTTTGTGTTTAATGTAGAAAAAAATAGAAAATAGAACAACCCGGACCATCAAATGCTGGATACTCTCCTCCCACAACTTCCGAAGAACACTTTGACGCATCGGAAACCCTCGTGGTAACTACACTTGAACTTTACTTCGGGTCAAAAATTGGACTTTGACACAGAGGACTGCCACAAATGCGGCAGTCCCTCACATATAGGACTGCCACATTTGTGGCAGTCCTATAAATATGAAGGACTGTCACATTTGTGGCAGTCCTCTGTGTCCAAGGAAATATGACAAGGAAATATGAAAATTTCAATTAAGACAAGAGGATAAATGTGTGACAAACAACAGAGAATATGTAAAACATCAAAGAGAACACCTAGTAATCAAGCATGTTCCTTCCAAATCTCAACTTGTGACCAAGTACAGACTCCTCTATAAATAATAATACGCTTTATGTAGTTGTTTAGTTTTGACTTTTAACTTCTATTGTAGGACTTGCGATCTTCCGAGGTTGCGGTACATGCTCCAATTGCAATCGATGTAGGGCATTTATTTTGGACCGATCTTTCGTTTCAATCAAGCGACGATGCGGTACAATGGTGTCGAGAAGTTGGACGGGAAAACAAGTTGGTTCTAGTGATATCCAGATCGGCCCGAAATCGCCCGGGACGACAAAGTCTGATGGTTGGCTGTAAAAGAGGTGGTGTGTTCAGATCGCACAAGAAAGACACAGTTATCCAAAATAAAGTTCCAAGAAAGAAAGCTGGAACGAGGAAATGTGGTTGTCCATTCACGATCCAGATTAGAAAAGAAGAAGAAGGGAAGTGGTCAGTACAAGTGAAGAATGGAACCCACAATCATGAGATTTCCGAGACACTATTGGGTCATCCGTATGTCGGACGGTTGAACCCTACGGAGAAGAAGATAGCCGAAGACTTGTCCATTTCCGGTGTTGCACCGAGACAAATATATTCAGTCATACGGCATGAGGATGAGAAGAACTTGTCTACGATGAGGTCAATATACAACGCCCTATCTTCTTCGAACGCTGTCCGGACCAAATCAAGAATGGCGATGCAAGAAGTGCTGAAGTTGCTTGCCGATAATCATTACGTTGAGTTCCATAGAACACATCCCCAGAGTAAGGAAGTAATTTCAATCTTTTGGGCTCATCCAGATTGCACAAGTCTGGCCCGGTCATTTGCCGACGTGTTAGTCCTTGATTGCACGTACAAGACCAACAAGTTCAAGATGCCTCTCCTTCATATTGTCGGATTCACCTCTACTCGGAAAATATTCCCGGTGGCATTTTGTTTCATGAAGATTGAAAAACTTGAAGACTACACATGGGCATTGGAGAAACTGAAAACACTCTATAGCGGTCATACAGAGCCGTCAGTTCTTGTGACCGACAGAGAGTATGCCCTAATTAATGCTATTCGCATTGTTTTTCCTCAAGCGGATACATTGCTATGCACTTGGCATGTCAATCGGAATATTGAAGCCCAATGTAAGTTGAAGTTTCAGAAGGAGGAAGGTAAAATTGACATGCAAAATTTTCAAGAATTCTCCAATGACTGGAATTGTGTGTGGCGAGCCTCTACGATTGACAGTTACGACGCCGCATGGTACATGTTCAAGGAAAAGTGGGAGGCGAGGGAGCCGGCATGCATTTCATACATCAAAGATATATGGCTTGAACCTCACAAAGAACACTTCGTCTTAGCATGGACGAATTTGGTGAAGCATTACGGCACGACAACTACCAACCGTGTCGAAGGAGCACACTCTGTAGTGAAGAGACAACTAAAATCATCTCTCGGCAACTTTGTCTCTGTTTGGCAAGCTATACATCTTATGGTAGACCGGACGGTGAATGAAATTAAGGCATCATTTGAGATGAGCTTAAATATAGTCAAGCATGAGCATAGAAAGAATGTACTGTTAGATGCTTTAGTTCGCGTGGTATCACACACGGCATTGACATTAATATGTGATGAGATTGAAAGGTCGAAGGATGTCGGGTTTGATCCCCAAGTTTGCGGGTGTGTACATCGACATACACTGGGCCTCCCTTGTGCACATCAGATTAATGAATATCGCTGTGAATCCATTCCTATTCCAGTAGAAGCAGTCGATCAACGTTGGAGGCAGTTGTCTATGATGCCTGTGGTGAAGACGGACGATGATTTCTTCTCTTTGCCACAACTGAAACTTCTCCACGCAAGGTGGTTAGCCTCAGTAGCAGCGGAGCGGCAGTCCATTGAGCTTAAAATGCAAGAAATTGCATGTCCGGTCACTACTACAATGCATGAGCCGACCGTTGTTTCCAATCCTAAAGGCAGGCCCCAAACAAGATTGACTATTTCACAGAAGAGAAGGCTGGAGTCAACTAGGAGAGATCCATCGCACTTTGAGAATGTTGAACGAAGCTTACAGCAAGCTCCGCCCGCACGGAAGGGCAAGCTTGTCATTCGCCGAAAAATGGAGAAAATGGACCGCCCAAGAGAAGATACCGTTGCAAGCCAAACACTGAGTTTGTATATTGATAAATTCCACCTGAGCTTCGCCGATACATTTGGTCTATTGTCGATGTCCCCGGTGATGGCCATTGTGGATTCCATGTGCTTGCAAGACATCTTGGTTATGATGTCAAAGACGGATGGAGACGGGTGAGGCAGGAGCTGTACAAGGAGTTAGAGACTCGTCTTCCATTCTACTCCCGTCTCCTAAGCGAAGAAACGGTTGCAAGTTTGTTGTTAAGTATCCCTTGTACCGACAGTGTTACCGGGACAGACCACTACATGTCAGTCCCGTCTGTCGGCTATTTATTTGCCAATAGGTACATGATACCTCTCGTAATTTTCTCGATGGGTATTAGAGAAACATTCTTTTCGATGTGCGCACCTCCGTCGGACCACGGACATTCTAACCTATGTACTATAGGTCACATCGGTGATCACTTCGTCATACTAAAGATGATCGGTCATTCTCCGATTCCTCCACCTTCAACAGTTTGGTACAAAAGAGCACCGGTCGAAGCCAGAGCTTGGACCACACCTTTCGATCATCAAATCGACCATTGTAAGAAGTTGTTGAAGTTTGAGGAGCCAAGAGACTTACCTGCAGACCACTGTGACGTCGAAATCGACTGAATATCAATGTATTATATGGAGGACTACTTTTGTATACTTTTTGGCATTTTGGTTATAGAGTACCACTTTTGTATACATTAAACTATGAAATATGAAGTCCAATATATGTTTCTTACGTTTATCCATGTGTTATATGTCTTTTATCTGGGTGTTATACATGTGTGTTTTGTGTGTTTTGGGTGTTATACATGTGTGTCATACATGTGTGTTACTTTTATCCAGGTGTTGTCTTTTCTAGGACTGCCACACCCAGGGCAGTCCTTCACATGTGTTGGACTGCCCTGTGTGTGGCAGTCCTTGCTAAAATGTTCTGTGATTTGATCACAGAACATTTCATCTAGGACTGCCACACACAGGGCAGTCCTTCACATGTGAAGGACTGCCCTGTGTGTGGCAGTCCTAGATGAAATGTTCTGTGATTTGATCACAGAACATTTTAGCAAGGACTGCCACACACAGGGCAGTCCAACACATGTGAAGGACTGCCCTGGGTGTGGCAGTCCTAGATGAATTGTTCTGTGAATTAGGACTGCCACCCTCTGGCAGTCCTACATTGAATTAGGACTGCCAGGGTGCTGGCAGTCCTAATTGAAACTTGTTGTTATATAAATGGCCATTCTCCTGTGTTTTAGCACGGAGAATGGCCATTCTCCGTGTAATTTAGCACGGAGAATAGTCATTACAATGTTAAAACGCAGGAGAATGACCATTCTCCGTGTAAATTAACACGGAGAATGGCATTCTCCGTGTTTCTAACACGGAGTTCTCCGGGTAAATTAACACGGAGAATGGCCATTCTCCGTGTTAGAAACACGGAGAATGACCATTCTCCGTGCTAAATTACACGGAGAATGGCCATTCTCCGTGTAAGTTAAGACGGAGAATGGTCATTCTCCTGTATTTTAACACTGGAAAGACCATTCTCCGTGTAAATTAAGACGGAGAATGTCCATTCTCCGTGTTAAAAACACGGAGAATGCCATTCTCCGTGTTAATTTACACGGAGAATGGTCATTCTCCTGCATTTTATGATCAGTTGAAACTTTGGAGGGCCATAACTTTTGACTGGGAGGTCGAAACGAGGTCCCGTTTGTCGCAAAAGGAGCGTATCTTCGAGGAGGCTGAAAGTAACAGTTCACCGTTAGACGGTCTTCCGGAATTTTAGAATCGCAAAAAAATGATGTTTGGATCCCCGTTTTAGCAGTTTTGTCAAAATTTTAGAATCGCAAACAAATATTAATTCAATGACTCACAAATAGGACTGCCACCCCCTGGCAGTCCTACGCTTATGAAGGACTGCCAGAGTGCTGGCAGTCCTCCTTTTGTATAGGACTGTCAGGGGGGTGGCAGTCCTAATTGAAACTCTCTGTGCCGGGGGGTGGCATATCCAACAGAAGTATTTCAACACAAGTATCCAACACATAACCAACACAAGTATTTCAACACAAGTATCCAACAACATGTTCGACACCCAAAAATATCAACATCCAAAAATATTTCAACACAAGGATCTAACAACATGTTCGACACCCAAAAATATCAACATCCAAAATACCCAACTTCAGACAATCAGACAATCATACTACATATCATGGCGGACCTTCGAACGAGACTCCGCATTACGCATGAATGGGAACTCAACCTCGTCGTCGATGCGCTCAAGCTCGTTGGCGACCAAGGCACTAGTGTCGACCAAGACACTAGTGTCGACCAAGACACTAGTGTCACTTTGGCAAGCGCTCCGAAGTGTCTTGGCCAGTTCCTTCGCCCTTCTAGACTGTAAATGAAAGTATAATTGAATTTAGTCTACAAACATGAAAATCTCAAACTAATTGCTAATGCGAAACTCACCATCTTCACCAATGAAGCATACAAGATGTTTTTCGAAGGAAGATTTCCAACAGCTACTACGGCCTCGGGACCCGGGTTTGTAGGGTTCAACAACTTAGGATGTCCGACCCGCCGGAAGTACGGCATGTAGTCCTCGCTGCAGTCGGCCATCTGGGTGACCGGTTGACTCTCATCTTCCCCAAGCAGGTGCCTTTGCCACTCGGAGTAGAAGTCGGTCACCCAGTCGAAATACGTCGGTTTGTAGTTCAATGGTTGGGTCCCGCGGGAAGGTTCCAACAGCTGTAGTGTGCGCTTCGGCACACTTTGCACGAAGCCAAACTGCCGAAGTACACGATCAGGCATGTACGGCTCCGTGATATCATAGCATGTGATCATGCCATGAAATAAAGAAACTTGTTGGATGGCACGACTCCCCTCGCGCAAATCCCAGTATGGATCCCAAAATATCTGTAGGAAAACAGTTAACAGCAAAAAAAACTTAACATGAAAAAATAAGTCCCAATTTATTACCTCTTCTGGTACCAAATTGTCAAGTACTTCACGAATGGAAGCCAGTATTTGCCAATCTTTGGTTTCCACCTGGGCCGGCCTCCATCGAGCCACTCTAGGAAGGTGTTCAACATAGATTGGGTTCAGGTCACCCCGCCTGAGCATCGGAAAGTGCTCGTATATCCATGCCTATTCAATTTATAAGTTAATAGTCACAAAATATAAAAAACAAAATGAAGTATACGAGATTAAATCGTTGGAAGTTTTCTTACATGTAGCAGAGTCTGGCATCCGGCAATTGTCTTAGTCCCGACACGGGATGCGATGCCGAGCTCGCGGTAAAGATAGGCGAGAATACCGCTACTCCACGATATATCAATGAAGTCATCCACGGACAATAAATTGAGCATGTACCTCGCATGTATCGAGGTTCCGGACTTGTCCGAAATGCCCACCGTTCCTAGGACGAACAGCATGTAAGCACGGGCCATCGTGTCGACCAACTCATCATCATCCTCATCCAATTCCATATCCGTGAAGTGCTCCACCAGAAATGACAGAGGAATTCCATATGATTTCTTGAAGCCGGGAAGAGTTGTAAAACTAGTTTCCTCAAGTCCAAGGTTACTTGAGACAAACTTGACGATCTTCGAGTACCATTTCGTAGATTTTTCATCTCTGTAATGTTCTTTGGTCATGACGCGACCGGTAACTGGTAGCTCCAGTATCTGGTAGACGTCGTTAAGTGTAATGGTCATCTCCCCGCATGGGAGATGAAACGTGTTGGTCTCCGGGTGCCATCTCTCCACAAAGGCGGATATCAGGGCACTATCCATTGTCCTATAGGCATAATCTGCCAAATTATGCAAACCGCTCGGTACGATTTTCTCCTGGACGGCCTCCGGTAAGCTTCTAAACGGCCAAGACACGGTTTTCTTTCCGTGACTCACAGCCCTAAGGATACGATATGTCCTCTGTATATCAAACAACATATAAAAACATAAAAAATATGAAATACATATAGATATCATATACTAAACTGCTAGCTTACAAAAGTAATGTACATACCGGGTCCTTCCATATTGCATATGCAATATGGTTCTCAAAAGAAGCCAACATTGAACAACCTGGCGGCCGGACAGGCGGCTCAGAAGGACCGGCCTCCTCAGATGGAGCAGAACCAGCTTGACGTGGTGGTAGGAGTTGGCTAATTGGCACGTCGTCGTCATCACTGGATGAAGGAGAAGGAGTACGAGCTCGTTGCTTCGACCGAGCTTGTGCAACCGGTGGGGGTCTCCGTGTCCCAGCCCGACGTTGGCGCTCCGGTTCGGAAATTGTAATCGGACGCTCAAGAGGACGTTCCGCGCGTTCCTTCCGCTTTGACGCGGTGGGGCGTATTCTTTTTGGTGCGTCCGGAGGACTGTTACCCCTATAGAACAATGGATTGTGCGACCGTACAATTAATAACTAATGCAAACTAAAATAGAACTGTTACCCCCTATCCCCCACCCCCAGAACTGAGTATAGTAGGACTGCCAAGCATGTGGCAGTCCACATGTAAACAAGGACTGCCACAAGGCTGGCAGTCCTCTATTGAAAGAGGACTGCCAGGACTGTGGCAGTCCTTGTTTACATGTGGACTGCCACATGCTTGGCAGTCCTACTGTACTCGGCCAACAGACAAACGACTCGCTAGTTTGTCGTTTTCTAGGGATAGGGTTTGAAGAGAAATTGTGGGTTTGTCGTGTTCGAAAATGCCATTCATAAACCCTAAAGATATTCTAAACCTAAATTATCAAAAGTTTTTAGACAATTAAAACTATTCTAGGGTTTCGAATAAAATGTAGAAAATTATAGAAGAAATTAGGGAAGAACGTACCTAGAATCCGATTTCTTCGACTTGCGTGTCATCTCGTCGAATGTGGGAGTGTTCTTGAAAGAAATTTGGTGGAGGAATTAGGATTAGAGTGGTGGAGGAGAATTTTCTAGGGTTTAGGGAGAGGGAGAGAGAGCTCTTCTTCTTTTTCTTTTGGAGGAGAGAGGAAATGATGAAATGGGAAGGAAATGTGAGTTTGGGGGGTTGGGCTGCCCCCTAGTAAAATTTGAGCTGCCCCCTAGTAAAATCTCCACCAAATGGGCTGCCCCCTAAGTAAGGGTTGCCCCCTAGTAAATGTGGTGGTGCCCCTAAAAAAAACCCTTAAAAAATATCTTTCCATTTCATAATATTCACATTTGGTGTAGCCTACAAAGATACTGGAATATTGTGGGTTAGCGTATAACTTATGGATATGCCATATTCATTTCCTATAGCTACAGCTGATTAGTTCTCTTATCAACTTAAATGGATGGATGAAAGTAAAGATCCGCCTGATTGTAAGGAGCACAAAAGACCAAGTACTAGCTAAAAGATTATGCTTTGCGAATATCGCAATTTGAAATTAAAATGTATATATGTGATCTCTTTTTGAGAATAAGGGTCAGTTATACTATCCCCTGCATTTGGAACTTAGGACCTCCCCTCTCCCTATAAAGTGCCTTACCATTGGGTTGCAAGCCATTGGTTCACCATTTTTATAATTGGCATTGTAGAATATAAAGACTTTGTTTTTATTGTTATGTTATAGAAGATTAGGTTCTCCGCATTCTCATTTTGCATAAACCAGGCCTCCAGTTTAGATTGGGATTATGGCACTAACATAGGAATCTAATCCACAAACACGATTTCTATATTTTTTGGGTTCTTCGCGGCATCAACTACTCCTTGTTTTAGAGAGTGTTCTTGGCTTTGTATTTGTACGTCTCAATTATTACAAATAAGGTTGGCTTAGCCAATTAGGAGATGAATTAGCTTTTAGCTTAGAGTCAACCACCTTTCTCCTTCCTTTTTCATGTTTACTACTATCTAAAGCTCAACATGGTAGCATAGGATTCAATTTGGAAAGTTCGGCTGTTAATCGAGAGCCTGAGTCAGGAATTCTTTTATGAAATCAAAATAAAAAAATAAAGAGGAGAAATAGAAAGGTCTTTAGAAAGAAAGAAAAAAGTTGCTTTCATTTCAATGCCTTTAAATTGCATCTTTTTCTACAATACCTGTACAAGATTTTGAAGCAAATATGTACCCTTAACTATTTAGCAGGTTTTGGAGTATCGGTTTCAGACCCTTCCTATGAGCATCCATTTCAATATTTCGTGGGAGGGGGTTCATTGGTTTTGAATCAGTCTGTGAGCCATGGTAGTTTCGTAGTAACTAAGAAATGACCCTGAGGCAACTCAAAGAGAAGAGGGTATCATAGGTCTTATCATTTTATCCCAAGGTCAAAGTATTTCTCAAAAAGGCATGCAGGTCACAGAAGTATCTTTAATGGAAGGCTAACCAAAGATAAACAGTTAACAAGTTGATCATTAACTTCCAATCTGCAAGGATATTGATGTGAGAAACAAGTGACGTTGAAGGTTACTTTACTAGACTGCAAATTAACCTTAGAAAAGGGTGGTCTTTTTTTTTCCTTCTTTTTCCCCCCCTTCCAAGTAGATTTAACACAACAAGTCCTTCGAGATTGTTGAGGATAGAAGGAGAAGGTAGATTACTTTTTTTCAAGTGGCGAGTCGTTCATGATCTGGTGAGTAGATTGGTGAAGGAAGAATAAATATACTTCCCCTATAGTTGAACTATTGGGATGCCTTTCATGATAGATTCGTCATGGAGGAGAGTCTTGAGTCGTGATTAGTGACTGACATGTGGAGTCTGGGATCAAAAGAGACCCCCGTAGGGGGTCCATAACCCAACCAAACGTCACAATATGGTATGGTGTTAATGTGATCATACATCGACTACAAAAGTATTGAGGAGTCCAGATAGAGAAGACCAAGTTGATAATCATTGTCAGGTGAAGGTTCTAGGCCTTGTTGGAGATGCAACTGTATGACATATCGGACTTGGAGGCTTTCCTAGATAATATTCTCAATCAACAAGATTCATATTTGTTTCTATATTTCTAAAGGGTGGACTTGAAACCTATAATGGGCATCTAATGCATATTTAGTTACAGGAGAGATTGATGTGGGCTTCTCAATTTTGTGTGATTTTAGATTAATAGATGTATGTTTTACTTCCCTCCTAGGTGTGAGTGCGTTCTGTCTTTTTCCTCCAGATTCTGTCTGATTTTAGGCGTCCCATGAATATGAGCGAAGTATTTGCGGTGCTAATGCCTCAAAATGCCCCCCTAGCTAGAGATGCAGTCATGCAGATTAGTCAAAGCTAATTTATCACATCAAGATAGGAAGCCAGATAAAACTGATTGCCAAAGGCTGTTCGGTATCAAAATGTTGGAGGAAGTCTAGATTATTGTCTTTTGCATACACAAGTTTGTATTACAATCCATCATAATGAACACTTAATATTTGCCAAATTCAAAACAAAGCACCACACAACTGACTGAAAATTCTTGAGGTGCTTAATAAGCCTCTTCTGAGTGATGGATATCATCTAGAATGATAATGAGACCACCGATGAAGGCATAATCCACCTTTGGATTCACCATCACGCCAAACATGTCCTTTCTGTAGGGCAGTCTTAAACTGTGATTGTTCCCTCATCTGCAGTAAGATGAATTAAATAATGAGGATGCTAAATTTAAACTACATAGAGAAAACTTGGTATTAAGATCTTTCTTATGTGGGTGAGGAATTAAATCTGTTGTGCATTGGCCTTATCTCAAAAAGATTGTAAATCATCAAATGCGACTTCACAGTAATTGTTATATATTTCTATCATGCCTTTGTGCTAAACTTGATTGAGATTAAACTCCGAAATTGTGACAAAGACAAAGGAATAATTTATATATTTCTAAATATATAGTCGGCCAATGTTTTGATGTGCAATCCTTCTCTCATGGTTAAGACAAAATTTCCGGATGTGTCTATCAAGGTACGATGAATGTGGAGGCTGAGATGTTTATCCTCCACCCTGAACATAACATCTCCATAAATGTCTGTAATGGCGTAGTCGCCCTCGGTTAACTCGAGGGGTTTCTGGTTTATGGTCAGATCCAAAGGGTAATTCACACAGTACGTGGATCGATCGCGATCGCAGCCACCGGCTCGGTCAGCAGCACGGTCGGTGGAGGTGCAGGTGGTTCATCACTTGGTGTTCTCATGGTCCTTAGATGCAAGAAAGGTAGCAGACTCTTGCTTGTTGCTGCTGGCTTATATCTCATTGATTTGGTTTTGGAAGAGAGCATGCGGTTAAGAGTTTGGTATGTGGCTGAGCTCTAGAATATCATGGTTCTAGAACATATTTGACACTGTAGGCAATATTCATTACCTACTTGCACTTGGTTTTGCACCTCCTCTGTTATCCCATCTTCTTTGTCAAACTTCTTTGGATACAGATTCCAGTTTTAAAAGGTCCGTCCGTAGGTAAATCACACCACCATGGCCAGCCACAAGGTCACTTCCTTATCTCCATCCCTGAAGTGCACAATCAGAACATTTAAAGTGGTCAAACAAAATGTAAAGAAAATTATTATCAAATACCATGTCGAAGACACACAGGATTGACATTGCAGTTACACTTCACATAAGCAACATAGCAATCACGTTGGCACATTGCTGCAAGGTACGACTGATTTTTGTTTTTGTTTTTGAGGTGTCCTTTTCTCTGGCTTGACAAATGCCAAGGGGAATTCGAACCTGCGCCCAATTTCTTGATCCACCGTTAAAAAAAAAAAACCATTTAAGCATGATGATAGATGCGCATCAAGTGTACAAAAGAAACCTTGACACAACATTGGGAGGGCAAATCTTAGTTAACAAACAAGACGATGGTCCTTAGAAGTTTGACTCGGAAGGGAGGCTAGACTAATTGACTGACTCAGAACTCAGAGGGGAGGCTAGACGAGGTTCCAACCATTTTTGAATCTCCATTTTCACACGACAAGAAATAATTCTGAAAAATCTGACTCGGAACTCGGAAGGGAGGTTAGACTAATTGACTGAGCGAGATTCCATCCAACTATTCTGCATCCATCTAGCAAAGCTGCGTGAGTGAAGCACCCTATAAATATAGTCAAGGCGAAACTCTATTGTTTACGTGAGGATCGCGTTCTATTGAGCCTTTCCGCTACATACAATCTCAGTCAGATTAGGAGGGCTAAGCCTCAAGCTATCAAATACTTGGGAGGAAACATGGTTGATTTTTCCAATATTACATCAAATGCTGTATCCACTCCCTCTGAAGACAATATTTCATGATTATAAACATGCTCTGCCTCTGAGTATGTTTTCAAAAACAGAAGCATCATGGCTTGGAATGCCGCACAATAATCATATTTTTTCTTCTTCTCTTTTTTCTGATGATAGTTGATACTGCAAGAGCACCAGAATATTATATTTAGCTTCTTTATAGTAAAAAAATTATTTAATTTTTGCGATGTCCAGCGTAATGTTTTCCTAGCGTAACGTTTTGGGTCCATTGTTTCCAATTTTTACACACACACACATTCACACCTCCCCATGCTCGATGTCAAGATCCCCTGCTGCCTAGTCAGGAACGTTATACCTCTTCTTTTTTCTGACCACAAGAGCCACCTGAGTTTGGTAACAAAAAGTATCTCGGAGTCTAAAATTATCTTCGTAGACCTGTAGAGGTAATGCAAACATACTAAATATACTAAATAGCATCCGATGTAAAGCATGGGATACCTGCAATGAACAGCTATTGTTGTAACAACGCACAGCATGAAAATTAATATTTTTTTTAAACAAATAATTTACTGGAATTGCAGCATGTACTACGCAGATGACGCAATGCAGACTCGGGAAGCTGAGAAAGTCTCTGAAAATTAAATAGTAAACATGAATATTAAGAATACTTGTACAAAACAGTAACTGTGTTATGTAAGACAATTATGTAGAAACTCGAGTAAAAATGTGCCATCTAACAGTAATAAACCATGACCTCAAAAGGTTAGCAATCCAGATATTTGTGCCATAGCAATGACTATCAAAATTTTGACATGCCGTCCTAAATCTGCACAGGATTACTAGAATTGTGATACCTTCTAATATTTTTGGTTATCATATGCGAATCTACTGGGGGTTGGGGTG
This sequence comes from Iris pallida, assembly GCA_029216955.1. Classification (NCBI taxonomy): domain Eukaryota; kingdom Viridiplantae; phylum Streptophyta; class Magnoliopsida; order Asparagales; family Iridaceae; genus Iris; species Iris pallida. The sequence goes on from JANAVB010016515.1 coordinate 211,949, forward strand.
AGCTTCAGTCAACCCAACTTTTTTTAGATTTAAGTAAAAGCCCTGGGGCCTCTAGCCTTCCCCACACTCCATGATGGTCCGGTAGTAGGGGTGCAACTCGGACGTGTTGGGTCGGGTTTGAGGTCAACCCGAGTCCAACCCGATAGATCATAAGCCTAGTCCGAGTCCAAGCCCGACCCGACTTCGGGTTCAACATATGAAGTCCAAGACCAAGTCCGGAGGATCGGGTTGGGTCGGATCCATCGGGTTTATCGGACTCAAATATGATATTTGAAATAATTTTAAACAAGAGTAATATTAAATGCATAATCAAATAGCAATCAAGTCTCAATCATTACAAAATAAAACTGAAATGAGATTTAGGACAAGGACTTGAAGAGTTGGGATGAAAAAAATTATAGTTTAAACTTTTTATTTAAGTAGTATATATATATATATATATATATATATATATATATATATATATATATATATATATATATATATATATATATATATATATATATATATATATATATTTTTTTTTTTTTTATTTAAGTAGTATATGTCGGGTTCTTCGGGTTACCCAACACATGAACCCAAGCCCAACCTGATTTTTGATCGGGTTCAAATATTTTAACCCGAGTCCGAGCCCGAACCCGAATATCTTCAACCCTAACCCAATCCATTAACGGGTTTACCCAATCGGGTTCGGGTTTAGCCCGCCCGAGTTGCACCCCTATCCGGTAGTATGTTTTCAGGTTTACCCCCATGACAGCTAGGGATAGATAGGCTTACTTCGATGTAGTTGTAGACATAAATTTTTTTCTCTCGATCCAATCATCCTCACCCCCACGACAGCTAGTGAAAGAGTCATGCACTTACATAATTTTCTTTATAGTATTTTTCTTCTTTATAATATTACCGTTGTACTTTCCTTCTTTGTAATATTATCGTTGTACTTACTATATTTGTTTTCTTTGTAATCTCTATACATTGAGGTTTTCCTCTAATGAATAAACACACATAAATTTGTTCAATTCTCTATAGTTAACATGGTATCAGAGCTTTGGCTCTAACTGCAAGGATCTTCCACTAAGCCTCAACCCAGACGCCTGCTTCCGCCACCCAGTCGTGGCCTCCGGACGACCGCCTACTGCCTGCATCCGCGACTGCTACCCGAACCTGTCGGTGACTACGGAAACTAGCTGTGGACGCTGCAACAGTCCATTCATTGGCCATCCACGTGGCCTCACAACCTACTATAGCAGCTCATTCTTCCTCTGCTTACACCACTTCATCTTCATCGCTCTTCGCGGGTCTGATCGTACGCCACAGCTCGACACTCCTCAGGCTGGTGCGTTCGATCTCGAGCCTGAAGTTGCCACCTTCGACTTCCATCTGATTACACTCCTGAAGGTTTGGTTTTCGTTGTTCAATTTTTTTTTTTTGGCTATAACTACCATGTAGCCCATCGGTTTCTTTCCTTTTGAAAGGAAGAAGAGTGGTTTCTTTTTCAATTATGCTATTTGGCTCCCAAAATATTTGGGTAATGCCATCTCTCATTATGTGGCATCTGACATGGTAGCTGACATGACAAATTTTAACCCAAGACATTAATTATCCAATTTTTTTTAATGTTAATATTAATGTTAATGTTAATATTAATATTAATGTTAATGTTAATGTTAATGTTAATATTATTTTTAATGTTAAGATTAATTTTAATATTAATTTTAATGTTAATTTTAATATTAATGTTAAGGTTAATATTAATATTAATGTTAATTTAATATTAATTTTAATGTTAATGTTAAATTTTGCCATGTCAGCTGCCATGTCATATGCCACATAATGGAAGATGGCATCACCCAAATATTTTGGGAGCCAAATAACATTTTTATTTCTTTTTTCCTCTCTTACCATCACGCGGGGATCTGACACATTCATAGAGTTTTTTTTTTTAAAATTTCTTCCCATCACACGTACATCTGTACACATAGATTCTTTACTCTCTTTTTTTGTTTGTCATTTTACGCATAAGATTTTCCATAGACTTAGTTGATTTTTTTTACACGTCAACTTATCACTTGTTGACCATCTCGTTGCTCAATCTATTTATTATTTGTTAATCGAGATTTTTTTTTATATTCTCTCTGTTTAATTTTTGTTGTTCATTTTAATTTAAAAAAAGAAGAAGTCTATTTACCTTTTATGGCAGTCTCTACGTCACCATCCATCGAACATAGTCTATTTGTTGCTGATATTCAGGAAAAGGCCAAACATGCTATTTTTACTGCTAACAACTCCACTACCATGTTTGCATTATCAGCCTCTTCAGGTATATGCTCTACTAGCTGGTTTCTTGACTCTGGTGCATCAAACCATATGACCTGTAATTCAAATTTCTTTGAGAATTTAATTCCTCTTCTCCCATCTCCTATAATTCATACTGCTGATGGTACTACCATTAATGCAAGTCATATTGGATCCATTAAAACATCTAATAATTTGACTATTTCAGATGTTTATCTTGTACCAAAACTATCAATGAATCTTAAATCTGTTGGACAATTATCTGATCAAGGATTTGATACTAACTTTTCATCTTCTAGTTGTGTCATTCAGGACCGCTCAACGGGAAAGCAAGTTGGAACATTCCGTAAAATTGGTCGCCTTTTTGTTTTGGACAAACTTCATATCTCGTCCGTCATTGGTACCTCATTTATTGCTCCAATAATTTCTTCATCTCCTTTTATGTTTTGGCACTCCAAATTAGGTCACGTCACTTTTTCTCGACTTTGATACATGATGAATAAAGGATTGTTAGGCTCTATCCATTTAGATAAAGAACCTTATTGTGCTGCTTGTAAATTAGCTAAACAACCAGCTCTTTCTTTTAATAATAGTATAACTTCTTCTTCATCACCGTTTGATATTGTTCATTCTGATGTTTGGGGAAAAGCTCCAATAAAGTCCATGGGAGATGCCCAATATTATGTACTTTTTGTTGATGACTATTCTCGCTATACATGGACTTATTGCATTCTTGTTCAAATTTTCTTAAAGTCTATATTGAATTTTGCACGATGATCAAAACATAGTTTTAAAAAACAATCAAAATTTTTAGGTCAGACTCTAGAGGCGAATATATATCCAAGCCATTTCTTGATTATTTGAAATCTCAAGGGACCCTTCCTCAATTATCATGCACTGAAACACCTGAACAAAATGGTGTAGCGGAACACAAACACCGTCATATTGTGGAAACTACTCGTACTTTACTTCTCCCCTCCTCGGTTCCTCGTACTTTTTGGGGGGAGTCCGTTCACACTTCTACTTATATCATTAATCATATTCCTTCTTCAGTCACTGACGGGATATCCCCCTTTGAATGCCTTTATCATATCCCTCCCGATTACTCAGAACTTCGAGTCTTTGGCTCTATCTGCTTTGTCCTTCTTCCCAAAAGAGAACGAGATAAACTCAGCAAGAAAACAACCATCTGTGTTTTTTTAGGCTACGGTATTCAACAAAAAAGTTACAGATGTTATGATCCCTCTTCTCAAAACCTTTATGTCTCTCGACATATTAGTTTTTGGGAGAAGATACCGTTTTACTCACTCCCAAAATATCAAACAGATGTCTCTGAATCATGTCAATTTCATGACCCTTTTGTTGATTCACCATCTGAAAGTTTTGAACAACCACCCCCACAAAGTCATCCTACACAATGTACCGAGCCTGTCATAGATCCACCATCGGACCATCCTGTCCAACGTTCCAACATTATCTCTCCTGAGAATAATCCAACCATTGTTGAACTAGTCTCTCCAGAAACTGGTCTAGTCCCTTCAAATTCAACTCGTCCTATTCGTGATAAACACCAACCTGCATATCTGACAGATTATCACTGTTATTTGTCTTCTCTTTTATCCCTTCATGAACCAACAACCTATAGTGAGGCCTCCTCTGACCCACTTTGGCAACAAGCCATGATAGAAAAACTAACTGCTCTACAAGATAGTCATACATGGGATCTTGTGGATCTCCCTCCTGGTAAATCCATTGTACGATGTAAATGGATATACAAAATAAAAACAAAGTCTGATGGTTCTGTTGATCGATATAAGACCCGTCTAGTTACAAAAGGTTTCACCCAAGAATATGATATTGACTATGAAGAAACGTTTGCCCAGTTGCTCGTATGACTACTATACGAACTTTGATTGCAGTTGCTTCTATTCGTCAATGGAAACTGCATCAAATGGATGTCAAAAATGCCTTTCTTCATGGAGATCTACAAGAGAAAGTTTATATAAAACCACCCCCTGGTCTCCCACACTCTTCTCATCAGGTTTGCAAACTTCGTCGGACTCTATACGGTCTCAAGCAAGCACCTAGAGCTTGGTTTGAAAAGTTCTGCACTCTATTACTAATTATGGTTTTACACAAAGTATACATGATTTTGCTATGTTCTTTCTCTTATCTAGCAAAGGTATTGTCATTCTGGTTATATACGTAGATGATATGGTTACAAGGTATTCATGCTTTAAAGTTACACTTAAGCACGTGTTTTGAGATGAAAGATCTAGGTATTCTTCGTTACTTTCTTGGGATAGAGGTTGATCATACTTCCAATGGTTATTTTCTTTCTCAAGTAAAGTATGCATCTGAAATACTTCTTCGAGCAAGTTTAACTGATACTAAGACTGCAGATACTCCACTTGAATTGAATGCAAAACTTCATGCATCTGACGGCACCTTACTCTCTGATCCTACTATGTACCACCAGGTTGTAGGCAGTCTTAATTATCTCACTATTACTAGACCAGATATCAGTCATGCGGTTCATATTGTAAGTCAATTTATGTCTTCACCTCGCTCTGTTTATTATGCACCTGTTACTCGAATCTTGTGCTACTTGAAGGGCACTTTATATCAAGGACTACACTTATCTTCTACCTCCACGCTCACTCTTTGTGCCTATTCTGATTCTGATTGGGCGGAAGATGTCACAGATCGTCGCTCTACCATTGGCTTTTGCATATTTCTTGGCGATTCTCTCATTTCTTGGAAAAGTAAGAAGCAAACAACAGTTGCACGCTCAAGTGTTGAAGCTAAATACAGGGCCCTTGCTCACACTACGTCTGAGATTATATGGTTATGCTGGCTACTTCATGACATGGGCGTTGAACATTCATCACCAAATCCTCTATTTTGTGACAGTAAGAGTGCTATTCAAATAGCTCACAATGATGTCTTCCATGAGCGCGCCAAACATATTGAAGTTGACTGCCATTTTGTTAGGGATCATTTTACAAAAAGAACAATTCACCTACCCTACATTACTTCAGAAGCTAAAGTTGCAGATTTTTTTTACAAAGACACACCCCTTAGCTCGATTCAACTTTCTCGTATCTAAACTCAATATGTTTTCTAAACCATCTTGAGTTTGAGGGGGGATGTTAAGGAAAGAGTCATGCATTTACATAATTTCCTTTATAGTATTTTCCTTCTTTATAATATTACCGTTGTACTTTCCTTCTTTGTAATATTACAGTTGTACTTACTATATTTGTTTTCTTTGTAATCTCTATAAATTGAGCTTTTCCTCTAATGAATAAACACACAGAAATTTGTTCAATTCTCTATTGTTAACACCAGCTCCTCCCCCTTTCAATCTTGGTCCCATCTATACATGGTCGGCCTTGAGTTGATGGAGGCCCGAAGCAAAACTTTATCCCCAAAATACATAATGTAAAAAAAGTGTAAATATAACAAAAAATTGTTGCAACTAAGATTTCTGTCGATCCCATCCTCCACACCCCCATGACAGCTAGGGCCAACTCCTCCCTTTTCTCTCTCAATCCCATCTACAGGGTCGACCCTAAGTTGATGGGGGTCTCCAAGGCGAAACTTTCAAATGCCCCCCTTCCCACCATACATAATATAAAAAAAGTATAAATTTAATAAAAAATTGTTGCCACCAAGGATCTCTAAGTAAAAAAATCTTACATTATAACCACCACACCACAATACTTTTTTGTTAAAAGTGGCATATGTTTCATACTTCTATTGTAAACAGATCCATGTTGGTGCCCCATTTTGTCTGGGGCCCTAGACTAAGGCCGTGTAGGACCATAGAGCACCTAGAGGGGGGGGAGGGGGGTAAATAGAGTGCAACAGAATAATAATCTCCAATTAAAAATTAAGCAGCAGTTAACCAACTATAATATGATAACAGTATAAAATTACGTAACATAAATAAGTAGAGAAGAACAAATGCCAACACTGAGATTTATACTGGTACCCCTCTGAGAGAACTAGTCCAGTCTCGAGAACTCTAGTTCGATGTTGAATCTACTATAAAGTGAAACACAAGCTTTGATCCTTGCAACTTCTTACAAACTCTCGTACTTTTGATCCGAAGCGCACGACCACTTTACAACCACAAGCTTTTGATTCGAAGATCTTGTCGGCTTTAACTCGGATGAAAACAAAATTGTTCAAGCCTTTTTACGACTCGAACCAACTTCTAGATCGAATCACACTGGCATTGGGCTGGCTAGGAGTTGTTTCTTGGAGATGAGAAAATTTAAGCTTGGATGGTAGAAGATATGAAAATAAGAATGAATTGATTGAAAAAAGCATGAAATGCTTTGCTATATATAGGCTTTTTGGGTGATCGAACTTGGGAAGTGTTCGGTTCCCAAACGTTTGAAAATATAAACGTTGGCAGCCTATTCTCCAGGAAGAACGAGATTCAAGGGTGCTGGGTCAAGGGGAACCGAGCTCGGTTCGAGTTCGATTACCCTGTTACCAGTAAGTTTCTGCTTTGGGTTCAGGCTGATTTGACTTCGTTTGTTGTAGGGTTTAGGCCTGACTTGAGTATTGGGTTTGATATGGGTTTAGATAGGTTGTTTTTTAGTGGACTTGAGTACTATAGTTGCCAAGTGCGACTACGACTTACATAACTCCTAGACTCAAATAAAATATAAAATACAGAAGAAAAAAAAAATAAAAACAAACATCACTTTGATGACACTCTTTTCCTTAATGACAGTTGTCCAATGATAAACAGATCTCAAAATCTGCATACCTTAGGAATTGTGGCACGTAAGTGTAGTCGTGTGCCTTGACTAGTGTATTAGCCATGTTAGGGAAGGCCTAGCCATAACAGTGTCCCAACTAGAAAAACCAGTTAAAGTTGTGACTTGGCCCCTATAAATAATTTAATTAGTTATTTATTCAGATTATGACTTTTAGGAGACCCGATTGTACCAATTTAGCCCAGATTGGCCCGAACCCAACCTAATCCCATCTAGGCATGTAGTGCGTCCAGAGGCGTCCATGTATGTGTATATTATTGTATACGTATATGTTTTGTACTTTATGTTAGTGGGCTAAGTAATTTTTTTTTTTGAATATTTGATATATATATATATATATATATATATATATATTATATATTTTTTTATATATTTTATATATATATATATATATATATATATATATATATATATATATATATATATATATAAGCGTTATTTGATATTGAAATTGTTATTTTATTTTAAAAATGTGATAATAATTGCCAAGAATATTTCTTAGAATTTTAGAATTTATAGGAGTGTGTGTGTATATAAGTGTATTTATACTATTATATATACTAGATTTTATATATAATGTTTATTTGTAATTTTAGTAAATAATATTTATGAATTTTTTTGACAAATGTTGGTTTTATTATTATTATTATAAATATTTAATGTGGGCACCCCATAAAATTCTATATATATATATATATATATATATATATATATATTTATATATATTAAGAAAGAAAAAACAAACAAACAATAAGCTGCTGTTAGTGTTCCCTTACGGGAACGGTAATTAGCAAGGACCCGAGCCCAAAAGGGCCACAAACCCACAGCAGACCCCCTATTCCTATATATATACGAGAGAGAGAAAGGAGAAGAAAACATAAATCCTAATCTAAACCTAAGCCCATCGACACAGAGCCACCCCAGGCAACACCTGACAACCCTGCGCACGTCCGTAGCCACCTGAGCGCCGCCCCAAACCGCCGGCGGCCGGCCAAACTGCGCGAACAGAGCACAACAACAGCAACGGTAGTCGCAACGATCAACACCCCTTCGCGGTCAGTTTTTTCCCTATCCGCTCAATAAAATTTCAATCTGTAAATTTCTACGCATAGTCTAGTTAACCTTGTTCTAACCTATTCAAGTAGATTTATTTAGTTTGGTCTATACAACGAGTGAAAATTCCTGAAAGTTTGGGAAAAATCACTATTGAAACAACATTTTTTTTTTAAAATTTGAACACCCCTGTTTTTCGTCAATTTGCGACCAGTATGTTACGAGTTTTAAAAATTGGTTTGAAGAGACTTGTAGACAACCTGTAGTGCTGCAAAACCCTTTTCGTAGTTTTTGAAATGATCCCCTTTGTTGAGAAAACTGTTTTCAAAATTGAGGAAAAAACAAGTTTTAAAATAGTAAAAAAGTTTTAAAAAAATTCACCGATATGGGTCCGTCCCGACAAACCGAGCAACTTCGTCGCAACCCGAGAGGATCGAAAGATGCGTACGGATGTTGCGGACGTGTGGACATCGACGAAACTCGAATTAGTTGCGTGTGTACGATGAATCCGAGGCGTATCGATCGAGGTACACCGTATCGGTCCCTTTGCAAAAACTTTAAATACTTTGTGCACGTTCGTCACATCGCGACGAAACTTATGCCAATGGACTCGTATCATTTTTTGGTTCTGGAAGCTAAGTTTGGTCCGATTCTGAGAAAGTCGACCGGAATACTATTTTGGCGGGCCCACGATTCGACTCAATGGGCGATTTTGTGCACGACCTATCGGGATCTAAAATTGAACATACCGTAGGATTCGTATCGAAAAATTGGATGCGTTGGTATATAATTTATCGACTTTAGAGACCATAGGTTCTGATATATTTTTGATGCAAAGCAGGTCCAACAGCGGATACTGTTTTGACTGAAAATTACAATTTTGCCCCTGTGTCTAGAATTGGACTTATGGGTAGTCAAACTTAGGCATTTCTTATGCCGAGAACGTTGGTGATGTTTGTTTCAGCATCCGAAAATATTTGCAGAAGTTTGACTTTTGTGGCTGACTGAGTGATTGGATACTGTTGGTTCTACGTGCTACCACAAGACAAGTATACCCTGCCAACTTTGTACAATTTATTTTAGATGAATACTTTCCTTTGTTTATGTTTGTACATGTCTCTTTTCTGTTATGTACTTATTGCTTTGTCATATTTTATTTTCATGTTTTACCATATCACCTGTCTGTCGTTTACTTTTTATACACTTTCATAGTTGTTTATCTCAATGCCTTGTTATGTAACGTTACCTGTTTTCTCCTCTCGATCGTTAGTACGCACCGTACTACGATAGAGGCTTTACATAGGACTTGCTTCCAAGATCCTTGTCGATGTTATTATTACCTGGCTATTGACCACTCTCGATCGTTAGCACCCACCGTGCTGCGATAGGGACTTTATATAGATAGTTAGCACGTCCCGTATTACTTTCTATAGGACTGTTAGCTCGCGTCGCGCAACGGTTTTACTCGACATTACCTTGTAGCCACGACTAGTAGCATTACTCATACTCCTGTGTCATAACTTGTGCGTTTACTCTATTTTTTATTTATTATTCTTCTGCTGCATGTTATTTACTGTCATTGTAGGCATGTTTATATGTATCTTGCTAGTCCCCTGAGGACATGGTGATCTCTCCAGGCTTAGACAGAGATGAGAGCTATCTTGAGAATTATAGTTCTGGAGTCGAGACAGGTGTCGTACCTTCCCAGAAGGACGAGATAGTTCCAAAGGATTTCTCGTGATCATGTCATTTCTGCCCATTAGACTTGCTACTTTATTTTCTTTCTTTTTAGCAGACTTGTAGTTGACTATTTATTCTACTTCTCTTTAATGTGGTTTCAGGATGTCTTTTTCCGCACAGTTATTATTTTTATTTCCTGCTGGACAATTATTTCTTCATTATTATTTTTATTGGACTTGGATATCTTGTGTCTTATTATTTCTGCATGGATGAGATTAGCTGTGTACTTGTGACTTGTATTATATTTCTAGGTTGTTATCAACATTTACAGCTTAAGCATTAGCTAATGGGCTTGATAGGTAATTTTGGCCCATTAGCGAAATGTTACTGGCATGTACCGTATTTTTGGTTCTACGTATTTTGGGACTAGGCGTTACACTGCCTCCATCGACCCGTGTCCACTGACCGGACAGCAGAAACCTCGAGTGCGAGGTCTCGGAGATGTCGTTGGACAGTTCAGAGAAATCTTTTGGTATAACATTGTCTTTGGCCCGTTATGAATTCTTCATTGCATATGTCCTACTTTGATCTTTCTTATTACTTGTCTGCAAATACATGTTAGACGAACAAAATAATATAACATATTTAATGAACAGCAAGATAATGCTTAGTTTAAGTATCGATAATATAGTGATTGCATGAACACTAGTGATATCATAACGTTAAACTTAATTGATTACTCATATTCAAAAATATGATACAATCGTTGGGTTAACAGGTCGCCCATGTCCATTTATGTCAAAAATAGGTACCTCTTTCTCTCTCTACACACACACACACACACACACATATATATATATATATATATATATATATATATATATATATATATATCCTACTTTGTCTTTCTTCTTCAATGGCAATGGACCTTTGACATGGATCTCAAGCCACATGACCGCTCAAGGCCATAGAGTTCTTTGACAGAGACTCAAGCCGAAGAACTTTCTGTTCTGGAGCGTAGTTCACGGATGAGGTCGCGCCGCTCAAGGCCACCGATTTTAGGGCTCTTTGTGTTTTACAAGCTGTCATGACCCGCACCCGGTATAGGGGCACGAGTGCATAACAGTGCCCAGTCTACGTCACAGAATCGGCGGTAGAATGCTGTTATAGGTCGCTAACTAACAACTCACACAAAGATATAAATGTACCCGTCATAGATCTCAACTCCGAATGGAGGACAAGTATAAAGATATGGTAATACTCAATCACAATCTAAAGCACGATAAGATATCAAAGAAGTCTAAATAACTATAAAGACTAACATCAACAACAACTACTAAATAATAACCAACAAATCTCAAATACAATATCAAAATCTCCAAATTATTACAAGTCAAGTTCAAACAGAGAATCTAACACAAGTAAACTAAAACTAGGTCTCTCGGTTACTCCTGAGAACCCGGACCAAAGGTAGCTATCCCCTCCTCGGATCTATAGTAGGTAGGGTACGTATCCTCTGGACAATCATCCGAAAAATATATCCAGTTAGGATGGAATGAGCACATCTCTTCTAGCCGTTCCAAATAAATGACAAAGACTATAAAATAGTTATAGCAAGTAATACTTGATGAACATGAAAAGTTTGAGAAATGAATTGAAATAGAACGACAGTTAGAACAAGGAAAGTAAATACAGTGAAACAGGATAGTATGGTAATGAAGACTATAAATAGAGATAGCTAAACTAGAACAATGTGATGTGAGTCCAATCAGTATAACAAGAGACAATGTGAATCTAGTACAAGACACTAATCCAGTGTGTTTTAAAATACCGAGTTCGACATGTAAACGGCTAGCGGATAAATACGGCACATCGCACACTTGGCAAGCATGTGACGACTATCTTTCTTGTAGGGGTGGTTCTTGTTGAATACAGTACATTACACGCTTGGCGTAGCGGCGACGGCTATCTTGCTTGTAGGGGTGGTTCTTGTTGAATACGGCACGCCGCACGCTTGGCCTAGCGGCGACGGCTATCTTACTTGTAGGGGTGGTTCTTATATGATTGAGAATGTTTACGTGTTTACTCGAGTATTTTCCCGCCCTGATAAGTACAAGTGAATCCATATTCCTATATATAAATAGAGTACAAGTCTAGCTAGAAGTAAATAGTGCTTGTAGGTGTTTCGAGTAGGTGGTTTCAATAAGTGGTTCTGGTAGTAGGGGCTAGACGAGTTAAATACATGTGTCGCAAATGAATGAATCCAGAATACCAATTAGTGTTGTGACAGAGAATCAAATAGAGCTATACTAGAAGCTGAATCATAATAATCATCAAGTAAATGAAAATTATCAGAGAATGTACTCGCATGTCGTCCAGCGCAATGAATGAGGATCAATGCCCAAAGTGGTGTCACACAAACCTTTATATGAGATTCACAGGGTTATTTATTTTCTAGAGTAAACAGTGTATTTAAATGCACTATCTATATGCTTCTAGGCCTTTTCTAGGCCAAAAAGTCAACTATTGGTCAAACTAGGTCAACTATAGCTAATTGGTCAATATTTGGTCAACTTGGTCAAGCATTGGTCAATATCTAGAGTATGGATAAATAGACTTTTATAGCCTATCCTAGTGCTAGTTTAAAGTAGCATTAAACCTCATCTAATCCTAGGTTCAACATCCTATAAATAAACCATGACCCATAGCATACTAAGGATACTAACCCAAACCCTTTATCACTACCAACATCTAAATCCTTATAATATATGTATATCCACATGTGAGCATGTCTAATTGACATCCATATATATATATATATATATATATATATATATATATATATATATATATATATATATATATGTATATCCACATGTGAGCATGTCTAATTGACATCCATATATATATATATATATATATATAAATATATATATATATATATATATATATATATATATATATATATATATATATATATATATATATATATATATATATATATATACTACAACCACTTATCAAGTATGCTACCCAACTCTAAATTGTCTCTATAGCATATCTTATGATACCATACACAACTCATCAACCCACCATTCATATGTATGTATATATATTTATCTTATACTTACACAACACACACACACACACACACACACACACACACACACACACACACATATATATATATATATATATATATATATATATATATATATATATATATATATATATATATATATATTATATATAATATATATATGGAAGCGGATCAAAAGCCCCCCTTAGAAAACTCCCTAAAAACCCCCCTCACTCTAATTCGTAATTTAATGTTAATATTAATGTTAATGTTAATATTAACATTAAATACTAAAATTAACATTAAACTTAACATTAAAATTAATATTAATATTAACATTAACATTAACATTAATATTAACATTAACATTAACATTAATGTATAAAAAAAAAACTTAATATTAACATTAACATTAATATTAACATTAATATTAACATTAACATTAATATTAACATTAATATTACGAATTAGAGTGAGGGGGGTTTTTAGGGGGTTTTCTAAGGGGGGCTTTTGATCCGCTCCCTATATATATATATATATATATATATATATATATATATATATATATATATACACACTAAGAGGTACTGCTCAAAGGGGTCCCATATATGGACTGGACCAACGTTAAGGTAGACAGAAACCTAAATGGCAAAGCCCAAAGTGAACTGGACAATATGTGAAGGTAACCCCATAGTCCCACACTCATGTAGAGATCTGGACAAATGTAAAGCAATGCAGAATAAGGCAGACAAAGTATTAATGCTAAAGGATGGTCATAGCAATGGTCTATACACAAGGATACATCCAAATCCCAACTCTCCATATCCCAATAATGATACTCTATAAGGACTGAACAGGAAAGATGCAAAGGCCAACTAGACTGAACAAAATAAATGCCAACTTCTTCTCGAGTCAACATCCTAATATCTGAACAAAAGTCTAAGAAATTAACCCAAGGCAGGACTGAGCATCAAACGAAATGGGCACAATACAAAGTGTAAATAGGGCAGATCATCTATGAAGGGGTGGACAGGTAAATGGCTTCAAAATATAGGGAGATATTCATTTCTGAACAATACATACTACTATGTTACTGATATATCATGTGATGGACAGATAAGTACAGTATCTTGAGTTCAGTGTCTGAACTCAAGAATTGGAAAATGAAACCTAAGGATACATATCAAACAGTCGAGGTAGCCTACTCAAGAAGCAGGACAGAACATGTATCTTGGATTGAGCATTGATGTTAGGACATGAATGAATCTTAATTTGGGACAGATACATAACATTGGGAATATACAGTTAAGATTTGGACATGTAGGTAATTGAGACTTGCATACATCCTAATACCTGCTCTTTAGAGTGTATAGGCTGAACCTCAAAATGGGTTGCAATGACTGAAATAAAAAATAGACAATGCTTAAGGGGCTCGACTGGATCATGAAGGCAATGCAGGAAATCAAATGCTAATCTGGGACAGAGCCACATATCAGAGTAGAACCAAAGGACAGACATCACATCTAATATGGAAAATAGGCTTTGAACAGTTAGGAATGTGGACAATGCAAACAGAGGTTAAACTCCAAAGGGTGGGGACTGAACATGTAAAGGAAGCAGGACAAGAATACTAAATAGGCTCGACTAAACCAATGTTCAGGATCTGAGCAATGGGGCATGAAGTGGACAGTAGGCTAAGGCAACACTAAACTCTGGACAGAAACATATGATGGGTATGTATGAACATCACTCATGGATTAAACATTAGGTATATAGAACCAATACAAGCATACAACATATCTGAAGGGAGAGTGAACAGATGCTAAACAAATGGGGGCCATACTCTACAACTGAAGGTGGTTGAGCTAATGTGGACTGAATTTCAAATGCAAACAATGGACAGAATAATGGACATGTCAGTTATTTAGCATGTCTGAACAATGGGTGAGTGAGGCCATCGGTGTTCCTGGACTGATCAAGAGTGGAAAGGGGATTACATAAGGTTGGAATGCAGTGATTTTTTCAGTAGAAGGAATGCAGGATATTCATACAAGTTCTGATACATATATGTATCACACTGAACATAGATGAGGTTGGGTCTGTTCACAGAGAGATGGACAGATGAGAAGTCCCACTGCACTCGAAGGTCCATACATGAATTGGTCTAATGATAGCATGACTGCACAATGCATGCTAAGAACAGGACAAGCAGTGAACATCACAGTGAGCAGTCATAAAACATCAAGTCCCCAAAGCCAAAATGATCTACCAAAACTAACCCAAATCACAAGATAATAACCCACTTTCTAACACAACATATTATCAATAGGAAAACCCAATTAAAACTAAAATTAGAGTAAACAAAGTCCTAAGAGTCATTTTATCAAATACTTGATGTGCGTATCCGATAGTCTCGTGATACGTACCCTAAATGGATCCAAACTTGACCCAAATTATTCCTAATGCAATGGGGACCTTAACTGAATGCATCTACATTAAAGTATGGGAAATTAGAGGGTTTAGAGGGCTCTTACCACTTGAGAGATGGATTCTCAAGGAACAAATATTAGATCTAGATCTCCTTCAACTTCCAATGGCCAAATTGCTCCAATAAGCTCCCAACTAGTCAATAGAGGCTTCCTCTCTTCAAAGGGAAAAGATTGCAATTGGTTTGAGAGAATTTGGACTCAACTTGGGAGATGGAGGCAATTTAGGAAGAACACAAATTAGGGTTAGGGTTTCTAATGAAAGGGAGGAAAAGGAGACTTGATAGCTATAAATAGCAAAAAGGGGAGAAGCCTAGTGGTCGGCCATAGTGATTATAGGGTTTAGGTTGGGTGCAATGACTAAAGGCCTCTCCTAATTTATCATTTCAAGCCTTTTAAGGAAAGGCCCAATGTAGCTTATTATTTAAGTCAACTAATAGGCTCTATATGATATTCTATATAAAGTAGAGTCTAACTAACATGTCTAATCTCACTAACTAAGTTTCTATGGTCATGCTTAACATCCAGTCATTGTAGTTCTAAAGTTTCACCAATTAATGACACTAACACAATACATTAATAAAAGATATTAGAAATAATCAAAATTTTACAAATTACTAAAATACCCTTATTCTATAATGTGCTAGTGACAAATCTATCCCTCTTAGAAAATTTTTGTCATCGGAATTTAAAGTTGGTCGTACTTCTTCTAGGTCAAACCCCCAACAATCAAAGCCAAATTTTTTTTTATTAACATGCAAGATCATGGTCCTACTAGTCGTGATTTTACAGTCTCAAACATGGTCACTACACTACTAGCACATCATAAAATATCCTGACACGTACTAATAGAATCACACAATCAAGATGGAAAAAAAGGACAAAAAAAGACAGACCTGCTAACCCGTCACCCGTAGCATCGGCCTCCTCGACCGTCAGCGCAAAAGCCCTGCCCCTCTGGGTTATATCCCTCTAATGGTGCGGGACATGATGATGTGCCACAGGTGGCCTAGCTCTCTCTCTCTGACCCTGTGCTCCGCCAAATGGAGGTGCAGTGGGGCAATCCTTTATTTGGTGAGCAGTGGATCCACAGAACAAACACACCTTCAACCTCCTCCTGCAAACGTCCTAAGTGTGTCCCAACTTCCTACAGTAGGCACAAGTGGGCACCCTCTGGTCCTGTCCCTCAGGCTGATGCTGCACCTGCTGAACTGTAGCCGATGCCAACAATTACTGGGGCTGGTGCACCGCCTTCTGCACAAAGGGACGCTTCGCACTACCGCTTGCTCCTCCGAAATTATCCCGACCTCTCTTGGACTTGAGCTCCAAGTCATCCTCAGCTGCAAGAGCGCCCGCCAGAATCTCCTCAAAAGTGGCATTGCAGTCGCTTTTGGTTAGTGACTTGAACTCCTTAATCAAGCCCTTGCAAAACTTCCTAGTCTTCACCACATCACTCAGCCCTTCCATGAATCTGTCCTGACGGCAGAACTCTCCAGTAAACTCCTCTACAGTCCTGTTCCCTTGGACGAGGCTCTCGAACTGACTCTCCAAGGCACTGAGAGCCACATCCGGGAAGAACTTTTCCTTGAAAAGCTTCTTGAACGCCTCCCAAGTTTGCCCTTCAACTTCGACCCTCGGATCGGTATGGTACCATGTCAAGGCAAGGTCAAACATCTGATTGCCCGCCGCCTCAACCTGCAGACTATTCAGAATCTGTGCCAAACGGTAGATCCCCTCAATATGCTTAAACCAATCGTCCGCATACAAGATACCCTCCTTACCCTTGAAGTCCTTGGGCCGCATCTTCTGAAAGTCGATGATGTTCTCCGGCCTCTGATGCTGAACAGGTTCTCCCTGCCCTTCCTGTGGCTGAGCAGCCACTCTCTCAACTGCTGCCATAGCCACCTGGTGGGCATTCTTAATTCCCTGCCTCATATCAGCTGAATGGAGGCGCTGAACGTCCATCATCTCCCTGAAGAGCGTAAATAGTTACGCAACATCCACCGGAGTAGGAGGTGGTGGTGGAGGCTGAAGAATGCCAGGAATAACTAAGAAAATCCTCAGAACAGGTGGAGGAGGACCCCCGAAAGCAGCAGACACTCCCACATGAGCAGACGTAAGGAGCGGAATAGTCCCGACTGTATGGTGAATCGGACGAGAAGTGGCAGACCTCTCAGTAGCAGTCTCCGGGATGGAATGGTGTGATCGAGCCTTCGGCTGCATCCTGAAGACAGATCAAACAAGAGGTCAATAACGGAGCAAAGATGATATTATCAAGGAAGGACAGGTATGAAAATAGATTATTGGGATTTGAACAAGTGTCAGTAGATTCAAATCCATGGAAATTCCTATTTGTGATTGAGTACCCTCTCATCTAAAACATATTCCTTATCTCCTATCGTAGGCTCGCAGCAGTACAACTAAATCGTCGCACTACTAAGACATCGCACTAATGGAAATCTCGACCTGCATGGGCCACCACTAAAAATGTGTCATGATCCGCACCCGGTATAGCAGCACGAATGAGTAACAACGCCCAGCCTACGCTACAGAATCGACGGTAGAACACTGTTCTAGGTCGCTAATTAACAACTCACGTAAAAATATAAATATACCCGTCATAGATCTTAACTCCGAATGGAGGACAAGTATAAAGATATGGTAATACTTAATCATATTCTAAAGCACGATAAGATATCAAAGAAGTCTAAATAACTATAAAGACTAACATCAACAACAAATACTAAATAATAACCAACAAATCTCAAATACAATGTCAAAATCTCCAAATTATTGCAAGTAAAGTTCAAACAGAGAATCTAACACAAGTCAATTAAAACTAGGTCTCTCGGTCATTCCTGAGAATCCAGACCCAAGGTAGCTATCTCCTCCTCGAATCCATAGTAGGTAGGGCACGTATCCTCTGGGCAATCATCTGAAAAATATATCCAGTCAGGATGGAAGGAGCACATCTCCTCTAGCAGTTCTAAATAAATGACAAAGACTATAAAACAGTTATAGCAAGTAATACTTGATGAACATGGAAAGTTTGATACATGAATTGAAATAAAACAACAGTTAGAACAAGGAAAGTAAATACAATGAAATAGGATAGCGTGGCAATAAAGACTGTAAATGGAGATAGCTAAACTAGAATAATGTGATGTAAGTCCAATCAGTATAACATAAGACAATGTGAATCTAGTATAAGACACTAATCTAGTGTGTTTTAAAATACCGAGTTCGATATGTAAACGGCTAGCGGGTAAA
This sequence comes from Iris pallida, assembly GCA_029216955.1. Taxonomy (NCBI): domain Eukaryota; kingdom Viridiplantae; phylum Streptophyta; class Magnoliopsida; order Asparagales; family Iridaceae; genus Iris; species Iris pallida. Next base: position 230,608 of record JANAVB010016515.1, read on the forward strand.
TATGGCACATCGTAAGCTTGGCGAGCGTGCGACAGCTATCTGTAATGATTATACTTGTAGTGAATATGACACGCCGCACGCTTGGCCTAGCAGCGATGACTATCTTTCTTGTAGGGGTAGTTATTGTTGAATACGGCACGTCGCACGCTTGGCCTAGCGGCGACGGCTATCTTGCTTGTACGGGTGGTTTTTGTTGAATATGGCACGTCGCACACTTGGCCTAGCGGCGACGGCTATCTTGATTATAGGGGTGGTTCTTGTATGATTGAGAATGTTTACATGTTTACTCAAGTATTTTCTCGCCATGATAAGTAAAAGTGAATCCATATCCTAACACATAAATATAATACAAGTCTAGCCAGAAGTAAATGGTGCTTGTAGGTGTTTCGAGTAGGTGGTTCCAATGAGTGGTTCTGGTAGTAGGGGCTAGCCAAGTTAAATACATGTGTCGTAAATGAATGAATCCAAAATACCAATCCATGTTGTGACAGAGAATCAAATAGAACTATACTAGAAGCTGAATCATAATAATCATCAAGTAAATAAAACTATCAAAGAATGTACCTGCTGTTTGCTACTAAAACTGTCACGCCCCGCTCCCGTAGGAGCGACCGTCCTCGCTAAGGCGTGATGCCGCACGAGCCTAGATTGCGCTCGTGCAAGACGGGTTCCATAACGACCGATTTTAGCGGCTGCGATGGGGTCGTCGCACAGAAGTCCCATGCAGAGACATTGAATAATAGCAGCGGAAATTTGAATCAAAACACAAGTTATTCAAGAAGCTCTTTATTGATATTGAAACAACGATTACATTGGAGGTGCAAGGCCAAGATTATAATCACTCAAGCTCACTCTTCTCACATTTTACAAGTTCACTCAGCTCTCTCTCCTCTCTCAATTACAAGTCTTGATCCAGCGGAAGCTTTGGAAGGCGATGTCCATACATTATATCCCGTATAAGTCTTTACTCTATGCGGCCGTGCGCTTCGAATCGCCAAGGAACTCCGTGCCTCGACGCATCCAAGCGAGCTCCGCGCCACGAGCTTCTACCTATGCCTACACATGTAAACTATGTGGGTGTCAGTACTCAACTGTACTGGTGGAATGAGCTCCTCGCCCACCCATACAAAACCAACACGTTTACTTTACTTTGTGCAACATAGTCCCCTTTAATATTGTCTTTCTACTCTTTCCTTAGGATCAGTTTTAGGACCGACGCCTTGACCTATTCTGTTCCTCTAGACCATCCCGTGCTTGCAACAACAATGTCGACTCAAACAACGTTAACCTATCAAGTCGTGCTTGCCTTTCGGCCAAAATCAGAGACGCAACTACGTGATGAGGCTCCATTCCCGTGTGGCCGTGCTACAATCCTTTGTGCCGTGCCTCGCAGCTATGTGCGACTCAACCATATCGCCGCCTCGCGACCCTTTGCCGCCTAACGGCCCTTGCTACTTTGACCACCAACTGATCTAATCAAGACTTGTGAATGTTAGTGTCACTCAATCAACTTTGCCTTGCGGCGGTTTCCTGACTTAAACTCAAACAACTCAACCAACTTAAGCAACTTATATGCCGACAACTCAAGACTTGATGCCACATCTCGTGCCGAAGCACGACGCCTATGTTGAAACCCAATCTTAGGGCCAAACATTGTATTCCAACTATACACACATTCAACAACTCAACTCAATCCAAAGGCATACACGCGGTTAGCCGCTATTTGTCGACATCTATATGAACTTGGTCACTGACTCCCAGAGCCATCCTGGACTCCTTCAGCTTGTTAGGCGGCCGCCCTTGCCAGGTGGGTAGCTAGTCCCGCTGGCAAGCCTCTGCGCTAACTTGTGCGATCATCCAGCACGTGCTAATGATGCTTCTCAAGAACCGGTCCCCTTCCGTCGGGCTACCGTTCGAGGAAACTCTACCTTGTCGACAAGTTGTGCATGACCATGCAAGACTCGACTCAACTGACATCTCACACAATCATTCCACCTCTAGTGTTATCATCTCTTTCAGGGCCAAGTTCATTACGTCTCACTTCTGAGATCTTGCCTCGATGACCCGTAGTCGCGAGCATTCTTCTTTCTTGCCCTATCATTTTACTCAACTCAAGAATAACTATTCACAACACTTTCCAAACTCAATGAATCAACCGTGGCCCGTGCCTTAAAACTCTAGGACCGTGCCATCGTGTCTCAAACCGACTTCCGATCTACGCGACGCTATCGCCCAAGTCATACTTCATATGACGGGCCTTGGGATCGTGGGACTATTTAACTTGACAACCGCAGAAAGAGCGGGACAGCACTAGAAATGACTTAGGTCGATCGGCGTAACTTTGCCTAACGTAATCGAGCCTATAACTTGACTCAAGGGACGAGCAAAGGCTATGCCAAGCCTTGCATTATGGAAACGTGCATGCTTTGTCGAGCATTTACGCGGGCAACGCCTATGGCTTAGGCCAACTCAAGTGTCGGGACAATTCGACGGGACCGTGCATGCTTTAACAAGCATTCACGCAGGCGACGCCTAAGACTTAGGCTATTTCATAACTTTGTGTCGAAGACCAACTTTCCTTCTCCCAAGCCACGGGACGAAGGACCGAGTGTCATTTTCAAAGCACGCCGTGCACCAACTCTAAGCCGACCGTGGGACATTTTTCCATGTTCTAACTCATTTTGACCCGTCGGGATAATTCCCTTAGCTATGTGGATTCATCTCTTTTATTATTAAGCCTACTTGTGCAAGTTTAAAACACGATTTATTATGTGAAGGCAAAGATGAGGCGAGTTCACCGAAACTACCCCACCTGAGCGTGCGGTCGCTTCGACCGAGCAATGTCTTCGAGTAGCCGTTGCAAGGCTAAGTCCGAACGCCGTCGGCATTTCGATTCCTCCGATTGACTGAGCGGGACGGGGCACTACATCATACACCACTCAGAAAAGTTTCGTCCTCGAAACTAACTGAGTACTTACTTATTTACTTATCACTTTACTCGACATTCAAGAACTCTCGCAGACACTATGCCTATGCGTTTCCTCAATCCGAGCCACGCTCGCACTATCCTCAATCCTTTCTTCAAAACTCACGATCTCAAAATCCTCGACACTTTCCCGTTCCTCAAGTTTCACTTGATTCAACGTATCATTTAGTATGGATCGTGCACATATCTTAGGCGTCCCCAAAATACATGTATTTCAACCAAGCCTCGTGATAGAGAATCCACCATCACCACTCGAGTCGGATCGTGCACATATTCGGGCGCCCATGATATACGTGCATGTCAACCGAGACTCACGAGTGGTGCCTCCGTAACTCCTATCGCTTCGCGCTCGGACGTCTGCCTAACCGCTAGGCTATGTCTTTTGGCTAAGGTTATTCGTCAGCATTGGAATCATAGTTCCCAAACAACAATATCAACACTGACCCCATCCTAAGGTCAAACCAAGTTGATAGTATGGGTTTTCTACCCAAGCTCGCATCACTCCGATTTCTAAACATCGAGCATCGATTCCCTACGCACATCCCAACATTTGTCGTACGGGGTCTGAGTCATTCCGCAAAGCCATCCTACTTCAACTTACGTTCAACCAAATTTTACGACGTATCAATATCGCTCGTTCAACAAACCATCTTGCATAGACTATCTCTTCGAACACGTTCGACATAATCCGCCTATCAATCCTTCCAAGTTAAGCACGCTAAGACATGATTCATCTCTAAACCCTAATTCATATTTCATATTTCCTAAGTCATTCATCCCAATTCACGTATTCGATCACGAGGTCATCTGACTTAACAATACGTTATGCCCCGATCTCACGCAAGTCAGATTATCCACGGTGGGTGCGAATCACCATGCACGTTCCCACGAGATAATCATTCTCATCGGGACGTAACTCTTGTTTTGTGTCTAGACTAATTCGTTCTCGATGCACGGATTGGACTTACTCCATCCTCAAGTTTATTCAATCATCAATCGCGAGTCCTACTAATCTTCGAATTCACCTTCGCGTCAAGCCAACAAGTCAAGACAATCAAAGTTGTCGCGTCCTGATTCTCCGAGTTCGATCATTCCTGCGACATGAATCACCATGTCAGCGCTCACACGAAACGATTGCCCCAAATCCGACGCGACGCATGTGCGAGGCTGGAGTTGCTCTCGCGCAAGACAAGATCGTCGACGTTGTGGCTATCAACGTAACCATCAAGACACGATCATTTTCATCCAACATTCATCTCGGTCAAAATCCTAAGTATTGCATCCAACCGAACAATAACACTTGCACGATCGTTATTTGCCGAGTCAGAGTACCCCCGAGTTATCGCATATCGTCTTTGATACGCCTCAATACCATCGACGATATACGTAACTTGACAATCTTCGTTTGCAACGAATTCTGAGTCGTGCGAATGATGCTATCGTCCGACTGGATAATCTCCTCGACATTCAAATTCAAGCTCGATCATTATCCCTTAAATCATTCACAACATCGATTTTCCTCAAACCAAATTTACGTATGGTTCATCCGTTTATCTTAAGTCATCGACCAACGTATTTCCTCAATTCGTATCATTCCTTTATCAATCGATCGACATCCCTGAGGCTATCGCATACACCACTCAGGGATGAAGTCATTCAATAAATCCTCAACTTATCATTAGAATCAAAATCGACTTTATCAAGTTTTTCTTTCGAACGATTCTTCAAATTTCAAGCACGCTCGCCTATATCGTACCGAGGATATCGCCGTTTGATAGCATCCCTATCGATAGTCATCCCATTTACTCAATCAAGTCTAACTCATTCTCGTCCGACATAATTCAAATCCCGTACTCGACTTTTCTAGGGTCGACACAACTTTGGTGTATATGTCCAGCCCGACTTAGCCAATCGCGCTTACGCAAACCATCTTTTTATTTCTTGTCAAAAACTGTTTTCCTATATTTTGTAAAATAGGTAGACTTATTGTATGGACATCCCGTGGGACAATTGAGAGAGAGCGCACCAACGATATCAACTTGCAGAAGTAACAGAGTTTGCGGAAACAACGAGTTAAAGAATTCAATCGGTTATCCAAGGACGTAAAGCCGTGCTCTGATACCATTATGTCACGCCCCGCTCCCGTCGGAGCGATCGTCCTCGCTAAGGCGTGATGCCGCACGAGCCTAGATTGCGCTCGTATAAGGCGGGTTCCATAACGACCGATTTTAGCGGCTGCGACGGGGTCGTCGCACAGAAGTCCCATGCAGAGACATTGAATAATAGCAGCAGAAATTTGAATCAAAACACAAGTTATTCAAGAAGCTCTTTATTGATATTGAAACAACGATTACATTGGAGGCACAAGGCCAAGATTACAATCACTCAAGCTCACTCTTCTCACATTTTACAAGTTCACTCAGCTCTCTCTCCTCTCTCAATTACAAGTCTTGATCCAGAGGAAGCTTTGAAAGGCGATGTCCATACATTATATCCCGTATAAGTCTTTACTCCATGCGGCCGCGCGCTTCGAATCGCCAAGGAACTCCGTGCCTCGACGCATCCAAGCGAGCTCCGTGCCACGAGCTTCTACCTGTGCCTGCACATGTAAACTATATGGGTGTCAGTACTCAACTATACTGGTGGAATGAGCTCCTCGCCCACCCATACAAAACCAACACGTTTACTTTACTTTGTGCAACATAGTCCCCTTTCATATTGTCTTTCTACTCTTTCCTTAGGATCAGTTTTAGGACCGACGCCTTGACCTATTCTGTGCCTCTAGACCATCCCGTGCTTGCAACAACAATGTCGACTCAAACAATGTTAACCTATCAAGTCGTGCTTGCCTTTCGGCCAAAATCAGAGACGCAACTACGCGATGAGGCTCCATTCCCGTGTGGCCGTGCTACAATCCTTTGTGCCGTGCCTCGCAGCTATGTGCGACTCAACCATATCGCCGTCTCGTGGCCCTTTGCCGCCTAACGGCCCTTGCTACTTTGACCACCAACTGACCCAATCAAGACTTGTGAATGTTAGTGTCACTCAACCAACTTTGCCTTGCGGCGGTTTTCCGACTTAAACTCAAACAACTCAACCAACTTAAGCAACTTATATGTCGACAACTCAAGACTTGACGCCACATCTCGTGCCGAAGCACGACGCCTATATTGAAACCCAATCTTAGGGCCAAACATTATATTCCAACTATACACACATTCAATAACTCAACTCAATCCAAAGGTATACACGCGGTTAGCCGCTATTTGCCGACATCTATATGGACTTGGTCACTGACTCCCAGAGCCATCCTGGACTCCTTCAGCTTGTTAGGCGGCCGCCCTTGCCAGGTGGGTAGCTAGCCCCGCTGGCAAGCCTCTGCGCTAACTTGTGCGGTCATCCAGCACGTGCTAATGATGCTTCTCAAGAACCGGTCCTCTTCCGTCGGGCTACCGTTCGAGAAAACTCTACCTTGTCGACAAGTTGTCCATGACCATACAAGACTCGACTCAACTGACATCTCACACAATCATTCCACCTCTAGTGTGATCATCTCTTTCAGGGCCAAGTTTATTACGTCTCACTTCTGAGATCTTGCATCGATGACCCGTAGTCGCGAGCATTCTTCTTTCTTGCCCTATCATTTTACTCAACTCAAGAATAACTATTCACAACACTTTCCAAACTCAATGAATCAACCGTGGCCCGTGCCTTAAAACTCTAGGACCGTGCCATCGTGTCTCAAACCGACTTCCGATCTACGCGACGCTATCGCCCAAGTCATACTTCATATGACGGGCATTGGGATCGTGGGACTATTTAACTTGACAACCACAAAAAGAGCGGGACAGCACTAGAAATGACTTAGGTCGATCGGCGTAACTTTGCCTAACGTAATCGAGCCTATAACTTGACTCAAGGGACGAGAAAAGGCTATGCTAAGCCTTGCATTATGGAAACATGCATGCTTTGTCGAGCATTTATGCGGGCAACGCCTATGGCTTAGGCCAACTCAAGTGTCGGGACAATTCGACGGGACCGTGCATGCTTTAACAAGCATTCACGCAGGCGATGCCTAAGACTTAGGCTATTTCATAACTTTGTGTCAAAGACCAACTTTCCTTCTCCCAAGCCACGGGACGAAGGACCGAGTGTCATTTTCAAAGCACGTCGTGCACCAACTCTAAGCCGACCGTGGGACGTTTTTCCATGTTCTAACTCATTTTGACCCGTCGAGATTATTCCCTTAGCTATGTGGATTCATCTCTTTTATTATTAAGCCTACTTGTGCAAGTTGAAAACACGATTTATTATGTGAAGGCAAAGATGAGGCGAGTTCACTGAAACCACCCCACCTGAGCGTGCGGTCGCTTCGACCGAGCGATGTCTTCGAGTAGCCGTTGCAAGGCTAAGTCCGAACGCCGTCGGTGTTTCGATTCCTCCGATTGACTGAGCGGGACGGGGCACTACAAAAACTCTTTGGTGATTGATATTTTTAATTACAAACAGAACAGAGTACAATGTAGGACTTAGATGTAGTTCTAGGAGTACACTTTTATTTTTATCTGGGCACTGCGTCGATGGAGCGAGTGGTAATACGTTGACTCCGTTGACGATCTGATGACGATCTTAAACTCTCTGAAGGTCTGGGTTGTAACGCCCCAGTCCCAAAATACATAGGACCGAGTACGTGAACATGCCAGCTGCACATATACTAAGAATACTCCAATATATGGAACCCTTGTATACGTACATAAGCTGTACAATAAATCATCACAGGCCAGAATAATATAATCTAATTTCATCACAGCTCAACACAGAAGATAATAAAGTCCAGATAATAAATGAGTGTATCAAAAGATAGCCGGGTGAAGATACTCACTCCAAACAGCTATAAAAATAGTCTCACAAGATTGGAGTCCAACCTCAGCAAAATATAAAGAAAAAAGAGATAAAAATATCCATTAATGTCTCAAATAAGGAATAGACTAGAAATCAGTAGGTACTGCCCCATCATCAATGTATGCAAGATCCAAAGCCGCTCCGTACTCCTGCGGGAAGTCATCTAAACCTGGAGAGATAACCAGGTCCTCAGCGGGATGTAACAAGATACAAGAAAACACCATTCCGTATAAACTGTGATATATAATAAAAAAAGGGGATGCATGCAATAGGGTTCCTGACCAGTCTACTGTGAATATGCAGATGAGATACAATCCTTCGACGCATGAGCCCTGGCTAAATATAGGATCCGGTATAGTCCCCTTTTGGGCACCAGTGACCAAGTGCATAACGTTCAAGAACATCATTGGCCAACCAGAGAGGATAATCATACCCGTATCTCCAGCGGAGCTTCCGGGTTAGAAGGGAAGTGTAATCGAAGCCCATACGTCAGGTATTGTTCTCCCCACCCAATGCCTAGTATCATCATCTCCATGTCTGATATGAACCTCTAGTAACTGCCAAGTCTTCTAGTATGCAATTCTACTAGCAGTTACTCCTATCCGTCGTACACTCCATACATATCGGTGGCCAGCCGACTACGCGGGTACGTATCCTACATGTGACTCACAACACGTGGTAAAGCAAATGTCAAGGTCGTATGAGATATACCAATACCTCATCAACAATGGGTGGTCATTAGACTAAGTCAATGCAAGAGAATATAAATTAAAGCAAGAAAACGACCGATAGAGTCGCTTGCACCCAAGTGTGACTTGGATGCACAGTTTTATAATATCGACAAATAAGAAATACTGAAAATAACAACTAAAAATAAGAATATAATAATCACAGAGTAAGGTGGCAAGGTATCTTGCCTGGGGGTACGAAGGTGGCAAGTCCAAAAAACACAATGTCAGCAAAAGAAATGTCACAATCTCCAAACAACTCTGGATGCTGAACCAAACATCAAGAACGTACTTGGAATAAGTGGTATACTTAGGAAACGTCTGTCCAAAAGTCTAATTCTGGAACATGAGCAAAATTGTAATTTAGGATCAAAACGATGTTCGCCGTTAGACCCGTTTTGTACCAAAATGCGTGCCAATGTCTACGGTCTCTAAAGTCGTCAAACTACATGTCTATGGATTCGGTTTGAGGAGACGAATCCAATGGTATGTCCAATTTTGGATTCCGATGAGCCGTGCACAAAATCGCCCATTGGGTCGGGTTGCTGGCCCGCCAAATTTGGTGTTCCGATCAACCTTCTCAGAATCAGACCAAACTTGGCATACAAGACCAGAAAATCGATACGGTCCTGATGGCAGAAGTTTTGTCTCAATACGACGAATATATACAAAGTTAGGGCCAAGTTTGTAAAAGGTCGATACGGGGGTATCTCGACGGATACGAACTGATTTCGTCGCGCACGCGCAACTAAATCGGGTTCCGTCAATTCTCACACGTCGACAATATCCACATGTGCCTTTCGATGCGTATAGTGCACGACTACGTCGCCCGATTTGTTGGGGCGTACGCCGTATCGGGCAGGTTTATAATGTTTTTAAAGTTTTTAAAGCAGTTTTTCTTCGATTTTTATCATCAAGTAAATTCTTACATACTCCATAAAAACTAATCCTACCTGGTGGTTTTTTGATCCTCTATATGTTGTCTAGGTCTGCCTATAATTAGACTTCAAAAATTGTTCATTGGTTGCAAGTAGATGGCCTTCCAATTTGTACCCCAGGAATTGAATTCTGTCCTATTTGCAACAAGTTTTTCATCGACTTCAACCCGATTTCTGTTTGAATATAGATGGCAACAATTCGTAAAAATTTGCAGGGCTTAAAAGGGGTTAGGTTGTCTTCTAAACAAATCATTTAAGTCGAGTTTTTGTCGAGTATCGAAGAAGAAAACATCACAAGAAGATTGGTACCTGGACTGCGGCTGATAATAGAGTTGGCTCTATTTCTTAAGCCGGCCGACGGTCCGGGGTGCTCCAGCGGGGAGGGGGGGGATGGGGCAGGGCGGCGAAGGCAGGTGGTCGAGTGGCTGCACGAGGGTGGCAGCGCTCGTTAGGAGTTGGCGAATTAGGTTCGGGTGTGTGTAGTTAGAAAGTTTCTTTGAAGAACCCTAAATTTCGCTCATTATACATATAGGGATTTTAAATCCCAATATGGGACGAATTTGCATTCGACGAATGTAAGGATTGCTCGGGATTTCCTATACGAATTCTAGGTAGATAGGATCGGAGAGAATCTTTCAGGGATTCGACAAAATCTCGGCTTAAATCGAATTCACATCTTTTTACTATCCCTTGGAAGCAAGGGTCCGGAGAATTGAGGTACTATTCATTCGTGAACAGTATCTCAATTCATTTATTGCTATTATTAGCTTATTATTATTATTATTATTATTAACTTATGATTAAACATGTATTAACTTATTTGTTTTGTTATTATTATTATTATTATTATTATTTTACACTAAACACTTATTTATATTTTAAGCATATATATAGATATGCTTATAACTAAGGTTATATATATAAACATGTGTATCAAAATTGTCAAAAAAATTAAAATAAATTTCTAAACCCTATATGCTTCAATAGTGTATACTACCAAATTATTATAAGCAATAACCATACAATTTGTATATATACCTATATTTTCCTCCTAATATATATAAGGTTTATTTATATAGAAACTACTATAATTCTAAGATTATTTAAATAAATTCATAATCCCAAAATAGGGGGTTTACATGGGTTGCTCTGATGCCAGAGCATTGCGAGGAGAAGTGGACGTTGAGTGTCTCTTCTGGCCTCGGTATGTGGATATAACAGTCTGTCTGTAATATCTCTCTGTCTGTCTGTGTGTGTTCTCTTTTTTATGAAGGAGTGATCCTTTTATTTATAAATAGCAGGCTGGCTGCTCATGCACGTATATGTCGGATGCACCTGGACGTGGGAACGCCACGTGGCTGATGCTAGCGGGGGTGCATGGATGATGCGCTCCGAGTTGTGGTGGAATCTGCTCGAACTGCTTCGTCGGGCTTCGGAGGAGCTGACACGTAGCAGTTGCCAGGATTTGGTTGTTGCTAAGATCTTGGGTGGTTAGCACCCATTCTTTGAATATAACTGAGTCAAAGGATGCGTGGCGTATGCCTGTGGCTCAAACATCTCGGTTTTGGAGGAGAGTGATCTGTCGGGGTGCGCCTTAGATCGAGCGGATGGAGGCAACTTAGTCCTATGAGTTTTAGGCATCATAGACAAGTCTGGACGCATGGCTTTTGAGGCGCATGCAGAGCTTCGCATCAGGGTGTGCCTAGGATCAGGCGCAGGGGAGGCGACTTGGTCTCATGATTTTTAGGAGTCATGAGCAAGTCCAGGCGCATAGTTTTTGAGGCACATACAGAGCTTAGTCTTATGTTGCTTGAGATCAGAAGTGAGCTGAAGGGGCGTATGACCACCAGGGTATACGCCGTCTTCTAGGCGCATGGCTACGAGGCATATATGAATGATCGATCGGCCACGTAGCAGTTATGGCCGACCCAAGGTGTAATGATGGTGTTGACATTAGAAGCTCTTCATTTTCTGCAAAGGGCTGCTGATTGGATGGCTCTTGGAATGCGTCGCCGCCTTTGTCATTCAATATTAAATGCTTGATGGTGATCAGTTGCATTGGTTAGTGCCAATCTGGGCGCATGGATCTATGGCCCGCTGGGCGTATCCATGGGGAGCGCATGATATCGACGGTGCATCTGCCAATGTGTTACATTCTCTTTAGCCCGCCTGTTGAGTTCTTCGAGGTGTTAATGGTTGCCTTGACTTAGCCGAATACGAGGAGACGGATGCATTTGCTATTAATGCAAATTCATTGCATGGAATTTGGAACATTGGCCATTTGGTACTCGGTTGTAGGCTGCCCGTGCTTATAAATAGCCGCATGAAGGAAAGCTTTGCTTTCATTCTTTATTTCAATATAAAGATGAACTTGGCCGGAGCTTCAGTTTGGCGAACTGCCGAACTCGAGCTCTTTCCGAGGGTGAAGATGCGCTGCCCAAGTCTTTCCGTCGCTCTGAGCTTCCGTGATAGTGTCTGTTGTATCCAAATATCGGGATCGTCGAGTCCCGATACAGGCCGATGGTGCCTGTTGCATCCAAATATTGGGGCGGCTTGCTCCGTCTTTCGTTATGCTGGAAGAGCCACAGGCTGTCGAGTGTGCCTGTTGCTTTCGAAGACTGGGGCATCGTGCCGTGATCTTTGTCGAGCTAGGATAGCTCCTCCTCCTGCTAGACAAGGGCTGATTGGTGCTGATGTGTTTGCACCATAATGACGAGACGATGCGCCTGGATGAGACATCAGAGTGATGCGCCTGACGGATGATGCGCCTGGCATGGGGCGCATGGTAGTTGCTGCGCCTGGTTGTAGCTTTAGGATCTTTCTTTTTATAGAAGTTCTCCTTTGTAAAGCCTTTCTTTACACATGTAATAGACTTCCATATGAAATAAAAGCCTTCTTTTGATGTCTATATTTTTGTACTGTTCTTTGCTGTACCAAGTATCTGTTTGAGCTTCCTGGCGCATTTGAGTTGGTCGCATGGTTGGGTTGAGCGCATAGGAATTATGGCCTATAGATGCGTCTGAAATTCCATGCTTCTAGAGGACCCCCTTCAAAGTTTTCAAAACTTTCTGTCAAGTTTTGGAAGACTTTGAACAAGAAGCATGGAAAGTAATGACTCGGGGCGCATGCCCTTCGCCTAGGCGTATGGCTTTTCTTGGCGTATAGTCGTTCTGCACGTCGCTGTGGGGACACTTTGTTGGCGCATACTGCTAGGGTGCATACTTCTTTTGAAAGAGATAACGCATCGATTCTTAGGAAAGATTAATGATGACCTTTTGAAGATAAGCAGCCGTTGGTTTCATGAGACCCGAAGTGACTGATTGCTGATGTCACGCCTCATTGGTTTACACGCGAGGCCAAGCCTATAAATAGGCGGCTGTGAGGAGAGAGAGTCTTCTACTTTCTGCAAAAGCTTTCTTCTTTCTCAGAGCTCTTTTCTCCTTCTTCTTCGTTAGAGAGATGGCTCCCAAGACTCCCCGAGGCGGTGCTGCTGGCCAAGGAAGGGGCCGAGGCAAGGAACCCTTGGAGGTCGACATGGAGGAAGCCCCCATCGTCATGGAGACCCACGCCGACGTTCGCCCGGAGGTGTTCGGTGGGTGTTCTCTTGCCTTGGTCTTTGTTGCAGTGGTGTTGGGGTGACCCGACTACAGATGAGTTGCCTCATGTCGATGTGTTTTGGCTGACGCGCATGGACTTTTGTTCTTGATGATGTACCGATGCCCTTTTAGCTGATGAACATGGACTTAAGTCCTGACGCACATGGACTTCGACCCCGACATTGCGTCAGGTTGCTAATGCACCTTTGGTGCGTGCTGACTTCTTCCTTTGGTCCTATTTGCAGGTTCCATGCCAAAGACAAAAGCCTTTGTAAAGGATGAGACACCGCTTCCTTTTATCAAACGAGAGGTGTACATTAAGGACGAGGTGACTCCCAAAGTTGAATTTAAGGACGAAGCGACGGCCATTGACGAGGAAGTAATTCCGAAAGCCGAAGTCATTGTTAAGGAGGAACTAGCACCGGAAGATAGCAACACCGGGAGTTCTAACACTCCTGTCCCTGAAGAGGACCTCAACCAGTTCGAGCCTTCATGTGCAAAATGGCTGAGGGAGTGGTACATGCCTCAACGTAACTATGATCCCTGGCTGTAGGGATTCATCGTCTGACTTGCGGTCTTTGCTGAGGCCGAAGTTAATTTTCCTTTTTCTGATCTTTGTTCCCTTTTTGGGATGTAGATTTTGCTTTTGTTCCATTCAAATGCTGATGTAATCTTTGTTGGATAAAGAAATAAAGAAACTCTTGCTTTATTCGTTTCTTGTGACGACCTAAAATTTTGTGGACTTATCACCCTTGGCATACCTTAGTTTTAGGTACGAATGATAAGTTGAGAGAAAGAGCCAACATATTTACTCAGAGGTAACGTGGACATGGTAAATATGGGCTAAAATGGTGGAGTTTTCCTACTCAGAGGTAATATGGACGTGGTAGGAGTGGACTCTGTGGGTATTTATAGAACAACTCAGAGGTAATATGGACGTAGATGTTCCATGGTGCAACAATCACAGGGATTGTTGTACGGAATGTTTACTCAGAGGTGATGTGGACGTGGTAAACATTGCTTTAAGCATGATCTTACATGGTACATGATCCTGCTTGATGAAGTGTAGAGAGGCAACTAAGAGGTGATGTGGACATGGTTGTCCTTCTACTAGGGATATAATGTAACGAAATAGCTGGGTTCTAAAAGCATATGATTTGTCAAAGAAAGGGTGTGAACTTGGTTTTGGTCAAGTTCACCAGTCCTCTATCTGGGGAGAGGCCGTACGTTCTCGATGGAGGTCAAAAATAGTACTTTTTCAGGAACTTGCCGTTGATGGGCATCATGAACAAGTCCCCATTAGCTTGAGCGAGACGATAAGCACCGTTTGAGTATACCATGTCTATGATGAAGGGTTCTTCCCATTTGGGTTCGAATTTTCTCGATGTTTTGTGAGTCATCACCATCGGTCTCCTGACTGCCAGAACCAGGTCGCCCACTTGGAAAGTCCTCTGTCGGACTCCTTTGTTGAAAGCCTATGATATACGGGCTTAATAAAGTTCGATGCGCTATTGAGCCAAGAGGCATTTTTCGTCCAACGTCTCCAACTCTTGCAGACGTCGACGTTGATTGTCTTCTTCCGTCAATTGGTTTGTGATCGCCACCCATAGAGAGGGTATTTAGATCTTTAGCGGTAGCACTGCTTCGCTCCCGTAAACCAGAAAGAATGGTGTGTTGCCCGTCGGGGTCCGTACCATTGTCCGATAGGCCCAAAGGCATTCGATGAGCTTCTCATCCCAGTCGCTCTTGTTGGATGACATGACCTTTTTGAGTAGCTTGACGATAGTCTTATTAAAAGCTTCAGCCAATCCGTTCGCTGCCGAATTGTAAGCGGTTGATGCTACGTTCTTAATACGGTTCTTGTTGCAGAACCTACTGAACACATGGCTGATGAATTACAGGCCATTGTCATAGATAATCCTTCAAGGTAACCCGAAATGATAGATGACGTGATACTTGATGAAGCTGATCACTTTTGAGCTTTTCACCTCTGTGAGAGGTACTATTTTCGCCCATTGAGAGAAATAGATGGTGATTGCCAGGATAAAGTGGTGTCCCCTTGACGAAAAATGAGTGATAGGCCCCACTATATCCGTGCCCCAGGCTTCAAATGGCCAAGAGGCAACCGTCGGGTGTAGGGGCTCTGACGGTCTGTGGATGAAGTCGGCGTGAAGCTGACAAGCACGACACTTCTTTGCATTCTTGACAGCGTCGGCCATCATGGTAGGCCAGTAATAGTCCATACGTCGGTGTCGATCCTGTAGCTTAGGACCTGGTTGATGAGCTCCTTACGTTCCGTCATGAGCTTCTCGAAGAGCTTCGACGACTTCTTCGTTAGATAGACATCGGAGGAGAAGTCCATCTTAGGAGCGCCGATACTATATTTTGGAGGCTGTATCTTAATAGAACCGGAGGGAGCGCCTTCTGACTGAGACTGCCTTCTTCAGGTCTTCCAAGAGGATTCCGTAGACAACAAAGTCGATGAATAGGAACCTCCAGTCTCTGACGTTGATGCCAGGGTCTGCGGCCATGATATGAGTTGTCTGCATGCACAAATTATTTATGGGGCAAGCCAAGTCCCGACCCGTCACCGTAACGAAGTGTTGAGTCCCGACGGGTGTAGCCAATGAGGCTGCGAGACCGGCTAGAGCATCAGCTTCCAAGTTTTGCAGTCGAGGCACATGCTCAATAAAGAATTCTATGAAGGTTGAGATGATGTCCAACGCTGCTTTATGATAGGGGATGAGGTCTTCATGGCGGACCTCATATTGTCCCCGGACTTGATTGACGATGAGCTTTGAGTCACCGTAAGATTCATGGTAGTCCACCTCCAGTTGTCTTGCTAACTGAAGCCCCATAATGAGGGCGTTGTACTCCGCAACATTATTGGAGCACGACTCTGAAAAATAATAGGTGCGATGGATGACCAGTTTGTCGGAAGAGATTAAGACCACCCCCACTCCTGCGATAATTTGGCCTTTGGGGCCTGTTCTGGAAGCACCGTCGAAGAACATCCTCCAGACTGGGCTTTCTTCGGTAATGTTTGCATCTTACACCTCATCGGGAATACCTTCGTAGTGCCTGGACGATTCTGAAATTGGGTGCGCGGCTAGGAAGTCGGCCAATGCTTGGCCCTTGACAGCCTTTTGCAGTATGAATACCATCTCATATGGTGTCAATAATTTTGCCCACATAGCCAACCGAGAGTTTAGCGCTCCCGATTTTGTCATGAAAATTCTAAGTGGATTGACTCGAGAGATGACATGGATTGTTTGTCCCGAGACATAGTGGCGAATCTTCTGGATGGCGAACACCAAGGCTAGACACTCTTTTTCTATGGGGTTGTATCGGTGTTCGGCCCCAACCATCGTCCTGTTGAGGTAGTAGATGGCCTGCTTCGTTGTTCTGGGCCAACAAAGCGCCAAGGGAATGGTCCATTACACGGACATAATGCAAGAAAGGTTTACCTACGACGGGTGCCACCAGGACTGGGGGATTTATTAGATAAGCTTTAATGTCGTCGAAAGCTTGTTGACATTCTTCCGTCCAGACATAAGAAACTCCCTTCTTCATAAGCTTGGTGAAGGGAAAGGTTCGCGATAAACCTCCAGATGTAGGCGAGTCATCCTTGTAGGCCTCAGAGTTCTCTGAGGTTCTTCGGAGGGTCCATGTTAGGGATGGCTTTAGTCTTCTTGGGGTCGACATGAATGCCTTTTACAGTGATGATGAAGCCCAAGAACTTTCTACTAGATACCCCAAGGAAGGATTTAGCGGGGTTTATTTTAAGCTGATGCGCCCGCATGAGATCGAAGACTATCTTCAGGTCTCGTAGGTGATCGCCCCTAAGATGGCTCTTGACGGCGATATTGTCAACATAGCACTCGACTGTCTTACAAAGGTGTTGACGGAAGATGGTGCTCATAGATCGTTGGTATGTGGCACCTGCATTCTTCAAGCCAAAGGGCATTACTGTGTAGCAGTAAACCCCGTTTGGAGTTCTGAATAACGTGTGCTTCCCTTCGTCTGGGAACATCTTAATCTGATTGTATCCTGGGTAGCCATCCATGAAGGACATACGCTCGAAGCCACATATGTTATCGATCATTATGGCGGTGATCGGGAGTGGAAAATCATCCTTTGGGCATGCAGAGTTGAGATCCTAGAAATCGATTCAGACTCGGACCTTCCCGTTCTTCTTGGTGATGGGGACGATGTTGGCTACCCAGTCGGGGTATTGTTCTTCATGAATGAACCCGCTGTCCAAGAGCTTGTCTATCTCTTTGTCAATGGCGTCCATGATGTTAGGACGAAGCACCGCTGTTGCTGTTTAATGGGTTTAGCATCAGGTAAGATGTTAAGCTTGTGCATTGCGACCTGTAGGTCGAGTCCCAGCATGTCTTCGTAGCTTCAGGCGTAGACGTCGATATATTCTTTGACCAGATGGATCAAGGATTCTTGGTCC
Source organism: Iris pallida (assembly GCA_029216955.1). Lineage (NCBI taxonomy): Eukaryota > Viridiplantae > Streptophyta > Magnoliopsida > Asparagales > Iridaceae > Iris > Iris pallida. The sequence continues at coordinate 248,220 of JANAVB010016515.1, forward strand.
TTCCCCACCAATCTCTTGCTGATGAAGATGGGTTTGGATGAAGATCCATCCCCAAGGTCGATCTGCTCGACTTCGTCTTCAGTAGGGGGTTCTCGCAATTCAAAGCGGGACTCCCATTGTGCGCCTAGGCGTTGAACCCAGGGTTCTTTTTCGAATAACTCTCCTGTTTGATCGTCCTCTTTATCTTCTGAAGGATGTACGGATGTCATGTTGGCTGACAACACTTTCCTGAAGACTGAGCCGATGTTGGTGTCGGAGTCCCAAGTCGAAGTTTCAGATGAGTTAGAATGTATGACATCCTCTGCTTCTGAATCTTCTGGAGTTGTTGGAGGCGTGATGTAGCCTACCCCCCGTCGGGTACGATGATAGTAGTCTTGCGGCTTCCCTTTTGGCACTAGAAGTCGTAGGGGAAGGCGTCGACCTTTGCCGTAGTTCAGACCTTGGCCGCTCTTCAAGTTGTAACCCATCTTTTGGATGAGATACTTGGCTCGATCATTGTACCGGTAGGTTTGCATTCTGCTGGTGTCGGGTTCTAGCTCCGTCGGTAGAAGGTCTTGGTGACGCTCGATTTTGTCAAAGATAATGAGCATCTTGTCCTTGTTCCGAGGCGGGACTATGTAATAGACTCCTTGGTACAGGATGACTCAATTTATATGACTCACAGTCGTTATTTGTGTTTGCAACGACTGCAGAGCATTATCTAGAGTGTACATGGTATTCCAATGTGGAAGACTAGAATAATTGAAAGACACTCTCTTAGTGATAAAATACGGGATCTTGTCCCGAGGGATTAATCATCGAGGGATGGAGCATCGACATTAGCCGATATGTACTCTCCAAGTTCTTTATCGGTCAGAACTGGAGCAGCCTTGGGAGGTTCAGGAGAGTTTTTCGGGATCTTGTCCCGTGCTGGCTCCTGGGACTGTGCTGAGAAGGACATCGAGGTCTTCTCTTGTGGCCTGACGAGTGCCGACAACTGAGGAGGTTTGCCTTTGAGCTGCACCTTGAGGGGAGCCTCAGTTGGTGTGCCGGGAGTTGGAGCCTTTCCCCGTAGCTTGGCTACGAAAGGAGCCGCCACTTGAGGGGGCTTGCCTTTGAGGCGTATCTTCAACGGAGCTTCATTGGATGTCCTGCCCGGAGAAGCTGGCGCCTTCCCGCGGAGTTTGACTACCATAGGGGCCGATGTTTGAGGCGGCCTCCCTTTGAGTCACACTTTTAGGGGAGCGTTGATTATCATATCCGCCTCTGAGTCAGCTTCAACCTCAGCTTGTGCCTTGTCATCAGCGTCGTTGGCTTCATCTCCGAGATGAATCGATTTGTACAGATCACTGTCAGTAAAGAAGGCTTCAATCCATATGAAGGAATTGACAACAACAAACTCTGTTCGGATGGTGCCGCTGGTGGACACGTATTTCATACATTGATGGAGAATGGATGGCACCACCATGTATTCATGTATCCATGGCCGTCCCAACAGGATGTTGTAGTTGACGTCTGCATCCACAACATAGCAAGTTACCTCGGTCTGGAGATCGCCGATGTGACACTTCAAGCGGATCTTCTCCAGTGGCTCACGCTTGTTGGCGTTGAAGCCACTGATGGTAATGTAAGACGCTGTCAGGCGATGCATCGGGATCCCCAACGTCTGAAGTAGAGTTCGGGGGATGATGCTGAGAGAAGACCCAGGGTTGATCTGCATTCGATCCACCTTGATGGCACCGACATACCTGTAGAAGCAAAAATAAATTATGATATATTTTTATCATATTTTATAAAAGGACCAAGTCAAAGAAGTTCAAATCTCTACGCGAGATACAAAAAGTCAAACTGAGTCAAACTCAAGCTCTACGCAGAGGTTAAATAGAGTCTAATTCAAATTCTACGCAAGAGCCATCCTCAGACTCTACGCAAGTTGCTCTACGCAAGAGCCATCCTCAGACTTTACGCAGAAGACAGGCTGTCTACATCGCATTAAATGTGCGATTGATATTGCTTTGACAGATTAATTTTCTGACAAAGATTTGCACAGAAGCCAAGAAGATTGTTTCACACTAACCCAGGATCATTTGTGTAAACGGGCTACTTTAAGCTCGAGAAATAACTTCCTTTACGCATGAAAGTTATTTGAGCTTTTTACGCTCAAGGCTATCTTAGCTACTTTTTTATGTGTGCATAGAGTTTATTTGAGCTAACTATACGCTCAAGGCTATTTCTTAGCCACTTTACGCATGAAGCTTACTTTGAGCTATTTTACGCTCAGCTTTTCCTGATTATGTGGAAGCGTGGCTTGTATACGTGGCTTTCATGCCACATTTTTTGAGGACGTGGGAACGAGTTATCCTTGTTTTGCTGAAGTAATGGGACATGTGTCAACATACGTAGAGGCTAATTTCTATACGTGGGTGACAGTTATCTTAGTAGCTTGCGTAGAGACTCAATATTGATGCTTTTTACGCACAGAAGACAAGCCTATATAAAGACTTCTTTTTTAAGAAAGAGGTACAAGATTTTTGGAGCCCAGAGACTTTCAGAGCAAAGTGATTTTCTATAGTGTTTCTCTTCAACTTTTTCTCAAGAACAGAGTGAAGCAAAGCGGAAAAGCATTCGACTGTGCCATCAGTGCCAATTGTGTCGATACCTTTCTGGTGACTTAGTTCTTCCGGTTGTTCTTCTTCAAGCTGTTCTCTTCATCATTATCGTGTGGTCTAAGGAACAAAGTGATCGCTCTCAGATCATACTTCCATAGCAATACTTTTCAGAATTTACTTGTACTTTTGTACTTTTTCTCGTTTTCTTTCAAAAGCCTTTTAAGGGCATTTTGTTAAGTGAAACAAAATGGCGACTTTGCTGGGGACGACTTTCTCCTATGACAAGAAGGCAATTGCTCAATACGATGATGTGTCGATTGGATCGACGAAGAAGACTCTGGTCGTTCAATTCGACCAGACTGCTTACGAAGAAATGCTCCGAACTGGGGGTAGTACTCGCTGCTCCAATGTGCAAAAATCACGAAAGGTGCAAAAAGTTTGGATCCCTAAGTCCAAAGCACCCTATGATGTCTCCATTGTCTCTGAAGGCAAGGGAATTCTTCCCACTCCTGTTGTTGGGGCTCCCGTCTGTAACGAGGCAGTTCCTACTTCAGTTTTACGCCCAGTACGTAAAATTCAGTCTCCCGTCTGTGACGTGGTAGACAATCATGTCTTGCGCTATACTCATAAAGGCAAATCTCCCGTCTGTGACGTGGCAGATACATTTGTTTTGTGCTATACGCGTAAAGGCAAATCTCCTGGCGGTGACATGGTAGATAAAGTTCACAATGGTGCTTTTGTACCTAAAGTGAACTTGCCTACACACGTGCAGCGTAAAAACAAGTCTTCTGTTACTATGACAGACAATTCCTTTGGTTTATCCAAGGAGAATAAAATTTTTGGCAAAGCTTTTATTTTACGACAACAATCCTCTAATGCTACTTTACGCAAAGTGCCTAATCTTAGGATTATGCGCAATGCTGATAGAATTCTCAGTGCACAAAAATCAACTCAGGATTTACGCACACAACTTCAAGCACGTAAAAGCGTACAACTTTTTTCTGCCAAAGAAGCTAGTAACCTTCTTTTTACACAAGGGACTAAATATTTCTGTCCCAAATATAAGAAAGAAAATGCTACATTTCGATTCTTCTGATTTACGTGAGTTACTTGTACAAAAGCGTAAAAACAAAAAATCTCCTGTGACATTTCCTCAAAAAAATCATCATCGTGAATGCCACCAAATTGTGATCAAATGTTGCTGTTCGGCTACTAAACGGTCAGTTTTTGACCGATTAAGTTATAACGTACCTTAGCAACAAGTTGATGATCAAGAACATGAGTTGTCCTATGCATCAGTCAATATGACATCTCATATCAATAGAGGACGACGTACGAAACGCAATTCGTCCCGGACTCCAAGTCAACAACGATTCAACCGAATCCTTGACACTTTTGAAGGAGTGTATCAGCATACTCGATCGAGAAGTCAACAACCTTTGAGTATGCATTCTTCAGATTCAGAGGCTGGGGGTACCCAATCTTTGGAGTCAAAAAATGATAGCATTGATTCTTACCTCTACACCAATCCCTCTGTGTGTTCAAGAGAAGTTGAATCTTATGTTATCGGTGAAGAACAAGAGACGTCTACCTCTCATACAAAACAACGCCTTTCTGCGGTAGAATAATCAATAAAGGATATGCTTGCAATGATGCAAAATATGCATCAGATAATAACGACTCAGCAAATAGTCCAACCTGCAGTGATAACACCAGTACAGGCAACTGCACAAACTCAAGATAGTCAAGGGGTTGATATACCTTTGAATAATCTGAGTCAAGAGCCTGTTATTAATCAAAACTCCGCATCTCCTGATCATCTCATTCCAGAGATGTATCACCTCCGGTGGAGGTTATGGTACATCCAACCACTATTTAATCAAACATGCTCCCTCAAACTAATGAAGCTATTCAAGCAGTTCGGGAGTTAAGAGCACAATTTGATGTTCTCAAGCACAAAGATCTGCTCCAGAAGTTGGGGATTAAGCAAACTTATCCTCTCCACTAGAATGATGTACCCTTTCCTTCCAAATTTAAGTCACAATCTATGGTATTATTTGATGGAAAGACTTCTCCAAGTCAATATATCAATTACTTTGATATTATGACTGTACATCTACAGAAGAATGATGCTCTTCTCACCCGAGTCTTTATTGGGTGTTTGACGGGTACAACATACGATTGGTATCGTAGTCTACCCGATAATTGCATATCGTCTTTTGATGAATTCAAAGCAATGTTTCTATCTCGTTTCTATGAAGGAGGAATGGACATGAATATGTCCTTCTTAATAGAGATTAAACAAAAAGAGAAAGAGGATACTCGGACGTTTATTGAACGTTTCCGACAGGCTACTCTAAAAATGCCTCCTGGTATACCAGATTCAGCATTGATTGATACATGCAAAATGAATCTGCGACCAACCATCGCTGTTTTTACAGGCTCTCAATTCACAGATTGGGCCTCGTTTATTATAGCAGCAGTTTCAGCTGAGACCAACGGTAGATTGGCTTGTGAACATGGGATGATCTTTGCCTCAGAAGATAAAAGAAAAAAAGTCTCTTCAGGTAATAATTCTGGTAATCGCAATGGGAAAGAAAAGAAAACTCTGGTGGTGAACCTTTCAAAATCCAAAAATACCAAGTAATCCAGAGTCTTCTAAACCGAAAGAAGAATACTCTTTCGATGACAGTGATATACCTGGGATATTTCAATGTTTTGTGAAGAGTGGTAAACTCCAGATTCCAGAGCCAAAACGACCTAATGAGGTAGATTTGACGGATAATTCCAAATATTATATCTATCATAGATACATAAATCATCCTACTAAGGCTTGCTATGTCTTGAAGAAGAAAATTCAAGAGTTAATAAATGCTAAAGCTATCGCTTTAACTAGTGATGAGCATACAGTTACAACTAATATAATTTCTCTTCAATTTGGAGGTTTTCCTCCACAGCAAGTTCCTGATGGGGTTGTCCCGATTTCGAAGGCGACACTAAAGATTGTGAACCTTCCACCAGCCAGAGATCAAAGTGAAGAATTAGTGCCTCTCACCTTGAAACATGGTGAAATCATGTGGGTACACCCTGACTTAGTACCTGAAATGGAACATGAAAGTAAGATTTCAAAATCCAAGAAAGGTAAAATGGTCAGAACCTGCAATATGATTTCTCATGTTGTTACCCCAGATTATGATGATTCTGATCATTTGTGGAATGACATCCCTTTGGAAGATAGGCTAAAGGGTCTGAACATATGCCCTCCGAGTTTGGCTCCTCCTACCAAACTAAAGCTTACTCATCAACAATGGTTAGCCATGAACAATGTCCCTTTGTATAGGGCACAACAAGTTTTTTCTGCATACGAGAAAGCTTCTGTTGGGATTTTACCTCTTGCACCGAAAGATTCCACCCTTGCGACTACAGAGGTCTCTATCCTTTCTTCATCTGTTGGACCATCTGTTGAGAGTCCGCTACCTACTCACATGTACAGTCAACAATCAGTCCATCTCATGAAAAAGATGGACTATGACTTTCAAAAAGCGGAAGGCTTGAACAATGGTAAAGGTATGCGAGTTTCTTTACAAATTCAAGGTCAGAAATCTTCTGTCGGATTAGGATTTGAAGTTCTTCATAAAAATCTCCATAAGAAAAAGACCAAGGGAAAGAAGACTAAATCCTGTAATATGGTACTTCATTCCCCTGAGTCTGAAGAAGAGTCTTTTGCTAGTACAAGATCTGGAAAAGACTACTACAAAGATTATGAGGGGACTTCTAAAGAAGCAGATGATGCCGCTGAAACACTGCCAACTCAGTCATCTTCTATTCTTGCTGAGGCAAGACCTTCTAAACCATCAGTGGTTGAAAAAGTGAAACAGAAGGCAGTACGTTTTGACGTCCCACTGAAGTCTGGTTCAAATCAAGGGTTGATAAAACCCTATAAATTTGACATTCTAGCCCAATTAGCCAATACTCCAGCTAGGCTTTCCATCTTTGAGTTACTCCGTCTTTCTAAAGAAAGTCGAGAAACCTTGAGTGAAGTATTGTTACAAGCAGATTCATGGTTAGCTCAGCTCAAAAGTCCTGACAATACACCGGTGTCATGCCCCCAATGCCATAGTGTGATGGAATCAATTCCTAATATTAGTTTTATACAGGAAGATATGCTGTTGAAGCATAATCGACATGACAGGCCTTTGTGTTATACATGATATATTGACTCTACTGAAATTGACAGAATTTACATTGATCCTGGGTCTTCTATTAACATTATTCTTCAGAGTATGCTAAGACCCTTGAGGATTCCTACTAGTGAGTTGACTTACACTGGTACGACAATTGTTGGTTTCAATTCTGGAAGAAGTAAACCATTGGGAAAAATTCGTCTGAAGATTCAAATAGGTGATCTTCGAAATATGGCGACCTTTTATGTTATCCCGAACTCTACGCGGATGACTGTTGGATATCCCAGATTTTGCGCTTCTGTTCAAAGTATTTCAAATCTTAGAAAAATTTGAAAACTTTGAAGGGGGTCTTTAGAAGCGAAAATAAGTTATGATATATTTTTATCATATTTTATAAAAGGACCAAGTCAAAGAAGTTCAAAGCTCTACACGAGATACAAAAAGTCAAACTGAGTCAAACTCAAGCTCTACGCAGAGGTCAAATAGAGTCTAATTCAAATTCTACGCAAGAGCCATCCTCAGACTCTACGCAATTTGCTCTACGCAAGAGCCATCCTCAGACTTTATGCAGAAGACAGGCTGTCTACATCGCATTAAATGTGCGATTGATATTGCTCTGACAGATTAATTTTCTGACAAAGATTTGCACAGAAGCCAAGAAGATTGTTTCACACTAACCCAGGATCATTTGTGTAAATGGGCTACTTTACGCTCGAGAAACAACTTCCTTTACGTATGCAAGTTATTTGAGCTTTTTACGCTCAAGGCTATCTTAGCTACTTTTTTATGTGTGCGTAGAGTTTATTTGAGCTAACTATATGCTCAAGGCTATTTCTTAGCCACTTTACGCAGGAAGCTTACTTTGAGCTATTTTACGCTCAGCTTTTCCTGATTATGTGGGAACGTGGCTTGTATACGTGGCTTTTATGCCACATTTTTCAAGGACGTGGGAACGTGTTATCCTTGTTTTGCTGAAGTAATGGGACATGTGTCAACATGCGTAGAGGCTAATTTCTATACGTGGGTGACCGTTATCCTAGTAGCTTGCGTAGAGACTCAATATTGACGCTTTTTACGCACAGAAGACAAACCTATATAAAGACTTCTTTTTTAAGAAAGAGGTACAAGATTTTTGGAGCCCAGAGACTTTCAGAGCAAAGTGATTTTCCAGAGTGTTTCTCTTCAACTTTTTCTCAAGAACAGAGTGAAGCAAAGCAGAAAAGCATTCGATTGTGCCATCAGTGCCAATTGTGTCGATACCTTTCTGGTGACTTAGTTCTTCCGGTTGTTCTTCTTCAAGCAGTTCTCTTCATCATCGTCGTGTGGTCCAAGGAACAAAGTGATCGCTCTCAGATCAGACTTCCATAGCAATACTTCCCAAAATTTACTTGTACTTTTGTACTTTTTCTCGTTTTCTTTCAAAATCCTTTTAAGGGCATTTTGTTAAGTGAAACAATACCCTGTATAATACAGGGGTCTGTTGTGCCTGTTGTTCTTAAGCAGCATATCCTGTTGAGTGAATGTGATGTTGGGGATGATCTTCCCCACATTATGGCAGTACAGATATGCTGTAGGATCGTCGTCAGGCTGCTTGACCTAATTGATGAAAGACTGGTGTCCTTCACGGCTTCGCAGAGAGCCTCCCGAGTATCTTTGGATAGGCGGAGGAGCTAATATAGGAAAAGCTGTGCTGGAGTACTGGCCAGTTGTGCCAGTATGTCGAAGTTGTGGAGCTTGGCTGACCCCGGAGGGTTGTTTTTTCGAAGAGGCCTGTCGAAGCGGGCCTCTTTCTGCTTTTGTTTATCATCTGTAGGAGGTTGGGATGAACCTTCTCCTTGGACAGCTGTGGTGATGATAGGAGGCATCACTTCAGACGGAGCCTCCTCTGGCTGGGCGTTCTGCTGTGAACGCATTTGTATGGGTAGTGCTTCTTCAAGGGAGGATGTCACCATTCGACAAGATTTGGTCTTCTTGCCTTTGCTTTTGGAGGTAGAGGTTACCCCCGGTTGAGTCAGCTCTGGAACGAGATCCGGGTGAACCCACATGATCTCTCCCTTGGATGTTGTGAGTGGTGTCAGCCCATCCACGTTGCCGCGGCTTGGTAGTGTCACGACCCGACCCGACCCCTAGAGTAATATAAATAAAAACATCCTAATCTAGAGGAGTGTCGTCCATAGAGTAATGTAAATAAAAACATCCTAATCTAGAGGAGTGTCATCCACAGCTATAGGGTTCGGCTGCTGGTCTAAGTCACAACTGTCATCTAAGGTAGCCCCATAATATGTAGGGCAGCCAGCCTCGTCCTCATCCTCTGTAATATTTCAACAGGTCCAGTCAGGACAGGAGCGAGTACAATACATCTCAACAAGTCATATCAGAAAAAGAAAATATAATCATGCTAGAGAATAAAGTACAGGAAACTGAAGAATAGCATAATGTAAGAGAGAGACTGTAAGTAAATATCTATGATATATGTAAAAGAGAGACAATACTAGTGATTCAGAGTATAGGATAAACATGTGAATGGCTAAGGACTGGTTCATGATTACACTACGGAATTGATTCATGATTACACTACTTGGAATTATCCACATGTTCATTTATACTCCCCCATCCCCAATCAATACACAAGGATCCAGTCAAGTTACGTTAAGATTCTTGATTATACTACATTGCCCATAAAGGGTGATTCATGAATTGATTCGTGAAGGCTCGGTGATCATGAGGGTACATGTGTCACTAGCTGATTCCCGAAGATTCATGATAATAGAAGCATGAGATACGTGATGTAAGTGAAACACACGAGACAAGAGTATCTGATGCTCCCAAGAGGGATAACATCTCATGAAGGGATCCATATAGTACCAATCCGTATTACCAACGTGTCAGCATCAAGTAAGATAATCTAAAGCAGGAAATATAATCCTAAACATGATATGAAATGATCAGAGAATGTACTCGTCTGATGTCTGAATGTCCAAGGTAAATATACTGTCCGAGGAGTGGTGTCTGGCTCCTATTCAGAACAGCACAAGTCACAACAAGTCTAAAATGATAACAAGATGCAATTCAATGCATTCTACATAATTCTATGTCAATCTAGACCAAAGTCAATTCTTGGTCAACCTTGGTCAACCCTAGAAGTCAAACTAGGTCAACTATGGTCAAACTAGGTCTAACAAGTCTAAACTAGTCTAACTAGTCTATTCTAGGCCTAATCAAGACTAAACAAGCCTAACTAAGCTTTCACTAGTCTAACAGACACACCATAGGCCCAATCCTCTAGGCAAAAGCCATATATTACACTCACATATCATTATTCATATACACTATATAAGGGCAATGCCATATTGGCATTACACTACACATTTACACATAGGCTATTATAACTATTTACCCGCATATATATATATATATTTACCCGCATATATATATTTACCCGCATATATATATATATATATATATATATATATATATATATATATTATATATATAAATATATATATATATATATATATATATATATATATATATATATATATATATATATATATATATATATATATATTTATATATATAATATATATATATATATATATATATATATATATATATATATATATATATATATATATATATATATATGCGGGTATATATATAACTATTTACCCGCATATATATATATATATATATATATATATATATATATATATATATATATATATATATATATAACTATTTACCCGCATATATATATATATATATATATATATATATATATATATATATATATATATATATATATATGCGGGTATATATATATATATTTACCCGCATATATATATTTACCCGCATATATATATATATATATATATATATATATATATATATATATATATATATATATATATATATATATATATATATATATATATATATATATTTTTATATATATATATATATATATATATATATATATATATATATATATATATATATATATATATATATATATATATTTTTTTTTTTTTATATATATATATATATATATATATATATATATATATATATATATATATATATATATATATATATATATATATATATACACATATATATACACATATATATAAAATTGCACATACACATAGATTAGGAAATATCTATATATATATATATATATATATATATATATATATATATATATATATATATATATGTGTGTGTGTGTGTGTGGATATATATGTGTAGACATGTGTGTGTGTGTGCATAAGGAAACTGTGACAGTTTTAGTAGGAATTCTATAGTTAACACAATTCAGTGATTTGAACCTCATGAATGGTTCTCAGGTTCTGTTTTCTTCAACAGTGAGTAATGGACATTATACATTTCCAGATTTGAGTGTAAAGAGTCTCAGTTCAAATGTGACAGTGAGGGTATGTGTCAAGGAGTGTAGCAGGGTGTTTTCAATGTGTGTATATTAAATAGAACATGTGCATGTGTGTTCCCAGTTATCATGCAACATTTCAAGTTCATAAATGCTCAGGTGTGTGTGTGGCATGTAGGATGAACCTGTGTGTTCCAGTGAAGGAAAATCAGAATCAATGTGAGTGTCATTCATACAATGTGTTAACAATTAATAGTGCAAAAAAATGGGAAAGGAAACCAATCCAGTTTGAAAATGGGAAAGGAAAATCAGTTCCCAGGTTCCCTATTCCATGGTGTGTGGCATGAACACATGGGTGTTATACAGGAGGCCATGTGAACCTGTGAGTGAGTACTCAGTGAAGGAATACATGAAAGCAGTGTGGGTGTTGTGCTCATAGGAACATTTGTGTGTGTCACAGGAAATTGCCACCACAGTTGAGACAGTTAACAATGCAAAAATGGGTAGGGAAGCCAATCCAATTTTCGAGCGAAACATGTAATGTGGTTTCTCAGAATTTAACAGGGAATTACATTGAATGCTAAATTCTCAGGTTCATCAAGTTACAGTGTACTTGAATGAAATAGCTCTGTTCCAGATTACATACACAGGTTAATCCATGATTTTAGGTAATCTAATTCACTCATTTAATCAATACTAAATCAGTTACAAAAAATGAATTTATCTGAGATTAGTAAACAGTAAATGAATCAGTGGCAATCCCCTTCAACAGTCAACCACACCTCCCATATTCGAATCCCATTTAATCAATCTCAATACAAAATAAATCCTAACATGCCATCTAATGTTCAGACAAATTAAACCATAGCTAATTTACATGATATTAAACATTAAAATAAAAGGGAATGAAGAACAGTGTGTTATACACTGATACTATAGTGTATCAGTCGAATGGGGATTTTCCCATTCCATCATTAAATAGCAATTAATCAACAGGAATTAGGTTGGTAATTAACAAGCATTATGTACACGTGTCACACACTCAAAATTGTGTCTACAAACGTGACACAATGTGTCCAAACATCACACGAACTCAATGCACTGGGCTGTCATAGATCGTGCGACCAGTGCACGAGTCCTAACTGACTCGATACGAAACCAAGTGACACGAGACTTGGGGAGTGTCGTATTAGACACTTCCCCGAGCTCCGTGTCAAAGGACACGTGCCCACGTGCCCTGGAACAGTCACACGAGCCCCCGAGCAGCAGGCAGTGCAGCTCGCACGCGCGCGGGCGTGTCCAAGGGTTCGACACGACACCAAATCGACAGGAAATCACCTCAGTCACTTAAAAACCCGTAAGCGACACCAAGACACGAATTTTTATTCAAACATAAATCGAAATCTCGATCGAAATGCCCTTTGTGGCATTTCATCGAACACCTACGCTGGTTGCTGATACGTGTCCGATATGGACACGTACAGGATACGAAATCGGGCAAACCCTATTCCTACAGCACAAGAACACCTAGGGCTTGGTGTTTATGCAAAGAAAATATAATTTTAATGGTAGAATAGAAATATACCTATGTGTGTTCTTCAACACAAAAAGCCTCTTTAAATGAGCTCTCCAAAAGCCACTAAAATCTCCAAATTGATTCAATCCTGTGATATGGCTCCACAAACAGCAGGAGAACATTGATTAGAACACTATGGAAGAAATCTCAATAAAAATGGAGCTCTATTGATTAAACTATGAAGAAAAATAAATAAAGGCTTACCTTGTTCTTAGGAAAAATGTTAAACTATTGAAAAGATGCACAAATTCCTAAGGAGATATTATATAGGCAAGGGGGGGTCTTGACTGGCCACTTTAGCTAGGGTTAGGGTTTTTAGGTTGCATCTAAGGGCTAGCAATGAATCATGACTATTGAGTGGCCTAGAATCTAGGGCTCTTTCCTAGTTAAGTTGCAAACCACCATCTTAGCTAAACATGACTCAAACCACTATCCAATACTAACTAATTCTCAATGTGGCTAACTAGGCTAGCTATGACTAATCTAGGTTAGGTCCAATCTAGGTTAGGCTAACCAAAACCACATGGCAATAAATAAACTAGTATTTAAATCACACCATTCAAATAAATCATTTTAAATTCCTAATAAAATATATTAAATTCAAATTATTCAAAAATGACAAAAATACCCTCAAACTAGAAATGTGGTAGTGACAAATCTACCCTCCTTAAAAAAAATTTTGTCCTCGAAATTGAAAGGCGAAACTAACAATGTGAAGGATAGAAAGTATACCTCAAGGTCCAAAAGATATGGGTATCGCTCGCGCATCTCATCCTTCCGCTCCCAGGTAGACTTTCCTAGAGAATGATGCCTCCATACGATGCGTACCAAGGATATCACCTGGTTTCTCAATACCTTCTCTCGGTGATCCAGAATCTCCACAGGCTGCTCTGGATAACTGAGAGTAGGCCCTACCTCAATCTCTGAATGATCAAGCACATGGCTAGGGTCAACCACGTACCGTCTCAACTGTGATACATGGAATACGTTGTGGACACCCACTATTATAGGTGGCAAGTCTAGCCTGTAAGCCACGTCGTCGACTCTCCCGCCGATAACGAAAGGGCCGATGAAGCGCGGGCTAAGCTTCCTACCTCCACCAAAACGTATAGTACCCCGAGTCGGAGATATCCACAGAAAAACCATGTATCTGACCTAAACACAAGCAAGGTCTCAAATTAACTATGATAAACAACATGATCAATAAAATACAACAAACAAACCTAAATCTAATCCTACTCTAATCTGTACCTCAAACTCCAAGGACCTCCGGTGTCTATCGGCCCAGTGCCGATGTCTGTCCTGCGCCACGCGAAGTCTGTCCCTGATGAGCTTCACCTTCTCGGCTGCGTCAACAACCATCTCTGGCCCCAGTAAAGCTCGCTCATCAACATCATCCCAAGATAAGGGTGTACGACACCTACGCCCGTACAGAGCCTCGAAAGGTGACATCTCAATGCTGGCTTGGAAACTGTTGTTGTAAGCAAACTCCACCAAATGTAGATGATCCTCCTAGGAACCTCCAAAGTCCAAGACGCACGTCCGCAGCATATCCTCGAGCGTCTGAATAGTCCTCTCTGATTGTCCGTCCGTCTGGGGGTGGTATACAGTACTAACCTTGAGCTGAGTGCCCAAACTAGTCTGCAGACTCCTCCAGAAATGGGAAGTAAAGCGACTATCCTGATCCGAGACGATGCTGACCGGAACCCCGTGAATCCTGACTATCTGTCGCATGTACATCTCCGCAAGCCTCTCTGTAGACGTACCCACCTTGAATGGCAAGAAGTGGGCCGATTTGGTCAACCTGTCAACGATGACCCAAATCGCATCTTTTCCTCCTGGTGTACGCGGCAAACCAGATACGAAATCTATAGTGATATGCTCCCACTTCCACTCGGGAATAGGCAATGGCTGCAACAATCTACCGGGCCTCTGCCTCTCTGCCTTGACCTGCTGACAGACCAAGCACCTAGCTACGAAGCGAGCTACCTCCCGCTTCATCTCGGACCACCAAACACGCTCCCTCAGATCTCGATACATCTTGTTGGCACCAGGGTGTACAGAGTACTGAGATCTGTGGGCCTCCTGCAAAACCTGCTCCCTGAGATCTCCGTTGGGCACACATAACCTGGAACCGTACCGTAAGGCACCATCCTCTGCAAGAGAAAACTCGCCATCCACCAGCCCTGCTCGAACCTACTCTCGGAGACACCACAGAGCAACGTCCTCAAACTGTGCCGACTTGATCCTCTCCACCAAGTACGACTGAATCTGTAGGTCCCATAACTGCATCTGAACTCCGGGCGCGATCACCTCAATCCCCAGGCTCTCCAAATCAGCAAGCAAGTGACGGTCCATGGTCAAACACATGGCTGTCGGATACCTACTCAAGGCATCGGCAACCACGTTGGCCTTCCCTGGGTGATACTGAAGTAGGATGTCAAAGTCCTTCATCAACTCTAACTATCTACGCTGTCTCATGTTCAGCTCCTTCTGAGTGAACACATACTTTAAGCTCTTATGATATGTGAAAATCTCCATCCTCTCTCCATACAGATAGTGCTTCCACAACTTCAGAGCAAAAATCACCGCTGCCAGCTCCAGGTCATGGGTAGGGTAGTTCTTCTCATGGGGACGTAATTGCCTGGAAGCATAGGTAATCACCTTCCCATGCTTCTGCAAGACACAACCCAGCCCCTTCCCTGAAGCGTCACTATAAATAGTAAATCCTCCTGATCCTGAAGACAATGTCAGAATCGGAGCTGTCGTAAGCCGCTTCTTCAACTCATCAAAAGCTTCCTGATACTCCCCTGACCAAACATACTCAGCATCCTTCCGGGTCAACTGAGTCAACGGCTCTGCAACCCGGGAGAAATCTTGCACAAATCTCCTATAATATCCTGCCAGCCCTAGGAAACTCCTAATCTCTGCCACTGAAGTCGGCTCTGCCCAAGCCTCAACTGCTACGATCTTCTTGGGGTCAACTGAGATACCATCTCCAGTCACCACATGCCCCAAAAAGTCAACCCGGTCCAAAAAGAACTCACACTTGGAGAGCTTCCTATAAAGCTGCTCTCTCCTGAGAGTCTCCAGCACTATCCTCAGATGCTCCTCGTGCTCCTCCTCAGTCTTGGAATATACCAAGATGTCGTCAATGAATACCACCACGAACTTATCCAAGTACTGGTGGAACACCTTGTTCATTAGGTTCATAAATACTGCTGGTGCATTGGTTAGCCCAAACGGCATAACCAAAAACTCAAACTGCCCGTACCGCATCCTGAAAGCGGTCTTGGGAACATCCTCCACTACTAAAATCTGTCAAATCAACGACGCCACAGGACGTCGCTAAATAGGGAAAATACGTCGCTAATATCTATTAGCGACGTATTTAGCGACGTTTGCACGTAGTCGCGATTAACCTAGTCGCTAAACAACAAAACGTCGCAATACGTCACTATTGCGACGAAACTCAGCGACGCGGACACGTCGCTAATTCAGCGACTACCAGCGACGTAAAACGTCATCATTTACCGACGCACCCTAGCGACGTTGAGCGACTTGACATGCATCGATGCTGACCTGGCTTGAGAGCCAAATGGCGACATTCTGCGACTTTGCTACGTCGCTATAGTACCGACATATAGCGACGTTTAGCGACGTCCTACGTAGCGACGTTTAGTGACGATCAGCGACGGTATTCATCATAGTTAGCGACGTGCCTTATACTTACTTAGCGACGTTACCTTCGTCGCTGGGCGTCGCTGAACGTCGCTAATATTGAAAAAAAATACTGCATTTGCAGCATCCCCTGCAGCATTTGCAGCATTTGTAGCATCCCCTACACCATTTGTTACAACAACGACGGTGTGTATCACGAACACAGTATCAAACAACACATACACACAATCACGAACACGTTTGAAACACAATCTCATCAATCAACACAGATATATGAAAATTTGTAACAACAATGTCAAACATAATGGTCCACATAAGAATAATGTATGTATAACCACATAAAAGACCCAACAATGGGCCATCACACAACAATATATATGTCGACTACGGCTGATCAGGAGGAGCATCACCGCTCTGGAAAAAAGGTAAGCATACTGCTCCGGTGTAAGAACCACCGACGACAATAAAGGAGGAGGCAATGCAACCGCTGGAGAAGGAGGCAGTGTAACCGCTGGAGATAGGTGCATCCGTGTCTCCTCTAGGGCTTACAGTCTGGTGCTGCATTGCTCCATGCAAGCCGCTATCCTAGTAACAGTGTCGTGAATGGACTCATGTGTCCCCTGTACGTGCTGTACGGTGCGCTCGAGACTCGTCAAAGCATGCGGTGATCGACGCAGCGTCCTCTTGCGCCTGAGACCCTGGCTGTTCAGCAATCCTCCTCAGCATATCGTCGCACATCTCAGCAATTTGGCGGACAATGGTCTCCTCGACTTGGGACGACTCGGCCTGTGACGGCTGTGAATGGGCACTGGAAGAGGGAGCCCTGGATGTCTGCGTCGCAACAAATATGCCGTAGGATCCCGTACCGTAGTACGTACCCCTCTGAAGACCACCAACATCGGTCTTCCAGAGCTCGTCCTTCGACTGAGGCGGAGAGGGCTGCGATGTACCAACCCCTCCCTCTGCCTGTGCACTAGCACTCGCACGCTCATCACGTAGCCTAACATACTCTTCCTAAAAATTATTGTGCATCTCTATACATCAGTACTTACCTAAATTAGCCTAATAAACGTCTAAAAATTAACGAAATCTCTATACATCTCTATACATCAGTACTTATCTGTATATTTTTCAAGTTGTGTTAAAATTAACAAAATCTAAATTAGTACTTACATAGCTCTGAGTAGCCCGGTCGTCGATGAGCTTCCCGTCCTTCCGATGGGTGGCCAGGAAGACGGTCACCATGTTTGCATCCTCACCCCTCTTCACCTGCGTGTTTGTTATATTTTATTCTTTAGTAAAATAGAAATTTATATACTCCTACTATCAATAAAATCTTATATTTTACAATAAATTATATACCAACGACGGAAATGCTCCGTCATAGGAATCGATCCACCACACCACTTTCCGGCCCTCGTCCTAGCCGCCTTCGCCTTCTTCGACCGCTTTCTGTACCCGGGCTCCTCAAATCAAGCCCTCATCGTGGTCCACTGGTCAGGTGTGATCCAACCAGCAATCGGCTTTTCGGAGCGCTGACGAGCTTTCTGATCGTCAATTGCATCACGAATCACCTTGGCGGCGACGGCAGGAAACTGCCTCTCAATCTGCTCGGCCTGGTGTGGTGGATAAAAATAAGTCCTTTACAAGAATTACAAATTAAAATAATAAGTTCTAAAAATGCTTAAAATTATATTAATCATACTAAATTAACTATCTTTAGTTACCTTGAAGTGGGCAAACCAGAATGCCTTCCTCTCTTCCGAGGCATTCGAGTAGTTGATCCACGGACCCCCATAGTTGGACCTTAGAAAGGAGCCCAACGCTCTCTGTACCAATGAGGGATGATATCTGTATACAACGATAACCGATGTATTAATGAATATATATAGATATACAGACATGCATAATATATATATATATATATATATATATATATATATATATATATATATATATATATATATATATATATATATATATATAACTTACTTCGTAGGACCGTCGGCCCAAATCTCCATCCTCGTCTCGTCCTGAGGTGTGCATGGAGGGTCGCTCTGGTATGGATCCGCCCGGGCGGGAGTAGGGACTACCTCCTCCACCTGCTCCCCACCCTCCATGCTGCTGTCAGCGGTAGGAAGGCTAGGGGAAGTAGTATGATCAGCAAGCCTGGAACTGCTCGTCGCAGGTGCACTGCCACCAGGACCTGCGACCGTATGGTACAATGGAGTGCTCGGGTCAGACGATGGTCCAGAGCCATCCTCTGGTAACGGAGATCTCTGTCCACCTAAGGACACGGCTCGTCCTGGCCTATCTCCGCGTCGTCCTGAGGTGCCTCCGCGTCGTCCTGCCATGCTGATAATAACATTGGAGTTCATAATTTAAGACTACAGAAATATGAATACATCAAAATCATAGTTTATGATTGAAAATATAAATAAATACAATGACAGTTTAGAAATATCTGCATACATTGGAATTCATAATTTAAGTTTTCAAAAATGATCATAGTTCAGAATTTAAGATTACAGAAATATGAATACATCAAAATCACAGTTTCTCAATCATCCTCTGAAAATTCATCTTCTTCGTTTGTCTCCTCCTCCTCCTCCTCATCCACTTCCTCTTCCTTCTCATCGTCACTATCATCTCCTTCGTCTTCCCCTTCGGATACTTGTACCTATTCTATACAAGTAGATATTGAATGGGGAACTTCTGCTGAGTCGACATCAACTGTATTTGGTACAAGAGGCAGCTCGTCCTCCTGATAAGCCACTTCATCGACGTCGTAGGTATTTCTGGCTTTAGTCTTGCATACTGCCCACCATTCGTACCTCGTTGTTCCCCGTCTAGGATATGTTGTAAAATATACGAGTTGAGCTTGACTTGCTAGGATAAATGGTTCGTATCCTTGGTATCGACGACAGTAGTTAATATCCACAAGACCATGCTTGTCAATTTTCAATCCTTGATCTTGTATGGGATCGAACCAATCAACTTTGAGCAACACGATCTTGGCAGGCTCTATGCTATAGTTGTACGTCAATTCCACGATCTCCCGTAAGACGCCATAGAAATCATTGCCTGGAGTGACATCTTTATAGTTTGTAGATTTGATACACAAGCAACTGTTTTTTATGGAATCAAGATCCAGGAAGCTATCTCTGATGAGAGCATTTGTTGACTTGAACTTAAACCCATTCATGCAATAACTTGGCCATATTTTGACGGCATAAATTGGTCCCTTGGCAAGAGTTCTAATAGATTCATTCTCAAGGATGACGTCCGGACGATCGACCTAGACACGAAAAGATACAAAATTAAGTTTAATGTTAAGTTATTTCTTGTGCAGTTGTGAATGGAGGAAGATTCTAACTAGCTTCTTACGTACATATGCAGTCAACCAAGACGGGAAATGAAGTCTCATTTCTTCTTCTACTTCTTCATCTGCAATGTATGGTCTACTTGACCTCACCTCATCATTAAATTTGCTGAAAACTAATAAATATCGGGATAGGGCTCGAACCCTAAATTAGAATTCGAATCCAAGCAAAACATCAAGTTGACAGTTGATATGCCCAAAAAACTCCCAGTATCAGTAAATAGGGCTCGAACCCTAAATTAGAATTCGAATCCAAGCAAAACATCAAATTGACAGTTGATATGCCCAAAAAACTCCCAGTATCAGTATATAGGTGTTACACTGTGAGTCTCGTATCCACACAGTGGGACACGATATGTCCAAACCAACAAAATAGGTGTCACACGAACTAGAAGCGAGTCCACGCTCTCGTGTCCCCCGCAGCGAGTCCACTGTGAGTCTCGTGTCCCCCGCAGCGAGTCCACGATCTCGTGGACACGAACTAGAAGCGAGAGAGAGAGCTAAAAGACGAGGAGAAACTGGGAAGCGGGGACAGGGGATCACCTAAGGAGGAGCTACCTGAGGAAGGAGGAGAAGGAGGAGGCTGGAGGAGGGAGATCGCCGGAGGAGCACCGCGGAGGAGGAGGTCGGAGGAGGGAAATCGCCGGAGGAGAGTCGCGAAGGAGGAGCGCGTGAGAAATTGGGGAAAAAAATTTGTGAATGATCGAAAAGGAAACCCTCGCCGCCTATATGAAACATTTAGCGACGTCCTTCTCTGCCGTCGCTAAACGTCGCTGATATTTAATAAACGGTGACGCTACTTAAAATGCGTCGCTATACGTCGCTATATCAGCGACGTGTACCAACGAACTTGCGACGCAGATTCCCATTTAACAAATTGTAGCCGCTAGACGTCGCTATTAGTCGCTGTTGGCGACAAACAGCGACGTCTTAGATAAACATCGCTAAACCCCTAAATATTAGCGACGTTTTATCTTGGAGTCGCTAAATACATCGCTGATATGACTTATTTTGGTAGTGCTCGCCCTTCACCTTCACCTGGTGATAGTCTGACCTCAAATCGATCTTGGAGAACACCCGAGCTCCGTTCAACTGATCAAAGAGATCATCGATCCGCGGCAGTGGGTATCTGTTCTTGATCGTGAGGTTGTTGAGTGCCCTATAGCCAATACACATCCATACTGACCCATCCTTCTTCGGCATAAATAATACTAGTGCACCCCATAGTGACGAACTCGAACGGATGAAGCCCTTATCCTGTAGCTCATCCACCTGCTTCTTCAGCTCCACCAATTCACTGTTGTTCACTCGATAGACGTGGTGAGAGCTGGGTTCCGCTCGTGGAACCAAGTCTATCGAGAACTCAATATCTCTGTCTGGCGACAATCCCGGCAACTCCTCTAGAAAAACATCCATATACTCTGCTATCAAGGGGTGTGGAATCGTCTGCTCCTCAACCGAGACTCTGCAGAAGACTCTGCTGCTCTGCTCCGCCTGACGTCTGGAGTACTCAAACTCTGGCTCTCTCGGCACTCTGAAGAGAACTCTACCCCCTTTGCAATCAATGCTGGCATGGTGCCTGCTCAACCAATCTATACCGAGCACTATATCGTAGTTCGGCAATGGCATTACGAGCAGGCTCACCTCCAACTCACGGCCTCCCAAAACAATACTTCGACCCATACAAACATCACATACGAGGATAATGCCACCCCCGATCGTGATCTTGTAAGTCCTAGGCAACGATTCAGCTATGATACCGTGTCTAATCGCAAATGATACTGATATGAAACTATGCAAAGAACCGGAATCGAATAATACAAAAGCTGGACTGGAGTCGAGAAGAACCGAACCTGCGATCAGCTCTCCTATCGCCTCCGCATCCTCGACTGCCATGGCAAAAGCTCGCCCCTGCTGGCCTCCCCTGGCCTGCTGCTGATGCTGCATAAACTGCTGCTGCTGATTCGGCAATGGTCCCTTCTGCGGTCTCCCTGGAGCCTTGGCTCCTGCTCTCTGCCCTGAACGTCCCGAGAACATAGGGCACTCCCTCAGTTGATGGTCTACTGCTCCACAGAGTAGGCACCTTCCTAGCCTCTTCCTACACTCGTTCCACCCGTGCCCTGGCTTCTTGCAATAAGCACAGGGGGTGGCCTCCTGCCTCGGTGCCTGCTGCTGCACCCTCTGCTGCTGATGCTGAGCTGGCTGATGCCTCGGCTGCTGAAACTACTGCGGTTGGAACCTCTGCTGCTGGTGCTGCTGCTGAAAGTGTGGCCTCTTGGCCGGTCCTCCGCTACTGCTGCCTCCCTGGAAGTCTCGCCCCCTCTTGAGCCTAAGCTCAAGATCATCCTATGCAGCTAACGCGTCCACTAGGATCTCCTCAAAGGTAGCACTGCGGGCATTCTTGGTGTAGGACTTGACCTCCTTTACCAAGCCCTTCCGGAACCTCCGGGCCTTCGTCGCCTCGACAAGCCCTCTATAAATTAGCTCAGATGACAGAACTCTCCCGAGTATCCTCCACAGATCGGCTCCCCTGGACTAGGGCCTCGAACTGAGTCTCGAGGGCTCCCAGCGCTGCATCCGGGAAGAACTTCTCCTTGAACAGCTTCTTGAATGCTGTCCAAGTCTATCCTGCAGTACCAATCCTCGGGTCGGTCTGGTACCACGTACGGGCCAGATCCTGTATTATGCTGGCCGCTGCCTCTATCTTGAGCCTCGTCGGGATCTCAGCCAACCTGAATATCTCCTCCATGTACTCGATCCACTCGTCGGCATACAAGATCCCCTCTGTCCCGCGGAAGTCCCTCGGGTGCATCTTCTGAAAGTCCTGTATGCCCTTCTCCCTCGGAGGGTGCGACTGCTGGATTGCTGCTGGCTGAGCTACAACTCTCTCTACCGCTGTCACGGCCAGATCAATGCCTCGGCTGAGCTCTGCTGTGTGCCTCTGCTGCTGGGTCTGCTGACCCTCCATGTACTGCCGGAAGAAGGCTAACAGTTGAACGACGTCAACTGTCCCCGGAGGTGGCTGCTGCTGCAGAAGCACATCCGGAATCACCGGACTCGACTCATACCTCACAGGTGGAGGGGCTCCTCCGAAAGCAGCTGAAACGCCTACCCCAGCTGGCATGACTGGGGCTGTGGTACCAGGGCTTGTCTGCTGAGTATGAGAGGTGGCAGACCTCTCATCGGCGTCCCTCTGGCCCTGGCGATGTGATCTCGTCTCAACCATCCTGGAGACACAGATCAAAAAGAAACAATTGCTGAGAATGAGTCAAAATATCAAGGGAGGACAGTTTAAATTCAAAAGAAGACAATAAGCAGAAAAATTTAGATATACAGAATCTGATAAAGAGTTTTTCTAATATGATTGAGTACCTTCAAATAATCTTAATCCTACTGCAGGCTGCAGTGATATTCTAGTTCGAATACCACTACATTTTTAAACTAGGCCTGCATGGGCCACCGCTAAAAATGTGTCATGACCCGCACCCTAGAGTAAGGGCACGAGACGTGGGTACGTCCAGCCTACACCGCAGTGTCGGAGGTAGAACGCTGTCCTAGGTCACAACATCTAACAATATAATACTAAGCAGTTTGTACTCCCCGAATGGAGGTGACATAGCAGAATGTAAACTCAATCACAACTAAGGCAGAAAGATAAGATAGAAGGATAGATAGATAGATACTGCTGAAATGAAAGGAAATCTACAAGTACAAACAGAGAGTCTTAAGTGTCTAATACATCACAAATCCCAAGTATCAAATATATACAGTCATCCATAGAGTAATGTAAATAAAAACATCCTAATCTAGAGGAATGTTGTCCACAGCTATAGGGTCCGGCTGCTGGTCCAAGTCACAGCTGTCATCTAAGGTAGCCCCATAATATGTAGGGCAGCCAGCCTCGTCCTCATCCTCTGTAATATTTCAACAGGTCCAGTTAGGACAGGAGCGAGCACAATACATCTCAATAAGTCATAGCAGGAAAAGAAAATATAATTATGCTAGAGAATAAAGTACAGGAAACTGAAGAATAGCATAATGTAAGAGAGAGACTGTAAGTAAATATCTATGATATATGTAAAAGAGAGACAATGCTAGTGTGAAACCCAAAATTTTAGATAATTATTTAATAATTTAATTAGCTATTATAATAAATTCTTAATTGTTAATTTAGGAAATTTCATTTTTAGAAAAATTACTAAAACTGGAAATTTGATCAAAACATATAATTTTCTATTTAATCAATATTATGTTAATTAGATTAAAAATTATTATTTTTCAAGAAAATAAAATTTTTGGACTGTTGTTTGTCAGCCAGACCGAATTAAATTGGAACCATAAAATATTTTTTTTGTTGTAAAATGTTTTCATTTTTTAGCCATTTGTTAGAAGCCAAATTGTTTGGACAAAACCCATATCCATGAATAATTGGTTCATAGGGTTTACACTCATGAGTTATGTTTTTCTCTTAAACTTTGTTTTAAGGCCCACAGCCTATCAACTCAACCAACATCATTTGTATCAACTCTTAAGAGAAAAGAAAGGATATTATTAAAGAAAATTATCATCTTTAAAAATGTTTTGTTTTTAACTCTTGCCAACTCATTCCATTTTCTTCTGTGGGTTGATGGCTGAGTCTTTCCGTTCCCGAACGGCCGAGCCGTCGACCTTTCGGCTCCCCGTAACTCCGGCGAACCCGTCCTCTCCCGTAACCCCCGCTCATCTCCTATATAATCTCCCTCTCCATCATTCTTCTCCACCACAAAACCCTTTTTCCCTAAATTTTCGTGCCCTAGGTGGAGCTCCATCTTCCGGAGTTCATCTCGAACCGACACCGGCGCCACCCTCCCGAGGCCGTGTCCCTCTGGCCGAACTCTCCAGCCCGAGCACCCTCCCCGGCCACGCTCGCACCCGATCTCCCGCCGGCGCCCCGTACGACCTCCTTCCCGCCGAGCTCCCTTCGGCAACCACCTCGTGGATCTGTCTTAGCTCCTGTGTTGTGCGCTGTTGGCAGCCCTGTGCCCGGCTAGTGCCAGCTTGTGCTCTTCGACGTTGTTCGATTTCGTGTTCGGTTCCCTTTCTGGATTTCCGTTGTCAATTGGGTAACTTCTAATCCAGTAGTTTTCCCATTATTTTTAGTAGTCTATGATGATATCTGGTCCAAACCAAATTTTTCGGGAATTCGGGATTTCGAAACGTAGTAGTTACGTTGCCGTTTCGGTTTTTCCCAAGTCTCTTCGAAAATTATGGTTGCTGTTGATTTTTGGGTTCTAAAATAATTTGGATTTTGGACAGAACTAAGTTCTGTGCCTATTCTCGGGTTTTTCGAGAATGCTGAGAAATAATTCTGTTGGTTAGAGATTTTTGGCACTTGGCTTTTGAAGAATTTTGTGGCTATTTTCGGAAATTCTGGGAATTAGTTCTGTTGTGGAAATTCCGAACATTTCGAAAATAATCCTGTGGTTTCCGATGTGTTTTCGGGAATTCCGAGTCTGTTTTGGGAATTCTGATATTATTTCGGGTTTCCGATTTGGCTTAGGAAATTATTTCTGTGGCTGTTTTATATAAATATTTTGGGTATCCCTGGTTTGGGATTGTTTTTGCAGGTTGTAGCACACTTTTCCAGTTTTTGGGTTGACCAAAAATAGAGGAAGTGTTGCCGAAATTTTTATAAAAATTATAAAAATGATTTTAAAACGATTTTCGGAAATGATATTATTTTAGGGCGACGACCTTATCGGTCAATGGGCCCCAGTGAAATGCAAACGCACCGGTCTGTCCGGACGTTGGGGCAGAGTAGCTGTAAGTGAAGATTGGACCAGTTCTGAGACTCATACTATTTTAAATTAGAGATTATTAATTATTTTTATTTTGTAGGTAAATTTACAAGACTAACATTTTCTTTCTCTTATTTTAATTCATGGAAATGTAAGGGCATAAGCCATTTATCTATTTTGTAATTTGTAATAAGTAGGAATTAGCTGTGGATTTTCTGGGATTGTGAACGCGTAGAATTAATTAAAATTAAAATTAATTATTAGTTAGAAATTCACGATTTTCTCATTTAAAGAAAAGAAAAAAAATATATTTATATGTATAATTATAAAATACTAATTTTTTCCCAATAAACTGATAAAAACAAGTTTTCCGAAAAAAAATATAAATTTAGATTTCTATAATTGTAACGCACTAGAAAAAAAACGTGTTTTGATTGTGATGGTTAAACAAGACTAAAATTGACTAGGAAACAAAATCTAGAGATTGTAACTAGATAATTCTAGAGTTGTGTTTTCTGAGACAAAATTTTCGGAATGTAGGACTTCAAGAAGAGTGTGATTGTTCAAATTCCGAAGTACCAAACTCGTCCAACTTGAGAAATTTAAGGCAAGTACATTTATGTGGATTTACGATTATTTTAACAATCATTTTATTGCAAGTTTAAACCACTGTTATACACGAACTCTTTCGAGAGTACTGACCATACTGTTGGGGACTGGGGGAGTAGAGTAGTGGATATGACCAAATCCAAAAATTAGAATAACTGACTGTATTAGCTTTCCCCTTTTCACACGGGGACAAGCCATACCGTATCGCTAGGATACTACTGTAACCCAATCCGGTCATATTCATTACCTATTCATATCACTGTACTGTATTTCAAAACTGTTTTATTTTTCAAACTGTTTAAAAATGCATGATATTAATTGTCATTTTAATTGTTAAAATTTGCATGAATTGTACTTTGCTCCTTTCCTGACTGGATAATCGTAGGTACTACTGATGACCTGGAGATGCTGATCAATAGCTATTATGATCCTGATTTGTACCCGGCGGTACTTCCACCTGAGGAGGATGTTGTGGCGTCTCCATAGATGCTACTTTAGTTTGAGAGTTTAGTTGTTTCTGAGTTTATGAATCCTTGTAACAGAACAAGTTTTAAATTATCGTTTAAATAAATGTTGTGGAAAATTTAGTTTCAAATGTTGTTGATCACCTGCATATGGATTACAGCATACTGCCGCCGTCTCATCAACGGTGCAGGCTGGGCATGATCCGATTCGACCCAAGTATTTGGGGACCGGGTCGTGACATGTTTTTAGTGGTGGCCCATGCAGGTCGATTAATCAACAACTTAGGAAAATCTAGGAAATAGTTAGAACACTAGAACATCAAATTGCCACGACATAGGACCGATATATATATGTTAAATATTTTTGCTTGATTATAGACGGGTAGGCTACCTTGCTTATGTTTATATCCTAAACCTTCCAGAGAATGGCCACTGACAATATCAACCCTGCTGGCGATGGGATATCAACACCTGATCAAACCCCACCGCCTCAACCAAGTCCGGGTTTTATACCCCATCCGTCGAATGCACCTCGTGGGTTGTTTGCTGCTTCAACGGTGGACCCATCATCTTCCCAGACGGAGATGCAACCCCCTGTGGTTTCGCCCACTCCAGCTGCCCCACCGGTGCCTGTGGATCCCACTGACCTCATAGGTCTGTTAAGAGGAGTGCTAGAAGCCCAGAGAACTCAAGCTGAAGCTCATCGCTAGCAGACGGCCATTATGAGAGAAGGCATGAAGAATGCCCATAGCGTGGCAATGGCTGCACTGGAAAGAGGAGAAGCAGTTCAACAGGAACCAAAGCCTGCCAAGGTAAACATAAATTTAATGACTAATTTATGTAATAATAAGGCCATTTAATTAATAGAAATTATATTGCCAAGGTGGGCGATATTGAGAGTTTCAAGAAGCAGAACCCTCGACCCTTCAAGGGAACCGAGGGAATTGTCTATGCTGATGAATGGCTCGATAATATGGAGCGTCTTCTAAGCGTTGCTCGGCTTCCAGAAGATCTCAAGGCTGAAGCAGTGGGACTCCAACTGCAGAATGTAGCAAGCACCTGGTATCGGAATGAACCCTGACTCCAGGATAGGCAGATTGACTGGGACACCTTCAAGAGGTTATTCCAGAGGAAGTTCTTCCTAACTTCAGAGTTGCGGGAGATGGAGCGACAATTCCAGAACCTGAAGCAGGGCAACATGACTGTGGGAGAGTATGCTGCTGAATTCGGCCAGCTTAGTCGATTTGCCAAGAACCTGGTGGCTGATCCTGACGATCGTGCTGAAAGGTTCAGATATGGATTAAGAGAAGAGATCCGCACCTATGTGATCTCAGGCGGTGCTAAGACTTATGAAAAGATCCTGGAGCGAGCTCAAGACATAGAGAAGAGCCAACCTGCCCGCTCGAAGAGAGATTTTCCTGGAACTAACAACTTCCAGGATAATCAGAAGAAGCCCAACAATAACAACAACAGCAACAACAACCGTCCTCCCTACCAACAGGCGAGGAACAATGACAAGGCGCCTCAGAGGCAGATCCCCGTCTGCGACTTTTGCAAGAGGCCGAGACATCTGGCAAACATCTGCAGGAAGAGGCTAGGGCACTGCCTAGTCTGTGGGTCTTCCACCCATCAAGTGAGGGACTGCCCTTTGTCGACTAACCGGACTGGAGCAACTCCGCAGAAAGGACCTCTGCCCACTCAGCAACAACAGTTTGGGCAACATCAACAGAAGACGGGGCGAGCTTTTGCCCTGACAGCAGTGGAACCAGAGCCAGCTCAGGAACCTGTAGCGGATGTCATATCAGGTTCTATCTATGTGCATTCTTACCCTACCTTAGCTTTATTTGATTCGGGAGCATCACATAGTTTTATAGCCACCAAATTCATATCTGCACACCATATAGTTACTGGCTTTAGCAAGAAAATCTGTAGAGTTATGACTGGAGGAAGACCCCTACCTACTACTGAAATCTGTGAATGCCCTATCACCATAGCTGGCCATAACTTTATAGCACCTTTGCTTGTCATGCCCTTACCTAACTATGATGTAGTCCTAGGGATGGACTAGTTAAGTAAGCAGCATGCGCTGATAGACTGTCATCGAGGATGTGTAGTCTTCAGCCCACCTGGAGAACCGGAGTTTGAAATCTCTCGAACTCCGGAGGAGATGGAATGTGTTACCTATACCTCTATCACTGAAGAGTCCGGACCTCCGCACCCTATCATAGCGGAATTTTTGGATGTTTTCCCTGATAGTCTTCCCGGGTTACCCCCAGACCGAGATATAGAGTTCACCATTGACCTAGTCCCCGGCTCTTTCCCTATTTCTAAGGGATGCTACAGAGTCAACCCGAAGGAGGCCAAGGAGAT
Source organism: Iris pallida (assembly GCA_029216955.1). Lineage (NCBI taxonomy): Eukaryota > Viridiplantae > Streptophyta > Magnoliopsida > Asparagales > Iridaceae > Iris > Iris pallida. The sequence continues at coordinate 277,238 of JANAVB010016515.1, forward strand.
GAAAGATCAAATTAATGAACTGAAGGCTTTAGGATTTATTCGAGACGGAGCTTCACCCTGGGGAGCACCAGTCTTGTTTGTTCCCAAGAAGGACGGAACAGTGAGGATGTGCATCGACTACCGGGCATTGAACAATATCACAATCAAGAACAAATACCCTTTGCCCCGGATCGATGACCTGTTTGACCAACTCAGTGGAGCCAATGTGTTCTCGAAAATTGACCTCAGATCTAGATACCATCAGATCAAGGTCAGGAAGGAAGATATTCCTAAAACGGCATTCAACACCAAGTATGGGCAGTTTGAATTCTTGGTCATGCCGTTTGGACTGACAAATGCTCCGGCTGTATTCATGAACCTTATGAACAAGGTTTTCCATGAATACTTAGATCAATTTGTTGTTGTCTTCATTGATGACATTTTGATCTATTCGAAGACGAAAGAGGAGCATGAGGAGCATCTTAGGAAAGTTTTGGGAACTTTGAGGAAAGAGAAGTTATATGGTAAGCTATCCAAATGTGAATTCTTTCTAGACAAGGTGGATTTTCTTGGCCATGTTGTCACAGGAGAAGGAATTTCGGTGGATCCTAAGAAGATAGCTGCTGTGGAGAAGTGGTCTACCCCAAACTTAGTTGCTGAAATCAGGAGTTTCTTGGGTTTGGCGGGATACTACCGGAAGTTCGTGAAGGACTTTGCTAGAATTGCTGAACCAATGACGAAGCTGACTCGGAAGAATGAAGAGTTTATCTGGACGGAAGATTGCAGGCTGCATTTGACGAGCTGAAGAAGAGGCTTACCACTGCACCAATCCTTGCGCTACCCGCAGGATCCGGTGGTTTCACAATCTACAGTGATGCCTCTGGAAAAGGACTGGGATGTGTTCTTCAACAGAATGGGAAAGTGATTGCTTACGCATCTAGGCAATTACGGAACTATGAGAAGAATTATCCCACACATGACCTGGAGCTGGCGGCAGTTATCTTTGCGTTGAAACTATGGAAGCACTATCTGTATGGAGAGAGTGGAGATATATACAGATCACAAAAGTCTGAAGTATGTTTTCACTCAGAAAGAGTTGAACATGAGGCAAAGAAGATGGCCGGAGCTAATGAAGGACTTTGACATCGACCTGCAATACCACCCGGGTAAGGCTAATGTGGTCGCTGATGCACTTAGTCGATATCCAGTGGCGATGTTCTTGACCAAGGAGCGGCATCTGCTAGAGGACATCGAGAAGCTTGGATTAGAGATCATATTGCCTGGAGATAGAAGGATGGAGCTGGATGCTAATTCAGTACTGATGAAGTTGCAAGTGAGCTCGTATCTGATGGACAAGATCAAGGAGACTCAGTTTCAAGACGAGGCACTTTGCAAACTGAGAGACCAAGTGTTGGCAAGAATACTTGAGGGTTTCTCAATCGCCAGCGATGGAGCTTTGAAGAATGGTATAAGGCTTTATGTACCATCTGGCGAACTGAAGAACGAGCTGATGAAGGAAGCGCACCAGTCGCAGTATTCTATACATCCTGGAGCTAATAAGATGTATCGGGATATGCGCACTATTGTTTGGTGGTATGGAATGAAGAAAGATGTGTCCAGATTTGTGGCGAGATGTTTGATCTGTCAGCAAGTGAAGGCCAGTAGACAGAGACCCGCAGGACTTCTACAACCGCTGGACATTCCGGAGTGGAAGTGGGAGCACATCACAATGGATTTTGTGTCAGGTTTGCCTCGTTCCCAAGGAGGGAAGGATGCCATCTGGGTTATAGTGGACCGACTAACCAAGTCAGCTCACTTTATTCCTTTCAAGGTTGGTTTATCCACCGAGAAGTTGGCGGCATTATACATGCGACACATCTACCGGATTCATGGAGTACCGGTAAGCATTGTATCTGACCGAGACACTCGTTTTACCTCTCACTTTTGGAAAAGTTTGCATGACAGCCTGGGAACACAGTTGAAGTTCAGTACTGCCTATCACCCCCAGACAGATGGTCAATCAGAGAGGACGATTCAGACACTGGAGGATATGCTGAGATCGTGTGTCTTGGAGTTCGGAGGATCGTGGGAAGACCATTTGTACTTGGTAGAGTTTTCTTATAATAACAGCTACCAAGCCAGCATTGGTATGACCCCATTTGAGGCTCTGTATGGACGTCATTGTCGTACACCATTGGCATGGGATGACGTAGGAGAAAGAGTACTGCTGGGCCCAGAAATGGTGACCGACGCAGCAGAGAAGGTGAAGATGATCAGAGACAAGCTCAGAATTGCCCAGGACAGACAGAAGCATTGGGCAGACAACAGTCGTCGGCCACTGGAGTTTGAAGAAGGAGATAAAGTCTTTGTGAAGATTTCTCCTACCAGAGGTACAATCAGATTTGGCAGAACTGGGAAGTTGAGTCCCAGGTACATTGGACCATTTAAAGTTCTGAGCCAGATTGGAGAAGTGGCGTATAGGTTAGCTCTACCAGCTAATCTAGAGGGCGTGCACAACGTCTTTCACATCTCACAGCTCAGAGGCTACGTCCCTGATGAGAATCACATCTTAGACCACTCAGAGCTGGAGATTGGACCGAGCCTCACTATGCCAGAGAAGCCAGTGGCGATTTTAGACCGAGGCGAGAAGAAGACCAGGACCTCGGTGACTCCGATAGTTTAAGTAATGTGGAGGCATGATTCCCCAGGCGAGTCTACCTGGGAGCGAAAAGATGAGATGCGGGAGCAGTACCCGTACTTGTTTGAGACCTGAGGTATTTCCTAACCTTATACTTTAATTTCGAGGACGAAATTTCTTAAGGAGGGAAGGTTGTAAAACCCAAAATTTCAGATAATTATTTAATATTTTAATTAGCTATTATAATAAATTCTTAATTGTTAATTTAGGAAATTTCATTTTTAGAAAAATTACTAAAACTGGAAATTTGATCAAAACATGTAATTTTCTATTTAATCAATATTATGTTAATTAGATTAAAAATTATTATTTTTCAAGAAAATAAAATTTTTCGACTGTTGTTTGTCAGCCAGACCGAATTAAATTGGAACCATAAAATATTTTTTTTGTTGTAAAATGTTTTCATTTTTTAGCCATTTGTTAGAAGCCAAATTGTTTGGACAAAACCCATATCCACGAATAATTGGTTCATAGGGTTTACACTCATGAGTTATGTTTTTCTCTTAAACTTTGTTTTAAGGCCCACAGCCTATCAACTCAACCAACATCATTTGTATCAACTCTTAAGAGAAAAGAAAGGATATTATTAAAGAAAATTATCTTCTTTAAAAACGTTTTGTTTTTAACTCTTGCCAACTCATTCCATTTTCTTCTGTGTGTTGATGGCTGAGTCTTTCCGTTCCTGAACGGCCGAGCCGTCGACCTTTCGGCTCCCCGTAACTCCGGCGAACCCTTCCTCTCCCGTAACCCCCGCTCATCTTCTATATAATCTCCCTCTCCATCATTCTTCTTCACCACAAAACCCTTTTCCCCCAAATTTTCGTGCCCTAGGTGGAGCTCCATCTTCCGGAGTTCATCTCGAACCGACACCGGCGCCACCCTTCCGAGGCCGTGTCCCTCTGGCTGAACTCTCCAGCCCGAGCGCCCTCCCCGGCCACGCTCGCACCCGATCTCCCGTCGGCGCCCCGTACGGCCTCCTTCCCGCCGAGCTCCCTTCGGCAACCACCTCGTGGATCTGTCTTAGCTCCTGTGTCATGCGCTGTTGGCAGCCCTGTGCCCGGCTAGTGCCAGCTTGTGCTCTTCGACGTTGTTCGATTTCGTGTTCGGTTCCCTTTCTGGATTTCCGTTGTCAATTGGGTAACTTCTAATCCAGTAGTTTTCCCATTATTTTTAGTAGTCTATGATGATATCTGGTCCAAACCAAATTTTTCGGGAATTCGGGATTTCGAAACGTAGTAGTTACGTTGCCGTTTCGGTTTTTTCCGAAGTCTCTTCGGAAATTATGGTTGCTGTTGATTTTTGGGTTCTGAAATAATTTGGATTTTGGACAGAACTAAGTTCTGTGCCTATTCTCGGGTTTTCCGAGAATGCTGAGAAATAATTCTGTTGGTTAGAGATTTTTGGCACTTGGCTTTTGAAGAATTTTGTGGCTATTTTCGAAAATTCTGGGAATTAGTTCTGTTGTGGAAATTCTGAACATTTCGAAAATAATCCTGTGGTTTTCGATGTGTTTTCGGGAATTCCGAGTCTGTTTCGGGAATTCTGATATTATTCCGGGTTTCCGATTTGGCTTAGGAAATTATTTTTGTGGCTGTTTTATATAAATATTTTGGGTATCCCTGGTTTGGGATTATTTTTGCAGGTTGTAGCACACTTTCCCAGTTTTTGGGTTGACCAAAAATAGAGGAAGTGCTGCCGAAATTTTTATAAAAAATTATAAAATGATTTTAAAACGATTTTCGGAAATGATATTATTTTAGGGCGACGACCTTATCGGTCAATGGGCCCCAGTGAAATGCAAACGCACCGGTCTGTCCGGATGTTGGGGCAAAGTAGCTGTAAGTGAAGATTGGACCAGTTCTGAGACTCATACTATTTTAAATTAGAGATTATTAATTATTTTTATTTTGTAGGTAAATTTACAAGACTAACATTTTCTTTCTCTTATTTTAATTCATGGAAATGTAAGGGCATAAGCCATTTATCTATTTTGTAATTTGTAATAAGTAGGAATTAGCTGTGGATTTTCTGGGATTGTGAACGCGTAGAATTAATTAAAATTAACATTAATTATTAGTTAGAAATTCACGATTTTCTCATTTAAAGAAAAAAATATATATTTATATGTATAATTATAAAATACTAATTTTTTCCCAATAAACTGATAAAAACAAGTTTTTCGAAAAAAAATATAAATTTAGATTTCTATAATTGTAACGCACTAGAAAAAAAAATGTGTTTTGATTGTGATGGTTAAACAAGACTAAAATTGACTAGGAAACAAAATCTAGAGATTGTAACTAGATAATTCTAGAGTTGTATTTTCTGAGACAAAATTTCCGGAATGTAGGACTTCAAGAAGAGTGTGACTGTTCAAATTTCGAAGTACCAAACTCGTCCAACTTGAGAAATTTAAGGCAAGTACATTTATATGGATTTACGATTATTTAACAATTATTTTATTGCAAGTTTAAACCACTGTTATACACGAACTCTTTCGAGAGTACTGACCGTACTGTTGGGGACTGGGGGAGTAGAGTAGTGGATATGACCAAATCCAAAAATTAGAATAACTTACTGTATTAG